>LPNX010046740.1:791961-903088 GCA_001517045.1 Pseudotsuga menziesii | reverse complement strand
TGGCTACACAGATGCAGATTGGGCTGGAAGTATCTCAGACAGGAAAATCACATTAGGTAGATGCTTTTGTTTGGGGTCTGCTATGAGTTCATGGTTTAGCATAAAACAGTCCAGTGTTTCTCGTAGCATGGCTAAAGCAAAATACATAGCAGATTGCTCTGCTAAGTTGTGAAGTCACATGGCTTCGGAAGTTGATATCAGGTCTCTTTGACCTGAAGATGGATACTACAATGATTATATGTGATAACCATATTTGTGATGACAGAGAACCCCGTGTTCCGATTGTAACACATAAAAATTTGGTATTTCTACATACGAGATAATATGTAGATGATTATGTTTCAGTATTTCCATACTAAAGATATAGATGATGTTTCAGTATTTACATACTGTAGACGCAGATGATGATGATTCCATATTTCTATACTGAAGATGTAGATGATGATGGTTTGAATGATGATGTACTGATGAAGCCTCTGTCTCGGCTAAAGTTCAAACACTTTCGAGACAAGCTTGGTGTTGTTCGAAAAGACCTTCCTCGAAAGGGGGAGTAGTGATGTTACAGTGGGATTGTATCATCCCTGGGCACTTTCCCTAAAGTGATCTGGAGACCTCGGTCCTCGAGAATGAAGAGGGATTGTATCATCCCAGGACATCTGTCCAAAAGTGATCCGATGACCTCGGTCCTAGAGAATGAAGAGGGATTGTATCATCCTAGGACATCTGTCCAAAATATATCCAGTGACTTTGGTCTTCGTGAATGTGGTGGGATTGTATCATCCCTGAACTTCGGTTCAAAATGTATCTGGAGGTCTCGGTCCCCGTGAGTGTGGTGGGATTGCATCATCCCTGAACTTCGGTTCAAAATGTATCCGGAGGTCTCGGCCCCCGTGAATGTGGTAGGATTGCATAATCCCTAAACTTCGGTTCAAAATGTATCTGGAGGTCTCGGCCCCCATGAAAGTGGTGGATTGCATCATCCTTGAAACTCAGTTCAAAATTTATCCAGAGATCTCGGTCCCTGTGAATGTGGTAGGATTGTATCATCATTGAACTCCGGTTCAGAACGGATCCAGTGACTTCGGTACTTAAGAACGTGTGTTGATCCCGTAATTCCTAGAGGAAGGATTGTCTGAGTTCCACATATGTGTTGATCCCGTAATTCCGAAAGGAAGGATCATTAGTAACTCCGTAAAGACCTAAATCTTGTAATTCTGAAAGGAAGGATCATTGAATCGATCCCATAATTCCAATAGGAAGGATTGTCTGAGTTCCACAGATGTGTTGATCCCGTAATTCCAATAGGAAGGATTGTCTGAGTTCCATAGATGTGTTGATCCCGTAATTCCAATAGGAAGGATTGTCTGAGTTCCACATATGTGTTGATCTCGTAATTTTGAAAGGAAGGATCATTAGTGACTCCGTAAAGACCTAAATCCCGTAATTCCGAAAGGAAGGATCATTGAATTGATCCCGTAATTCCAATAGGAAGGATTGTCTGAGTTCCACAGATGCGTTGATCCCGTAATTCCAATAAGAAGGATTGTCTGAGTTCCACATCTATGTTGATCCCATAATTTCGAAAGGAAGGATTGTTAGTAACTCTATAAAGACCTAAATCCCGTAATTCCGAAAGGAAGGATCATTGAATTGATCCCGTAATTCCAATAGGAAGGATTGTCTGAGTTCCGTAGATGTGTTGATCCCATAATTCCAATAGGAAGGATTGTCTGAGTTCCACAAATGTGTTGATCTCGTAATTCCGAAAGGAAGGATCGTTAGTAACTCCGTAAAGACCTAAATCCTGTAATTCCGAAAGGAAGGATCGTTAGTAACTCTGTAAAGACCTAAATCCCGTAATTCTGAAAGGAAGGATCATTGGTAACTCCGTAAAGACCTAAATCCCGTAATTCCGAAAGGAAGGATCATGTTGATGTTTTGATGATGTTGATGTTTTTATGATGATGATGACGTACTGATTGAAAGATTAGAATATGATGATGATGCTGTTGCTGACGATGATGATGTTCTCTGATCGAAAGATCGGAATATGATGATGATGATGTTTCTCTGATAAAAAGATCAGAAGTTGCTGCTGATGATGTTCTCTGATCGAAAGATCAGAATATGATGATGATGATGTTTTCTGATCGGAAGATCAGAAGTTGCTTATGATTATGATGTTGCTGCTGATGATGATGTTTTCTGATCGGAAGATCAGAAGTTGCTTATGATTATGATGTTGCTGCTGATGATGATGTTTTCTGATCGAAAGATTAGAATACGATGATGATGATGATGTTTTTGATTGAAAGATCAGAATGTGATGATGATGAGATCCTGATGATGATGTTGCTGTATTATCAAAATATGATGATGATGATGTACTGATCGAAAGATCATAATATGATGATGAGTTGATGTTAGAGTATGATGATGTTCGGTTGATGATGTTTCTAATCGAAAGATCAGAGGCTGATGATAATGATGATTCTGATTGAAAGATCAGAATGTGATGATGATGATATTTTGATGCTGATATTTTGATGATGATGATGTTGATGTTTTGATGATGATGTTTCTAATCGAAATATCAGAGTATGATGATGATGTTGTTGCTGATTGAAAGGCCAAAGTGCTGAAGAAGATGTTGTTGATCGAAAGGTCAAAGTGTTGAAGATGATGTTGCTAATCGAAAGGTCAAAGTGATGAAGAAGATGTTGCTGATTGAAGCGGTCAAAGTACTGATGATGCTGAAGACTAAAGATTGAAGATGAAGACTACATGATGTTGAAAAGCTTCCAATGATTTATAGATGTATCACCCTGATGATGTTGATGATGTCCTCTATCTCTCTCCTATTATTGTTGTTGTTGATGTTGTTATAGAATACCCTTCTTGTTAAGGGGGAGTGTTGAAATATTGTAACTTCAAAGAATATTCTATATGTATTTCTTTGTGGTCCCCGATGGTCCTACTGGGAGAACCACTTGTATTACTTTGTACCCCGATGCTCCTAATTGGAAGAACTAATAATAGTCATGAGGCAGTCCCCTCTAATTGTAAAGGTGGGTCATTAACACCCCAGTGTGGTTACTTGAGCCTACATGTGTAACTCGAGCCTACATGATTAACTTGAGCCTACATGACATATGAGTTAACTTAAGTGAACAGATGAATATAAATAGAGGTGTAGTGCTCCTCATTTATGACACACACATACTCTCACTTGTGTAGCGCATTAGTGGAGAAGAGAAGTAGCTGGAGAAGGAGGAGGATCAGGCTTTGATCTCCTTGTTGGTTTTATCTTTTATCTTTTGGGGCATCTATATTGAGGAAGCTTTTGCTGGGTTTTTCCCTTTAGGGTTTTCCGAGGATAAATATTTGTGTTCTCCTTTTGTATGGTTGTGCTTGTCTATATTTCAGTGATCCTGTTTATATGCTTTTGTTATGAAAATGAAATGAAATACTGATGTCTTAGTTAAGCATATGAAAATTTAACAGAGAACTACACCTCTATTTATATTCATCCGTTCACTTAAGTTAACTCATTTGTCATGTAGGCTCAAGTTAATCATGTAGGCTCGAGTTACACATGTAGGCTCAAGTAACCACACTGGGGTGCTAATGACCCACCTTTACAATTAGAGGGGACTGCCTCATGACTCTTATTATTTCTTTCGATTAGGAGCATCGGGGTACAAATTAATACAAGTGGTTCTCCCGGTAGGACCATCGAGGACCACAAAGAAATACATATAGAATATTCTTCGAAGTTACAATATTTCAACAGCTCTCAGTAATAAGATAAATCCAACATTCTTGGGGAAATGTATATGGAGAAAAGTGAAAGGTATTATATTTTGTTGCAATTTCAGTATTTGTACAAATATTTTCAAGCTTGATTAGTGCACTAAATCTATTTTTTTCTCTTCATCTAGGTAGTAGAGAGTGAGATGCATTGCATTTATACATTACAAATAATCTCAATTAAATGAAGGTATGGTTATAACTATGTAATGATGTTTACCATGGTTTATCATGGAGTGTGGTGGTGGAGTTCATTATAAGAGATTGTTTGGATAACGATACAAATTTGACATGTAAAATTGATCTAGCATATGGTGCAAAAGATATAAAGATAAGCATTTTCAATTGATTTTTAGTTTTTAATTCCCAATTTTGTATGGCTTTTAATCCATCAAATTGTATCGTACATATAGTTATCAATTATGACAAAGCATTTGTGACATATCAAGGATGCAAGTGAAATGACATAATGTATATGGGGTGGTAGGTGCAAGGGGGTGATTATTGACCCTAGAGGAAATCTAGAAATCAAATACTCACGTGGGAGTTGGTGTTGCTATGATGAAGCTAATGCCTTTATTCAAGGAACAACCATTTTTAAATCCCATCAAGTCACCAGTGTAATGATATTTGGAGATTCACTCTTCGCCACAGAGAAAATTAGAAAAAGGACCCTTGAAAAATATTCGACACTAGGTAGGATCTTATAAATAATTGCATGGAATTTGGAGCGATTAGATGAGTTTCAAGTGTTTCCCATTCAACACTTAATTAATAAATTGGTAGAAAAAATATAAAATGTCAATGTATATTTGGATAAAAATGTCCTGATAAAAAATATAGATCCACCATAGAGTGTTTGGATACCTTAATCTAGCCATGTCTTACACCTACTTAACAATGGGTTACATTTCCAAAGTTCTCAAAGGAATTCTAGAAGTGCTTCACAAGTGGAAATCCAATATGCATTAATGGCATGCATATCATGGATCTATTAATTCATTTGAGGTAGGTCTCATCATTCCTTTTCTCTAGGTCCTCTCACTCGTTGGTTAAGATATCCTTGCATACATTTCTTTAAGGAACATGTACTCTGGCATTTGCAACAAGGTGGGATAAATGTTCAAGAAAATATGATTTGGTTTGGTATGTGCATTTGGGATGGTGGTATTGTATTTCAAGGAAAATTAATTTAGAGGATAAAATCCAAGGTGCAGGTCTTGGTTACAAAGGTAAGGTTTACTTTCTATATTGGTTGGGACATTTATATTTTTGGAAACTTCAGGTCTACGTTCTCTTACTTTCAATGATTTCTGGAAGAGTCAATCAATCTTTCACCCAATTTGAAAAAGGAAGGTCCATCTGTGTGCTATGATATTTTAATTTGAGTTTTTTTCTCTTTCATATTTTGGAATCTTGTGGTGATGATGCTCGTGGTCATATAGTTGGTTTCCTGCAGGATATAGTTTTTTGTTCTTTCAATTTTGCAAATTGGAAAAATCTCTTTGGGGGAATTTGGTTTGATATTGGGAACATACATTGTATTGAGAGAAACATAAGGATTTAACCACCTATGATAATCATGGATAACATCATTGGTTCAGGTATACTTTGAAATGAAAATCTTTCAAACATTAAAAAATTATGAGAAGAATGAATGTCCAATTAGAGGGCATGAGGAAAGCTATATATTATTTAAGCACCCATATAGAAATATTAGAAATAAAATATGAAACAATATAGGAAAAAATGTAGAAGTGGTGTAAAAAACTGGACAAATTGGCCAATGACAAAGATATGCATTACAATATCATTCTAGGATTTTCTCGAGGGAACCAATTTGCATCAAGAAAACTATTGTTTTTCTTAGGTTCAGTTATAGACAGAGAAACTAAAGAGGATATAGTACACCATACAACAATAACAATTTCATAGAAACTAAGATTACATGGTGATCATGCTCAAGAACATGAAGATGCCCTTATGGAAGAAACCAATAGTGGGCACATGTTTGACTGAATGCATTTTCTTATATGGCCTACACTTGTGTTATGTTTCTAGGGATTTTCCTAAGGTAGTATAATTATAGTTTTGATAGGAAAGTTTCATGTGTTGGTTTTCTTAGAAATACCTCAGAGAATTACTTTATGAGCGTTCATCTCAATAGAGTAGTTTCTTTGGCAATATTTGAACTCATTGTATATTTTGGTTGTTTGGTTTATGTACAACCTTCTTTTAATATAATACATATTCCTGTTCTTCTAAAAAAAAGGCATAATAGATCTAATCAAATAGTTGGATGATAAGAAGAAAACCCATGATAATGGGATAACTACAATATTGCAAGTTATTTATATTTCCCACAAGGGTGACCAACTTCATATCGTATATGATATGAGGTACTACAACTATTTGGAAGATATATTGGTTATATAATTCAAATCCTTCAAAGTGGTTATTTTTAAGGCCACATGGTATATATTGTTACTACAAGGTGATGAAATGACTCTTATTGATCATGATAATGGATTTATCATGGTTAATACTACCATGTCTGAGCTGAATATAGAACTCTATGTCCTTCCAAGTCAATGGGAGCATGTACTTTATTCATAAGTTCCATGCAGAGAAGATTGGTCAGTTGTTGTTAGATTTAATCCAAGATGATGAACTAAAAAGTATATTATCCTAGAAGTTGATGTACATGAAGAAGATGAAGAAGAGAAGAAAGAATTGATAGAAGAAAAGGAGAATGTATTCCTCGTAATGGAATGCACACTCAAATAAGATGTGAAAGGATTGCACATTCTCATTTTTCAGAATTAATATAACGATCACACAATTTTTCATTTACTTAGAATTATTCAACATTGCAAACATTGCTTTATGGAAAGGGAAACCTTGTAGGATCCACCCTCTAAGATCAAAATTTTGTTTGGAAGTTGATTTTAGTGACAAAGTGATTCCTAAATCTCTTGTGCTACATAGTCACTTAATTCACTTCCATAAAAGAGTCAAGAAGTTTCCAATTTCATAGTATGTGAGTGATAGCTCCTTTTTCCTTCCCCTTAACATCTCGATGCTATTTATTTAGCGTTATTCTAGTGCCTACGTAGTGTTATTACATCATTTTTGGAATGTCCCTCTAGCATCCAAGTTGTGTCTCTTTGCATCCTAATGGTTTCATCAATTGCATATAATTTTCATGCTTCTTGTTTATGTACTCAAAAGTTCCTTGTGGCTTTTGGGGCATCCTAAGAGTGTCTTATTGGATTCCTTTTTGCCACTTTTTGCATATATTTTAGAGTCTTTAATCCATCATATTAAGAGTTTTTATCTTTTCAAGTCTAAGTTGTTCCTTATCCTAGCCAGTCGTAGCAATCCCTATCTTAATCTATCCATCCATTTCTTAGACTAACCTACCCTACACTACCCTATCTCATCCTAGCCTACCATATCCTATCCTATCCTAACTTTCCTAATACGAAGTTAACCTACCATAGAATACACTAACTTATCATTATCATAGTTTAAACTAACCTACCCAATCTAGTCTACCCTATCTTATTACTTCCCTAAACTACCACTAGCTCATTAATACCCTAGAATAACCTACCCTATCCAACCTTATCCTTTTTTCATCCTTTAATATAACCTACCCTTGTCTCAATCATGCTACTACCCTAATTTATCTTTCCTTATCCTACAACTATCTTACCTTAGCCTATATAGTCTAATATTCCCAATTATAAATTAGAGCACATAGATTCTAAATCTTCGCTCTAGATTACCTTACCGAACCTAGCCTACCCCACCATTAACATCTTAAACGATCACTAACCTATCACTATCCTATATTAACTTGGACAATTCCAGCCAATTAATGTATCCTACCTATCCTAATCTATTGTACCATCAACTAACATCCTCTTTTCAAATTATCCTAGCATATCCTAGTTAACTCTAACATTTCATGCACTAAACAACCATAACCTGACCAAACCTTCCCTTACCTAAACTATCCTAGCCTACATTAACCTATCATAACCTAGCCTTCCATACAAAAAGCTATCTTACATGGCCAAATATATCCTACCATATAAGAGTACATTTCCCTAGCATAATTACAAGTTTTAGATGTTTAATGTTCTAATGGATTTTTATGTTTTTGTCTTTGTCCTCATCCTCATTGCCATTGTTTATGCCATTACCATATATATATATATATATATATATATATTGTGTGTGTGTGTGTGTGTGTGTGTGTGTGTGTGTCTATGCACACCCAAAGGGGTTGGATCCATTATTCAAGAGCAAGGATTTTTTTACTAGTGGGTAATGTTCAATTCCCGTGAGGGATTTTCTAGAATGATGGGATCACCTTGAGTTTGTCATTGAACACGTGGTTTCACCCAAATATATTTCATTGAATTATCATGTGGCCCATGCACACATAAATGGATCAAATCTCACCACCATGTCCTTAAAATTTTAAGTCAATTGGGTCTAGCTCAAGTGGTTGTGGGATGAAGTGATATCCTCCCCACCTAAGTTCTATTCCCGTAAGTGATATGATGAGCTCATAATGAGCATATTGTTGTATTGGATCCAAGCCTTATTGACTTGGACTTGTTCCCTAAAGAATCTAGGGTTTACCTCGGATACCATCCTCAAAATGAGGGGAAGTTCCTAGAAGGCCCCCCCCCCCACACACTGTAATAACCCAAAAATTCATAAAATTTTAAAATTTTTCAAGTGACTTAACATGTCGAAAGTCACCTCTAAGTACCTGCCAATGGTTAGCAGAAAATGGAACAGTTTATTAAAAAAAAAGGGGTTGCTTCTTTATAAAAACCTGTAAACTAAAGGTGTAATCTTAAAAACTTGTGTTAGTGTTGTTAATGACTTAGCAGTTGTAATTCTTTTAGAAGTAGAAAAGAACTTGTATTTTGTTGCTGCTAGATATACTGATGATTTTCTTTTGTCAAGTAGGGAAAGAATTATTGTGTGTGATTGGGGCTTACTTAGCTTTTAGCTAACACAGTTGGACTGCTGGATCCTTACAGGTTTAGCAGGTAAGCGTAAGATCTAGTAGAGTATTATTTAAATTCAACTTGAGAGGATACTTCCCTAGCATGAATAAGATGCTAGTCTTAGAATATTTAAGATCAACTTGACTCCAGGAGGTAACGTTGATCTTATTTGTGTAGTTACATCTCCATAATTTGTATTTATAACAAACTCCATAATGACGTTTACACAACTACAAAAACATGGGTTAAAACATTGCAAGAACAATTGCTATCCAATGTTCCTCCAATCGATTGAATATTTATAATTTAAAATTCTAAAGAACACTTGTATTTTTGTTTACAGTAATGGTAATTTAAAGCTTACATAGAGAGAATATAGTTCACAGCTTGGGGCTTAACTCACTCCATACTGTTTGGTGTCTCTCACAGCTACCTTCATTATAGGACTCTATAAACATCCTTCTCTCAATGAACGACCAAATTACTTATACTTTTATCTATAAACTCATCATTTAGTTGCTAGAATTTTAATGGGATTTCTTATATCGTTTTTGTCTTTAGCTAACCAATCATTCCTTCAAAAAGTAACTCAAAGGATAAGTTCTAAGAATCAATATCTCTCCTTCTAGTTATAAGTAAAAACATGTTTTCTCACATTTTCCACCAAACATAGTTAATAACATAACTATCTATCTTGATTTATTAACAAGAAACTCTAGAATAATAATATTCATATTATATCCTATAGTTGATCCACTAAGTATCGACACTCCATGGTATTATCATATTATTGGCAATCATATAAAATGTATAGTTTATAATGATCAAAGGTCTGATTATAAATCATTGTGTTTGCAGCGATGACTATTGAACTCTACCCACGCTGGAGAAATATTTCGAAGGACACGTGGTGATGGTTCTATCCACAAAAAGGTTGACTTATAATCTAAACCCTACTCATTTGTTTTTGCAGAGTGAGGGTTCCTCCGTTTAGTTGGATGAGTTACGAGCTCGTGGCCATTGAAAACCTGTAACCACCTCCATGCTTGGTAGACTGCTTCCAGAACCAAAAGATATGAGCTGTTTTGAGAGAGGTCGTGAGGGGGTTCTTGGTCTTTAATGGTTACTGTAGCATACTGCGAGTGTAGCAATTGGTTTTCCTTAAGGATTCGAGGACTGTGTTTGTCTTAAGACTGAAATTAGTGGATAGAGCTTGTACAGGAGTGCTCCTTCATTCTGATTGGGTTGATTTCTCGTTTTCCTTCGAAGTTGTGACTCAGTGTCTCCTTGACTTTCGACGAGGTGCCAAAATGATCTTAGGTGGCCGGTTTCCTTAGCTTCATTCAGAACAAGAATCTTAACAGGTAACGACCGGTTTCATTTTTAAGTTAGTTTTCTTTTAAAAGAAAAGGGTTTAACATTTAAATAAGATTTGTAACAATAAATGGTTTATAAACCTTGCAGGTCCTCCTCCTGACTCTGTAGGTTGGAACGAGCTTGCTCCTTCAACATTCCATCTGAGCCTGCTTTTGGTAAACCCTAGTTGCAAACGAGGGTTTTATTCTTGCAAAATGATGTGGTGGTTGGAATATCGAATCTTTGCAGTTGGTTAAGGTGTGACCTTGATTTACATGCTAGCTTGTTGTTTCTTGCTTGCTTGTCTTTGTATGAGTTCGAAACCCTAGAGGTTATTTTGTGCAGGGAAGTTGATGGCTATTGTAGCCATGATAAAATAGTTTTTGTGACAGTGCCTTTATGGTCTGGACAATGTAAACTTCTTTTATTTTCCTGCTAGAGCTCAACTCTAAGCCATGACGAGGCTATCAACCTCTGTCTGGTTAATTCTAGTTTTTAAAATGGGTTTCTAAGGTGAAGAAAGACTGTTAATCAGTCGAGACTTGTAAACTGTTAAATGGTTTTTACTTGTCTTTAATGAATAGTTACTGTTCGATATATTATTTTGTATAGTTAAGTTTGTTAACAAGCTTGAGCCTCGACCTTTAATTCTAAAGGCAATAAGCCATTTCTTCCTATTTGATTTTGTTTTTAACAAATTGTTATAGTATTATTTTAATTTAATATCATGTAATTATAATGATTTACAGTGCAATGTTTTATGGGAAATTTTACCGTGTTAAAGAGTAATATTAGTACTCTATTTTGCTCAGATGGGTTAATATTTAAAATACCCTACAGTCTTGTAATAGAATAAATTTTACATGATAAATTCTTAACTCTGTTTTCTTATTTTTCCTTTAATGATTTTACAGTTGTTAAAATTCTTATAAAGGAAAATTTAGGTAAGATACTGCAAGTTTGTGATTAGGATGGAAACTGTCTTTCATAACCCTAGGTGAGTGCCTTAAGGTTGCGGTACAAAATTTTGTTTAATACATAAAAAAATATTATCTTGGAACAAGTTATTATAAGAAAATATCGAGTACTACCTAGTTCTAAACCCTAAGTGATAGTTTGTTTACTATTCTAATGTTTATT
This sequence comes from Pseudotsuga menziesii, assembly GCA_001517045.1. Lineage (NCBI taxonomy): Eukaryota > Viridiplantae > Streptophyta > Pinopsida > Pinales > Pinaceae > Pseudotsuga > Pseudotsuga menziesii. The sequence continues at coordinate 891,749 of LPNX010046740.1, read as the reverse complement.
TGTTTAACTTTATCTATTTTGTTTATAATGAATAATAGTATTAATAATATTTCTATGGTTAGTATGATTACTAAATATCTTTATATACATATATTCAGTTATTGTCTCTGAGTAGATACATTCAATAGATAGAGTGCTTACTGTTGTTTCTAAAGATTGAATCATATGCAAACTATAGAAGAATTTAGTTACATTTTCATTCAGAGTTAAATAAGAATCATCATATCTACTTAAACACCCAACTGTACTAGAGTAATGGCTATACCAGGCGTGGAAAAATAAAGTATGGTAATCTATTTCTATTTATTTCTCAATTAGCATATATACTACTATTTCTAACATAATCTGCAAATTACCAAGTCCATCAAAACACAATTACTCTTTTCTTCATAAACCCTAATAAAATACTAACATGCCTATATTTGAAAACTAGTAAACATTTTACTGAAGACAAAAAATAAATATAATAACCTGAAACAATTAGAAACCTGTCAATGATGAGGTGACAACAGCTTAAGGAGGTTGTTCCTCCCAACCAACTCCTGGAGAAAGCTTAGTTTGCACTTCCTCAGGACCCCCGACCCTGTTTCCTGGTCCTCCTGGTAGAGTACTGGGTGAAGGACGTATCCTTAAGATCTTCTGTCACCTGACTGGTCAAATTTCCTCAGTAATCCAAACCTGCTCACAGTAGTAAGAAATTCATCCTAATTGCGGCAATAAGTTCAGTCTCAACAGTTAACCCCTCAAACTCACTTCAGTAATCCCCTCCATCGAATTTCTCATGAGCACTTCATTCACCCTGAATGATCACTTCTTAGAAATGAGCAGCCTCAGCTGTCTTCAATGGGAAATTTTATAGTAATTCCTAGGTCTTCTGGGTCAGTTTTCACTTAATGAGCCACCTGCTCCAATTCCACTTTCTTGGTGAATCATGACCACAAATATAGGGAAGTTGCCACTTGCAACAATTGGAAGTAGTTTGAGGATGCTTCCATTTGTCAGTATACTCTCCACCCAGTCTCCTCCACCAAGTGACCAGTTAACACTCTTTTACCAACTTCCCTAAGTTGTTGTCTCATCATTTATTTATTTATAAATAAAATATTCTGAATTACATTAATTATTCTTGACCCCACTTGGTCATCAATTACAAACTTAGCATAAAATATAACATAATGTTCCTCAATAACATTAAATTGTTTTTTTTTGCAAATTGGGGCATGTCACACACACACACACACACACACACACACACACACACACATACTTAGTCTATTTATAGATCATTTTGTACAGAGCTAACAGATTTGGTATGGAACTTTACACCAAATAGAGCAATCATTCTTGACGATGGGTGCAAAGACTTTGTTAATGAAAGACATTTGTAATGACAAGGATGTTAAATTTTTTGGAATCCTTGGATATGTTTAATGAGAATCCCTTAGGGACAGTTCATGATCACTCGTTTTCAGAGTGATGGATATTTTCCTATTGGAATACACACACACACACACACACACACACACACACACCATTCTATTGTAGATGGTAGCCAAGTATTTGTCAAAAAATTTCAACATTGAGTAAGCGATGATATCTTCTCAATGTTCCAACTTATTTTTATTTTATAAAATTTGAAGCATGAGTTTAGGTCATATTTTCATGAGAAAATATCGAAATTCATTCAACTAGATGAAGTACCTCATTGGATGAAAGTTTTGCAAGAGTGATTCCATGCTAAAGTGCATCCTAAATTCATAAATCAATTGGACCATGTGTGCTATATACATCCCTTTCTTATATGGGTTCACTACCATTGATTTTGTCATCATCTATCACATAATAGGTGCACACATAATTAGCAATCTTTCCATTGAATAACCTATGCTCAATTACCATCATGGTATTTTCCAAACTACAAGTTAATAGTGTATAACAACATGGAACAATATAAAGAACCAAAATTTACTCATCCTAATAATGTGGTAGCTTTTAGAAATAAAAATTGGGCATGATATGAATTTGACGAAATTATAAAGCTTGAAGTGTTTCCCTATAAACCCTCACAAGAGCAATAAAAGTGTAACATACTTGTCCATCATCCAGACCACAAAATGGGTAGTCACTGGATTCCATACTTTCAAATTTCATCCCATGGAAACTATTTTTTGAATTTAGAACTAATTTAAGCCTCCCATGAGTAACATCAATTAAGAAGTGCATGTGTAGATGCATAAATGTAAAACACAATGGAATCAACTATTACATTTCACACAGAAAGTATACACAAACTAGAATGTTCATTAGAAAAACAATTATATTTTTCTCATATTCATAGACAATAATTATTACTTAAATTTTAATTGAATAAGATCCAAGTATAGTTTGTGTAAGAGATATTTTCTACCTAACCATATGTATCAATTGTAGATACCACCACTAATCTAATCTATGAGGTCACAAGGGCGAAGAAAACAACTATAGGCTTTACTCTCTCTCAACCCAACCCATTTTCTCTTATGCTTATCCAATTTGCTTACGATGGAGAACTACAGGAATCTCATTCGTCCATCCCAGACATGGAACTCTCTTCCGTTGCACCACACAACACAAGGAAGGCTTGTTCTTTCTATGCTCCAGTTCCTTAGAGTACACAACCCTTACAGTTCTCTTTAGTGTGTGCAAAATGAGTCGAGCATGTTGTATAGCTTCAAAGAATCTCTTTTAAAATCAATTCATGGCTTCTCAAGAATTTGGGGAGAAACAAATAAATGATGAGCAAAGGTTTCCTAACTTTCCCAATCTCTATTCTCACCTACATCCATCATTCTTTAGTCTATGTCTGCAATTTCCTCTTCACAATGCTATTTTTTGGTTAATTTCTCAGTATGGTAATTGACAATATGGAGAGAACAACATGAAAACTATGTATTTTATGAACTATGCATGAAGAATGAGTGATAGAGACAACTGACATTACTTTTGACCATAGGATGAAGGATTGTTACAATCTTCATAAGAAGTATATTCATCCCATGATTCCATGACTACATGGGAAGACTTTCCCACCAACCTCACACATGCATTCAATGATTGGATTTGATAAGTTAAAATAAGTAGATGGTTCATTTAAGGCATGTTGCAGAAAATGGATGAGTTCTAAGGTTGACACTTGGAAAAAAATGAATTAATCTCCCATAGGCCCCATTTTTGTTTCCCCTCTAGTGGAATCATAGCTCCTCTAGTGATCTTTACACATCCATATTGGACCATTTTTATTATCTCCAACATAGTATTTATGTATCTTTTGAGTCATCATGACAAGGCTAACACATGGTACACATATAGATATTTACATAATAAATTCTTAGACATTCACTAGTTGGGCCTTGTCCTTGAGATCTACATCGGGAATCTATACTAGCATATTTACATCATTTTACAAAATATGATTTAATATATTCCAAGGGTCAAAACTAGGGGTATTGCAAAAATACAGTGCCTTTAAATATGACAATGTGTAATGGGACATAAAATAAATGAGAACATGAAATAAATCCCATGTTTTGAAGATTTCATTACTATTAAGAAAACTAAATTTGAATTTAATCCACTTATATTGGGTTCTTTCTTCAATTAAAAATTCCTTCACGTTGGATTTTAGTCATTGTATTATTGATTATATGTGGAAATTGTATTTGTACATTCGTTGGAGGGAAGTCAAATTGTTTTTTTTTCTCTACAATGAAATATTTGTGGGAGTCTAGCATGTTAGAGAGGTTTATTTCATGATGAATAAAAAACATTCCTTTTGATATATTTTAAGGATGGAGTTATTTCTCATACAATTTTCAAGAAACTATGCCACAAGTCTAGGCTGTTATTTGAGAATATTTGCAAAGTTTATACGTAAAATTTCATAATTTTTTAATCATATGCATTTTGTTTGATCACTTCAACCATCATCAAAAAGATACCTCTATATTTTTTGTGCACAAAATTTTATCTAAAAATCTTACAAATATGTTGACAAACTACAAAATCCATATTTTATGATATTTGAACATGTTAAACTATTGTGAAAGAATGTTTAAAGCAAGGGAAATGCTTTTCCATGGTTTATTGGTAGAAATCACTAGGTCAACTTCTATAAATATACAAGTATAAGCATGCTTATATTAATGAGTCATGAGCGTGTGGTCTAATTAAAAGATGTAGAATTTGCCATACACAAGGGTCAAGTTCCATCCTCACTAATGTTGACGCTCGTTGTTATCATTAACTGCAATGGTCATTGCTTAATTCTCATGCTTGTAGGGCGATCGACCCTAAGTTGTTGTTGGATTTATACTCCTATATACTTAGTATGAACCACTTAATACCATTGCAGACACGTATTGATCATTACATATAAAATTATTTCAGTGGTAATTCAAGTATGTGTTTGAAATGTTCATAATCTCAAATGAATTTGCAAGGATAAAATATTTTTTGAGTATGAAAATTGTGGAATTACTAATAAGAGATAGGTGGGATTTATTATAAATATGCTTGATAATCGTCCATTCGAGGTCATCCTTGATGTGCCCTTGAACACCTGCACACTTTTTAAGGTCTCTGCATTGGAACAATGGTGGCTCAGATAGTAAATATGCTACATGACTTGATATTCATATTCAATTATATGCAACAACTAGAAATTCTTATCCGCATCATGGATTTTAAAAGCTTTAGCATTTTTTGTTGTTATTTTGTTTGTTATTTTATGATTTTGTTAATGGATCCAACAAACTTTCTTTAAGAGGTGTTTGTAATAGTTGTGCTTTCCAAGTTAAGTTTGAGGTCCTCAATTATGTTGATACACATTTTCTATTCAAATTAAATAAAAGTATAGTAATAAACACCCACACTATTACATTCTAAGATACTAGGCGCAAAGAAGGTGCTCTCTAGACTTTGTTGTTTTGTGTATTGTGTTAATATGGAGGGTCTGTGATTATGTTGATCCCCATATTATACTCTATTTAAAGAAAGTTACGGAGACAAACATCGATACTATGTTGATACACAAGGACTCGTGCATGTCCTCAGTAATTTTTTATATTGTTATTAGTATATTGCAATGTTTGTTGAGATGTGTACAAAGTAGTGGAGATTCCATTGTCAATGTTGGTTCCCTTTTGGTAATCTTTGCAATCATTTTTCATGGTTAGTGGAAATTGTGCAACTTTCACTAATTTAAGGTCAGTTTGGCATGGATAACTAGGTTTATCTCCCTTGGTCATAATTAGAAGGAAATAAAGGGTTTGAGGAAATAATAATAACAATTGCACCCATGAGCACATTATGATTTTATATTTGCATGTCTCACTTCTCGATCTAGAAAGACTTACAGACCCTTGCAAACTCTAAAGTGATTCCACATGAATTAGACACAAATCTGCTTGAGATAGAAGTTCATACCATTGATATCTATATAGAATAAAAATACAAGAACCACCAATGTTAGATGATCCATGAACATTGTCATGGCTTTTATCATAACTGGAAACTCTAGTGCTTTCACCAATCTCTTCCTTCTTAAGCAAGTTTCTTGGGAAAGTATTTTCCATGGAAATATGACCACGGTATTCCAAGAAAGTATTTTCAAAATAACACATTGATCCATAATTACGTAAGCTATATATATATTTTTATACTAGGGAAATCGACAACTAGGGAATAGATGGTACTCACGTCACATGGGGTCTAGGGATTCAACCCTGCTACCACTATAAACCTAGGTGCCCCACTACCACCACTAAGCATAAGACACATGTAACACTGAGTGTGATTTGAACTCATAACCTCTGTTTACAACATGTGACTTCATATCAAGTGGATCACCAATGAGCCACACCCATGTGAGCTACTTATGTAAACCATATTAAGTATATAAATAATTATGGCTTATAATTTATAGTCATTATTTATTGAATATTGCGTTTGAATATAATTTTCATTAGTGATACTTTGCGCATAATATATCTAATATTTAACATACTAGTGTTTATGTTGTAGGTTGATCATGTGAAAATATTAATGTTGGGTAGGTAATCTAATATAACTTTTATACATTTTTTTTATCAATGCTTATTGATGTTTTGATCCATATTAACTTTTGATTGTTTATGTTGTTGTATTTGTAACTTCAGAAGATATTCTGATGTATATTATCATTGCACGTTGTTGTACCCCCATTAGAGATGTGTTTCCCTTCTTTCAGGATGTGATTATTGTACATGGTCCTTGAGGTACAACCTCCATTGTCAATCAGGGCAATATTCCCTAGTATAATATTATGTAATGTATTTTTGGAGTATCTCCGAGAGAAGTTGGCCTTGTTAGGGTTAGAGGTAGACCCAGTCAAGTTGGGAGGTCCGTCACTTGAAGGTTATAAATAGGGAGGCACCCTCCCTAATTTATACACACTCACACTCACTTAAGTTTGCATGAGGTGAGAGAGAAAGTCAAGGAGGAGAGAGAGAGAGTTGCATAAGATTTCTTCTTATTGGGTTTTTTTTATCTTGTGATATTGTCTTAGTGACAGAACTATTATGAGGAAGTTTGCTGTGTTTTCTCCTTTATGGTTTCCCCGATGAAAATATTTGTGTCTTGTGTTTTTCTCTATCTTGTGTATCTTGTTGTGCTTGTTATTATTTTATATAAAGATCCTAATCAAGTTAATTAGATTAGAAAAACTAGCATGGTACCAAATCTTCTCTGAAAGATTAAGGCACTGTGCAACAGCGAAAAAACTAGGGATTCCTAGTTCAAGGTCTTCTCTCCATAGATCATTATGAAAATAGGTCAAGGAAAACTCACCATAGAAGGGCACATCTTTTGGTGGAAGCAATTCCAAATTCGGAGAAGTTTCAATTTTTGACCGTGAGACAATGCGGGAAGAAACTAGGGCATCAAGTTTAAGAGGCTTCCCACCTCAATTTTCAGAAAAGGACCCGACTAAGAAAATTGCCTCAAGGAGGTGCATATTTTTGTCTAAACAGAATTTCCAAATTCCAAGTCTGGAAAATTAGGGTTTTGCTGACAAACCCTAGGTCAGCGAGCTCCTTAACTAGGTCAGACACCTCAAATTGATAAGATATAAATCTTTTCTATTTCCATTTGAGGTTCTCATTTGAAAATAACTCATCATAATCAGCTTGAGGACAAGCTTGGAAGAGCTGATAACTTCTGAGCATGGAAGTACAGAATCTCCCTATTCATTGAAGAGAATGATTTGGATAAGCACATCAGTGGAGAAGTTCCAAAGCTAGAGGGAGATGAGGCTAAGGCTACTCATAATAAGAACTTGGTTAAGGCCAAGAGAATCATTGCAGATTCTTTTAAGGATCATCTCATCCCCCATGTGTCATCCTTTAAGACACCGAAGGAAGTATTTGATGCTTTGACAAAGATGTTCGAAGGAAAGAACGTCAATCGAAATATGACATTGAGGAACCAATTGAAGAATGTGGAGATACAGAACTCAGAGACTATACAATCCTACTTCATAAGGGTTGCTCAAATCAAGGAAGAACTTGAAGCAGTTGAAGAGAATGTAGAAGAAGGAGAGATTGTGATGACTACCTTGAATGGCCTCCCAAGATCATGGGACTCATTCATTCAAGGAATCTATGCAAGAAGGAAGTTGATCTCTTTTAGTAGACTCCGAGAAGAATGAACACAAGAATAAGCTCAACTCACAAGAAACAAAATAAGTTCAAAAGAGATCCTTCCAACATTTGATGTTACTCTTGTGGTGAAAAGGGACACTTTGCAATAGATTGTCCCAAGAACAAAGAGTCCTTCAATGATAAGAAGAAGAGACATCTTTCTCATACCGCCAAAGACAATGAACCGACAAACAAAAGATTCAGAAGAGAGAAGAATGATTCAAACGAAGAGTATGTCCTAATCTCTGCACTCATAGGAACTATCTCACATGGAATCAATGATTGGCTTGTGGATAGTGGGGCATCTAAACATATGGTGGGATAAAAAAAATCATTCGTCAATATTTCTGAGCATGAGTCACCTCACAAGGTGAAACTTGGAGATGATTATCAATACCCCATAAAAGGAAGTGGAGAAGCTTCATACAAGCTAGAATCCAAAAAATCATTGAAGATTAAAGACATGCTATATGTTTTGGGATTGAAAAATAGTCTTCTCTCCATATCTGCACTAGATACAAAGGGAATGCGAGTTGTATTTGTTGATGGCCAAGTTCTAATGTGGCCTAAAGGAAAGAAAATTGATGATGCAACAGTGCTTGGAGAGAAAGATAGAGGCTTGTACAAATTCAAGGGACATGCTAAACAAGCATTGGTTCATGATTTGATAGAACCAAGTGAACTATGGCATCGAAGGCTTACACATGTGCACTACATAGCACTACCGATTGCAAGCAAAGCAGTCTTAGGACTTCCAGAAATCCAGGAAACACATGAAGGTGTTTGCAAAGGATGTGCACAAGGAAATAATGAAAAGAAGACATTTCTCAACAGCGAAAGTAAAGCTAAATGAATACTAGAGATATTACACTCAGATATGTGTGGGCCCGTGTTTTCCATCTCATTAAGCAGGTATGTGTACTATGTTTCATTTATAGATGATTTCTCATAGAAGAATTGGATATATTTATTGAAAGGAAAAAATAAAGGGTTTAGTAAGTTCAAGGAATTCAAAGTCTTGGTCGAGAACCACACTAAAAAGAAGATCAAGACTCTACAGTCAGATAATGGAGGAGAATTCACCTCAGAAGAATTCAAGGAACTATGCAGAGAGTCTGGGATTAAGAGGGAGTTGAAAACTCCATACAATCCTCAATAGAATGGTGTTGTGGAGCAAAAGAACAAAACTATAATGGAAGCAGCGAAAGAAAGGCTAGATGACTAGGATCTTCCAATGCACCTTTGGGCGAAAGCATCAAGGACAATTGTGTATGTACAGAACAATACTCCTCATCGAGTACTCGACAATACTCCTGAAGGGGATTCCTTAGGAAAGAAGCTAGAAGTCAGCCATCTCAGAATATTTGGCTGCCCCATATACATACACATCCCAAAGGAGAAAAGGACCAAGCTTGGTCCTTTGGGGAAGAAGGGAATATTCGTAGGATACAATGATACCTCAAAGGCCTACCGAATATACTTCCCAAGATTCAAGAAGATAGACATTAGTAGAGATATAACATTTGATGAAGACTCGACATACTCTAGATCCAAGAAGCTACCTATTGAAGAGGTCAAGGAACATGAAGGAACGAGAGTATGAGGTACGGAAATCGTAGAAGCAATTCTAGAATTTCTTGAGAATCATGACATGACAGAACCACAAGAACTTGTAGAGACACTTCATGAGAAGGACTCCCGCAAGAGAAAACCAGAATGGGCACGAGAACTCATACAAGAAGAAGAAAGGTATCGTGCTCCATATGGGATGAAAATAGAAAGGAAAAGACCAAAAACTTACAATAGCTATGTGTCCCTATTGTGTGACATCATTAGCAAGCAACCTTCCAACTATGAAGTGGTTGCAGAAAAGAAAAATGGAAGGATGCCATGATAGAGGAGTATAAGTTGATTATGAAGAATGATGTCTGAGAGATAGTTCCGAGACCGGAAAGGAAGTCCGTCGTGACTTCGAAGTGGATCTACAAGATCAAGCATGTTGTAGATGATAGCATCAATAAACACAAGGCAAGACTCGTGGCACGAGGCTTCTCATAGAAAGAAGGCATAGACTACGAGGAAACCGTTTGCACCCTTAGCAAGGTACACTTCCATTAGAACCATACTTGCATTGGATGTAGTAATGAAATGGAAGATACACCAGATGGACATCAAGACAACATTCTTGAATGGTGTAGTTGAAGAGGAAGTTTACGTAGAAAAACCACTGGGATTTGAGACACATGACAAGAAGGCTGTAACGTACCCATTTATCATACCCATAAAATAAGGCATAATCATCATCATCTAAATTGATAATAATAATAATATACAAATCCACATTAGATTACGTGTTGAACGGAAAATGAGTTTATTATGTAGCATCTTTTCCTTTACTCAACTTCATATAAAAATACACTAAAAATATAAATATACATTATAACAAAATTAATACAATTCCTTGTATATATATATATATATATAACCATAAAAAAATACGTAAGTAGTATAAATGTAACCTCTTTCCCTCATAAAAAGGAAATATGATAATTCACTTTTTTATTTTTCTTACAATAAAAAATATAAAAAAAATAATAAAATTTATATTAACTATGTATGGAATATCTATACAAGTTGCAATAACATGCATGCTCATATTCATCTCATACATTCCGGCTTCGAGTCAAAAGACTAAAGATATGCTTTTTTTTTCCACAGAAAAAATTCATAATTTTATATACAAGATAAAAATTACATTTCGCAAATGGTCCACTATAAAAAATAGATCGGTGTCCATATGTTCAGTTCATAGAGCTCATAACAGCTTATGCAAATCAAAATATAAGTCATAATTACAAAAAACAAATTGCATATACAATGTGTAATCATTTTTCACCCAACTACTTCATAAATTCTGCTCCATAATATAATGCTTCTCAGCATTAATCAACAATCTGTCCAAGTAACGATCATCAAAACTGTCCAAGACAGTAGCCATCAAATTGTCCATCAGTCATCAATAACTATCCAAAAAACAATACATCAATAGTATTTTCAAACATTTAAGTAAACTGTCCAAAAAAGTCTTTTATACACTAAAAGTTGTCCAACTGAAATTTGCCAAAATATTACCAACATAGTCATCAGAAACATCCTTGTATACATGCCTAAAAAGATATATATATGAGTCTATGCAGAAATCAACACTATTCATAGCCCAAAGTAACAAAGTCCTCCAAGTAAATTTTTTTTTAAAAACTTGATAGGTATCCTGTCTATTAGATCCCTTAAACTCAGAGATAAACCAATAGCCATTCTGAACTTTCCCACCACCATTTGCCAACTTATCAGCAAGAGTATTTCTTTCTTTGTATATGTGTTTAAAATATGCCTGCTCAAAGAAATCAGATAGTCTGTTGACTTCTTGTAATATCTATGCAAGTTGCATATTATGTATTTTGAATTTACCTGTAATCCAGTTAATGACTAGCATAGAATCGCCAAAAACATGGATTTTAGTAATCTGCTTGTCCAAAGCCAAAATAAGAAGTAATTTCATAGCATATAACTCAGCAAGATTGTTAGTCCCTACCCCCAACCCTGATTTAAAAGTGAAATAATGATCTTCCTTGAGGTAAAGTATACCCCCAGTACCACACAAATGTGGGTTACCAGAAGCAGATCCATCAAAAAAACCCCAAGGTTTTGATTTATCAATTATTTCCTTAGTAATGATTCTAATCTTCACATCTACAATATCCCGAGGATAAGATGGAAGCATACCCAAACATGATGCTGTAACCTTGATGTTGGAAATCTAAAGATATGTATGGTGGCTAGTATGATTCCTTATTTAATTTAGCCTTAACAAAAATGCATTCGCTAACAATAATAAAAAAAATGCATTCGCTAGTATGGTGGCTAGTATGATTCCTTATTTAATTTAGCCTTAACAAAAATGCATTCGCTAACAATAAAAAATAAAAGAAGGTATTTGCAAGGTATTTTAAGTGAACTTCAAATCTTTCAAGTTGTACGAATAAAAAAATACCAAGCTATTGAAAATAAGACAAGTCATCTTACAATTTGATGCCACGCGGATTCCTTTACATTCTTAATTTGTTATGATTCTCAAAACTAAATAGTTACGGAGATATAACATATACATAACAAAAAGTCAAACTCTTTATTTAAATAAAGAAATTCCAAAGCAATAAGACTAACACAGGTATTAATATATGTATGAGAATGTTACAAGATGAAAGCCCAACTTCCCATGACAGAGCTATACATTGACTGTTTAAAAAAAAAACAATATATATAATGAAATAAAAACTAACATTTTTCTTATCTAAATGAACATCAAAAGATATATATATATATATAACTTAGCATTTTGTTTATGAAAGGTTTTCACGATTTGACCCCCCAAAAAATGTTAAGCTTGCACATCAAGGTAACTAATGGTTAGTTAGTTTCTTATTGCATGGTTTAGTATACATGAAAACCTTTATGTGGCAAACCTTTTATTAATTAACAAAAGACAGACTGCTCAACTACACATGTCAATGGTTGCTATTACATCATGGTTGACACAAGTGCAATAATTAAGGATATTACAATCCACGAAACTTCGCCAACTGAGAGTGCAAACGAGACTGGCGGATATTACAACCCAATCGACAGATGGAGGTAAAAATAAAAATAAATCTTTTTCAAATCTCTATTTATTAGATTCCTGCCCATATGTTGAATGCAGAATTTAAGCCAACTAAAGCATGTAAAAAGAATGGGGATTCGATCGCTGGCTATTGAAACAGAAGCAATTCACAATAAATTGAAATCAGAGTGCTAAAAAAAAATCGGTGATTTGATCGATAGAGTTTAGATCGTCGATCAATCACAGAACTTTGGAAAATGAAGACAGGGTTTTGGAGCTGATCAAATGCAACTAGGAAACAAAGGAAAGTAACGAAGGTTCATACTCAATCATATCTATCGCCGATCAATCACAGAACTTTGGAAAATGAAGACAGGGTTTTGGATCTGATCAAATGCAACTAGGAAATAAAGGAAAGTATCGAAGGTTCATACTCGATCATATCTCCACCGGTCATTATATTGAAGATAGATCCACCGCCTTAGATGAGTTTAATGTGCTGCTAAGATCTAGATGCAAATAGAGGTTTCACAATTATCCAGATCGATTCATATGCAAAGCGCAGTTACCAGAGTATAAAACAAATCGTAGTCGAACAAAGGTCAACTTACAGATCTGAAAAGAAAGAAAAAAAAAAAATTCGTAGGCAAGAGGAGATAAAAAAAAAATAAGAGAGGGCCGAAGGGGATTGTTGATGCCATACATTTACATATGCAAGACCGAAAAATTTCGTAGCAAGTTATCAATAAGACTAACTCTACCGTGAAAGCTAATAGTGCCTACCATGAAACCAGAAGTGACGTTTCATATTAACTCAACAATGTAATTATTCACAATATTTACTGCATTTCAAAAATAAGAATCATCCAAATCAAATAAACTCTAATTAACAAATGATTTCCCGACAATATTGATCATAATTTTCACAAGAATGCAGATTTACACATCTAGGTGTATTTAGATCTACTTACATCAATTCAGAGAGAAAAAAAACACACTTGGAGAATCAACTCCTCCCAACCATAGGAGGCAGCAACTCAATGGTTTTCTCCACTCCACCCTCGAGCTAGATCACCAACCATGCACCAGAACAACAAGACACTTCCTCGCGGCACTCAATCTTGAGTCCGTAACAAGTTCTCATGATGGACGTATAAAACTAGAAAAACTCTCAACAATCATTTTTCCCATGCACAACATGACGTCCCATGCTATTCCAGCACACTCATATAAATAGCTTTGCCCAGGTCTTATGGCATCCCAATTAAATCTCCAATCAAATCCCTAAATCCCTATGATTTAGGATCTTGTCTGGTTGTTGAGTTTTGGATTGGATTTGATTGGTATCAATCACTCTAGCTTGCTTACACATGTTCTTTGGTGCCATGGTTGGTGTCCCCTCATGTAGTTGAGTTCTCCAAGTGTCATTTTATTTATTAATAAATAAATAAAAATGTTTGTTTGTGCAAATGTCATTTCAGTCTTTGAGTTTCATAACTCATTACATAGTAAAAAAAAAAATAATTTTCAAAACATGAAAAATAAAAGCAATGTCATGGGGGTATTACAAAGGCTCATGTATGAAATTAAATAAGGTCTTGTACGGATTGAAACAGGAACCTAGGACATGGTACGTCATGATGGATAGATTCGTGATTAGCTTAGGATTTACTAAGAGTAAAGTGAATTCCAACCTTTACTTCAAGGTTGAAGACGAAAGACTAGGGATGCTCCTACTATATGTCGATGAATTGTTCCTGACAAGAGTGGACAAACTCATTGTATATGTAAAGAGGAAGCTTGACACTGAGTTTGAGATGAAATACCTAGGGATGATGCACTATTTCTTAGGCATGGAGGTGTGGCAGAATACAGGTGGACTCTTCCTTGGTCAAGAAAAGTATGCAGTGGAGATTCTGAAAAGATTCAGAATGTTGGATTGCAAGGTGATAGACACACCTATGGCATCGAACTTGAAGCTTCTGCGTGAGATTCTGTGTGATGCTTCATCATAGTCGGTTGATGCCATGATATATTGTCAGATAGTTGGTTCATTAATGTACTTGACGAATAGAAGACCAGACATATGCTTTTCCATGAACACCCTAATCCAGTTCCTGACGGATCCAAGGCATGGTTACTTGGTTGCTTCAAAGCATGTATTGAAATACTTGAAGGGTATAATGGATTATGGGTTCAAGTATGATGCAAATTAGAAGATTAACCTACACTGTTATAATGATTTGGATTGGGGAGGTAGCACCACCTATAGGAAGAACACTTTGGGTTTTTGCCTCATTTTGGGATCCAACATGATCTCCTGGTTTAGTAGGAAGTAGTCCTGCATGGCATTGAGTATAGTCAAGGTAGAGTATGTTGCCGCTTGCTTGAATAGTTGCGAGGAAGTATGGTTGCAGAAGTTAATAACTTATTTGTTTGATCTGTAGATAGATACGACTTGTATATTTTGCGACAACCAGAGTTGTGTGAAGTTGTCGGAGAACTCGATGTTCCATGATAAGTCGAAGCACATTGAGATCAAATTCCACTATATGAAGGATATGGTGCAGAGAGTAGTAGTGAAGCTTCAATACGTGGAAACAGATGATAAGATGTCAATGTATTGACCAAGCCTATAGACAGAGTGAAGTTAGAGTACTTCTGATAAAGTCTTGGTGTGATGTAGATCGTGGCCCATCGAAATGAGAGACCAGAAGAACTAGATGCATGAGTTGCATGATATCTCACATGGGAAAAGAGACAGGTTGTTTGAGTGGAAAATATCCTGGTGTAGGATGTAAGTTGTTTGAATGTAATCAATCCTATAGGTTGTCCTCAATTGTAATTAGTCATGTAGTTTGTCCTCAATTGTAATCAGTATTGGATAAGGTCGAAGGTTATCCTTGGATGTAATCATTCCTGGTACAGGTTATCTGAAGTGTAAAAGATCCTGGCATAGGACATAGTTTGTTTAGATGTAATGAGCCATGTGGGTTGTCTGGAGTGTAAAAGGGTCCTAGTGCGGTACGTAGGTTTCTTGAACGTAATAAGTCCTGGAAGGTTATCCAAATGGAAAAGATATTGGATGTAGGTTGTTCGGATTTAATAATTCCTTGAGGTTGACCTGGAACATAAAAGATCCTGGCATGGTGTGCATATTGTTTAGTCGTAGCCAGTTGTTGTGGGTGTGTTTCCATGTTGGATATGAGGAGAGATGTAATGCACTTGGCGTACTCCTAGGCAATTCTCATAGAGTGGAAGTTGCAGGTTGTCTTGGTGACGTGAAATATCTTGGCATACTCCTATATTGGTAGAACGTAGGTGGTCTGCATCTAGGTTGTGCTCTGTGTGCTCTATTTTTTTTGTGTGTGTAGGATGAGGAGATGATATGGATACAACGAGATGACAATATGAGATGCAGGTTATTATAGTGGCAATGTAAAGAATGGTCATGGATTGTACCTATGCGATGGATTGCTCGTAGATATGATGAAGACCTGGATGAGGACTAGGCCTACACCCAACATGAAAAAGGGATGGCTCTGTAGAAACTTTCGATGAAAGATATTACTACTCAATGATCGACAAGATGAGGATTATGGCAACAAATCTGATCATGACTTGACCAGATATGTTGATGACTATGGAAAGAGAGAGAATACCTTCCTAGTTAATAGGAAGTGTTGTTGTATTTGTAACTTCAGAAGATATTCTGATGTATATTATCATTGTATGTTGTTGTACCCCCATCAGAGATGTGTTTCCCTCCTTTAGGGATGTCATTACTGTACATGGATGTTGAGGTACAACCTCCGTTGCAAGTCAGGAAATAGTCCCCACTATAATATTATGTAATGTATTTTTGGATTCGCTCTAGGATAAGTCATCCCTGTTAGATTAGAGGCCAACCAATTCAATTTGGAAGGTTATTCACTTGAAGGGAATAAATAAGGAGGTGCCCTCCCTCATTTATACATACTCACACTCACTCAAGTTTGCATGAGGTGGGAGGGAAAGAAAAGGAGGAGAGAGAGAGAGTTGCAAAATAATTCTTCTTATTTGGTTTTTTCATCTTGTGATATTGTCTTAATGACATAACTATTCTCAGGAATTTTGTGGGTTTTTCTCCTTTATGGTTTCCCTGGTGAAAATATTTATGTCTTGTGTATCTGCTCTATCTTGTGTATCTTGATGTGCCTGTTATTCTTTCATATAAACACCCTAATAAAGTTAATTAGATTAGAAAAAATAACAATTTATCGGGTTCCACACAGTCTCATCATAGTAATGGCGATGACTTGTCTAACTCTTTTGACCCTGTGGCATATATTATAAAAATGTTAAAAAATGGATAGAGTAATTTGCAATATTCATGAGTGAAAGTTATCATGAAATCATGGAAAAACAATATTACTTGATTGATAAAATAAAATAGTACAATGTATGAAATATTGGAAATTTTATATGATCAATTGCTTTAATGTATACAATTTCTTATATTTGATGAAATATACCCTATATAAACTCTTTTTTTATAGATTTTCTTGAGACCGAATGCCATAAGCATTGGTATTAGCACACCTACATATGTTGTTGGTGCCTCTTCTACTACTCTTGCTAGTGGTCACTACGCATACTCTTGCACCTACTGTTGGTGCTTATACTTTTGCTAGTGGTCATTGCGCATACTCTTGCACCTACTGTTGGTGCTTATACTCCTGCTCCTATTTCTCATTCCCCTATCCTAAATCAACTATTGGTTTCCCATATAATACACCACCTAGTACTACGAGTTCCTCTACTCTCAGTCCTTTTGATACCCCTACTTCAGATTTTGAACTGACTCTCTCATGAGTCACAATTCTCAAGAGATTTGGAGAATTTCCTATTTCTTTACACATGGAAAATAAAATAGTCCAAATTAGAGGATTAAAAATTCATGGTAATTATTAATCCCTCAACTTATTTTGATTTTATATAATTTAATATTTTTATGTCGATCTTATAAGTCTAAACATAGTATATTATTATAATCTCAAGGAATAACTTGTTATATCAACAATTGCATGAAAAGGTGTTTAGTATTTTTGCACCAACAATAAGAACTATCTATAAATTCCAAATAATTACTTTCAACAAAAAGTTGATGAAAAACATGGTGCGTCTTTTTGGTCATGTTTTTAAACAAAAGGTGGTTGATTCTATAGATGGGGAGTATTTGAAAGTGGTGTGGGACAACTACCGCACTAGTATTTTGGACATCCCTAATTATTAGTGTCCTATACTAATTCCCAAAAGTGAGTGGGATGCACTTATGAAGGATTCTAGGGAAAATAATATTAAAAAAGAGGGGTTCAAGCTAAAAGTTGGAAAATTGGAAAGGTAAATATAATATAATATATATTGAACTTGTAATTTTAGAATTGACCTAATCGATTAAATAACATTAACAAGTAGTTCACACTTTTCAAAGGCTTTAAGACATTTTGAAGGCGACAACAGATAGATTTGACAAGATTCAACATCACAGACTTAGCCCTAGAGGCTATTTTAAAGTAAAATGAAGATATATAAGTACTATAATTTGAAAGATGTCATTATTGAATTATACTTTAAAATCTTTTGTTATTGAATTACACCATGTTAAGATATGCAGTCATCTAACTATGACATTATGCCTCCACATAATATGTCCAATAAATAAACCTTGGGTGTGCATTTTAGTGAAGCAAAGATAATTTTGTCAATTTCATTGAAAAACACAAAAGTTGTTGACTTGGAAGATTATATGTCAAGAAAATGAGACAAATTTGAAAATTTTGATATATGGGTTATGTTAGAAATGTAAAAATCTACAGACTTCAACAATCACTTTTTGTAAATGAAACTTATACCAACCTTGGTGTGCATTTGTCTAAACCCACTCACATAGTTTTGTAGGTTGTTTGAACAATGATCTTGGAAGTTTTGAGAAATTAATATAAATTCTACATTATTGGTAAAGCTTTGTATTGGGTTGTAATTTCAATTTGAAAATTTAGGCGAGTTGAAAAAACAAAGGCCAATAATCACAAGAAAAAATATGAAATTTTTAAATGAACAAAGGGCCTTTGTCTCTCTTTTTGATTTGGGGTTTTGTGGAGTTTATTATTGTGGGAATTATATACCCATGCTTAGATCCTGTGAATGTAATGTGGCCTCATAAAATTGGTTGTTGACTCAATAAACTTACAAATATTGATTTTTTTTTTGTAAATAAAACATGCATTACTATACAGAAGCCAAATTACAGAGCATAATACAACTAGAGCCGGCCCAAAAACAAGGAGGCCTTAATCCAGTCCCGCGGGAACCAATCTGAGACTTGACCAGAACTGATTTGCCAAAAAAATATAGAGTTTTCCCATAGCCTACTGCACCCCCTAATATCTCTGTTCCTACTATGGGTCCCGATCCTGTTACATTGATTTCCCACCCACATCAAAATTGATGACTTGAGAGACCTGTCGCCACCCATACCCCAATTGACAGTATAGTGCCTAATAACATACAAGCTACATCTATCTACACTAAAAAACGCCAAAGATAAAATAATAGAAGAGAAAACCAAGAAAAAGCATAAACTGGTAAGAGAAATCATATCCGACTAGAGGGGAGGGAGCTCCAACGAGGGATAGCTGCTGATGGGCTTCCGGTAGCTAGATGCTGTGAGCTAGACACAAGGGTTGATGTAGAACTCATGGGGTCAGCCATGTTCTGAAACTCCAATGGTCCTCCTTCATCCGCCATGCCACTTCAGACGGTCCGCTCCTGAGGTCTGGCTATCTCCATGGCTCGACGATCCACAGGGTGGAACGGAAAGCCCAAACGAGCAGTGAGGACGTCGAGCTTCTGGTGCATTGTGCGGCACTCTGAGTTATGCTCCTTCCAGAATGGCATGGGTTCCAGATCACCATCTCTCTTAGCCTCCTGCAGCGCTGCAGAATGCCCAACCAAACAGACCGTAACCCAATACATCATGAGCATTCAATCATATGCTGAGGCATGATCAACAGTGTTTCCCGGGTCCAAAACCTAGTCTACAACTTCAGTGTGAAGATTCTCCCGAGGCATGACTTTCTCCTCCGCCCAAAGTCCCTCGACCACCCTTTCAACCTCGAGCCTGATACTAAGAGGAACGTGTTCCTTGTAGAGGTCTGCCTCCCCCTGATCCTGGAGCTGAGCGTGGGTTGCTTGACGCATCTGGCATTTGACAGGTTTCCCCTTAACCAGTGATAAGCCCAACGCCTCCCCAGAGCCAACCTCCCCTCTGAACTGCCTCTTGGGGGCCATTGGGCAAGACTGCGAGGACTGGACAGGAAACAGGAGGCAAAGATGGAGCACCCTAACAAGACCAAACTCTAACACACAGCACAAGACAAAAGACAGATACGCGGTCCTGCTCTTTCTGGGGCCTAACTCGTCATGGCAGAGATCAAAATTGCCGAAATAAAATAGCTGAACACTCCTGGGAACATTTCCATCCTAGACCATTTCTTGCGTCATTCCCATCATGAGACTGAGAGCCCCCATCCCGTGGAGATAATGAACCCTGTCCAGTCGATGGTCCTCTCGCTCAGTGCTAAGTGTGGCAGAGCCGATGGCGAGAAACGAAATAATGGAGCAGTACCAGCTCCAGAGCCAACAAGCATTAATGCCAACGGCTCCCTTCCGCATTAGCTGGGCCGCGTGTAGGCGTGCTCACGCCATCGAACTCCATCTGTCCTCCCTTCCATCCGATTGTCCATCTGTATAACCCCGGAGAGATCCCTAGCGGCCAAGTGGCTACATTGCTGGGCCCAGTTCTCCTCTTCATTACCGTCAAGCCTGTCACATTGGAAGCTGACTCTGCACTCCACGCCAGTGTTTGCCAAACAGTCAGCCACCTTGTTGGCCTCCCTTCGGATGTGGATAAAAGAGATGGCGGGGTGCGCATGGAGAAGGACACGCAATCGTTCCAGTATGTACGCTAGGTGCCAACTAGGAGAGATATTCTCTGTCATTTGTCCATTCAAAAGTCGCTTAGCCACTGTGATGAGAGTGTTGGAGTCACCTTTGATTATCACCGGAAGGAACCCCCCACTGATCAACACTTCCAAGCCTCGAATGAGGCCTTCTAGCTCAGCCAAATTGTTTGTATCCTGCCCTATAGCTCCCATGAAAACCATCTTGATCCGGCCCTCTTGATCACGGCAAAGGCCACCAAAACCAGCCGGACCTGGGTTTCCATGAGACGCACCATCGAAATTTAGTTTGAAGACACTGTGAGGAGGAACCAACCAAGTTGCTGAGCTAGAAGGGATGCACAGTTTGTCCCGATAATGTAGAGCAGCAATCATCGGCCTATTCAGCCCCCAGTTCTCTACGATCTGGACTTCTTCCCTCAGAAAATTTTTATCCTGTTCGTGCCACTGCATGCACCTAATAGAAGATAACAGGTTATCTTGCACTGCATTCCAGACCACCTCCATGTCTTTGCACTGGTCTTGGAATATCCCAGCATTCCTCTCCTTCCAAACACACCACGTGGCCATGCCCGAAAAAGCTTCCCATATGGTTCTGATAATGGGGTTTTTGAAGGCTCTTGGGCTCCATTCTCTAATGGTCTGGGAGGGTTGGCCCCAATTCTTGTCACTCCATCTGAACAACATCGCTCCCTTGTCCCAAATAGTAGCGGCAAAAGGGCAGCTATCCATCAAGTGACCCATCGTCTCCTCCGCTTTATAACATAGACAACACTGGGATGGCCCAATAATCCCCCGCTTTCACAAGTTTTCACAAGTGAGGATCCTTCCTCGGACTACAAGCCAAACAAGGAGGGCCACTTTGGGCCATAAGTTGACAGTCCAAATTTTTTTCCAGATGTCATCTGTCGCCACATTCCTCGAAATCCTGATACTGTAGGCCTCCTTGATGCTGAAGGATCCTTTTGAAGAATAACCCCAGCGAAGGATATCAGGGCCTTCTTGAGCCTTGATAAATCATTTGTTCAATTCCTCCTGGAAGGATTCCCAATCCTCCTCCCTCATAAAAGCAGGTTTTTCAGGGAATTTCTATAGATGGTGATCCATTTGGAACCCCGACCTCCACGATTGGTTCACCAGAATATTTCCCCTCTCGAGCTCCTATTGTTTGATGAGAGCCCACTGAAGATCCCTGCCGAGGATGGGGAATTGGTTCCAAGAATATTCCTAGAACTTCGCCCTGCTACCATCCCTGATCTCCCATAAACTATGCTCTTGAATAATAGATTTACCCGCCATGGATTTCAACCATATGGGTGATCCACTAGGGGCTTCGTTGAAATGAATCAGGAGATGTCCGGGTCTGTTCCTGGCATGTTTTATGCTCCACAGTTTTGCCCAAGGTTTCGATGAATGATTAACCCACCTCCAACAAACCTTGGCCCCAAGGATCTTCGACATTACCTCAGGATCCCTAAGGCCCAAACCCCCCTGTTCCTTAGTTTTGCAAACATCCTCCCAGCTTACCAAGGAGAATTTGGCCTTCTCCCCATTCCTCCCCCAGAGAAAATTACGTTGGATACTCCGGATTTTCTTAAGGATGGCCTTTGGCGTGGATAAGATCGAAAAAAGGTAAGTCGGCATCGCTTGTAAGATGGATTTAACTAGGATCAGCCTACTGGGAAAGTTTAGGGGGCGGAGCACCCAGCTTGCTAATCTCTGCTTTAGTCTATCCAAGAGTTCCTACCATGCTTCTATTTTAGGCCTTCCGATTCCCAGGGGGACGCCAAGATACTTAGATAGAAAATCCCCTCTGGAGAAGCCCAAGATTGTCAGGATATTCCTTTGGGTGGCCGGGGGGGTGTTGACAAAGAAAACCTGAGATTTATTGGGATTAACCGCCAAGCCTGAGGCCTGAGCAAAAAGGTCCAGGATTTTTTTGAAGCTTCGAGCTTCTTGGACTGAAGGGTGCCCCATGAGCATAGTGTCATCCACAAATTGTTGGTGGGTCTGAGAGGGCGCCCCCTCATGCACTTTCACTCCACGAATTGCCCCACTTTCAACTTGGGCTGCAATGAGGCGACTCAGGCCCTCAGCCATGAGGATGAAAAGAAAAGGGGAAAAAGGGTCTCCTTGGCGAATTCCTCGAGAAGGATGAAAGGAGGAAGTCAAAGATCCATTAAGGAGGATATTAAAGAAAGGCGAGGAAACCAGGCCCATGACCCACTCAACCCAGTCGGGAGAAAATTCGTAGGCTCCCAACATCTTCTCCATGAATTCCCAGTTGAGCTTATCGTAAGCTTTTGCAATATCAAGATTAATCATCATCCCAGGGGATCTCGATATTTTGAGTGAATGCACCACTTCGTGCACAAGAATAACCCCATCCAGGATTTGCCTACCTTCGACAAAACCAGATTGTTCTGGGATTTATAGCAACGGGAGGAGAGGTTTGAGCCTGTTAGCAATGACTTTGGAGATGATCTTGTATATGATTTTGCAAAGCACTATCGGCCTAAATTTGTTGTGGGAATCCGCCCCTGCCTCTTTTGGGATGAGGGTGAGGAAAGTAGCGTTGAAGGCTTTAAGGACCCCTTTTTTCATTCTAGATTCCTCCACAATATAGAGCACTTCCTCCTTAACAAGATCCCAAAATAAATGGAAGAAGTTGGACGTGAAACCATCTGGTCCAGGAGCCTTACCCAGAGCCATTTGGTTGACTACTTCCTCAACTTCTTGCATCCCAATGGGCTTATTCAACATTTCATTGTTTTCTCCAGTGACTAGCCTAGGAACTAACCTAGTTATTTGTTCGACGGTCCCTGCTTATATATCCCCCATCTTCCCTGAGGATCTCCGAGAATTATTGAGTGAGCTCAGCTTCTATCTCCGTCCTAGTGTCCACTCTGTTTCCAGCTCTGGTCTTGAGCCTCTGGATTCGAGAACTGTTCCTATTCTGGATCACCGAGTTATGAAAGAATTTAGTGTTTCTTTCACCCTCCTTTAGCTATTTTACTCTCACCTTTTGTTGCCAATACAACACCTCTTGTTTTTCCCTAGCTTCCATATGCCCCATAAGATCCTTTTTTTTTCATATCCTCATTCCATCCAACTTCCATACCTTTGTTGATGAAATCCAGCTCCAGCAACAATTGTTTTTTGTCCTAAAAAATGTTTCCAAATTCCTCTCTGTTCCACGTACGGATCTTAGCTTTCAGGGCCTTTAGTTTCTGCTGAAAACGAAACATTATGGTTCCTGGGGGGGGGGACCAATTCCAGCCACCACTGATTGACCAGGTCCTTGAAGTCCTTGTGTTCCATCCACAAAATTTCAAAGTGAAAGGGTTTCCCCCTAGGGGAGCAAGACCAATCCCAAGAGAGACTGAAGGGCAAGTGATCTGAGCCAGTCACCAGGAGGACATCAGCCAGAATTTCCCCTGTACTATGCATGACGTTTTCTGACACCAAAAAATGATCTAGACAGGAGGCCACCAAGTGCTCCCCTCCACGCTTATTCCATGTGAACCAGTCACACCCAATTTCCATGTCAACCAGCAAGCTCTGAGCAAGGAATTCGCTGAACGCTTCCTGGTATTTGTCCAGGGTTCTTCTTCCACCTTTCTTTTCCCCAAGGTTTGCAATCAGGTTGAAATCTCCCCCAAGCACCCATGACCCCTGCTTCGCTTGCTCCTGGAGCCAATTGAGGAAAACCATAAATGATTGCTTCTCAGGGAAACAACTGGGACCATAGATGTTTCCTACCTTACCCTGGACTCCAGAATCTAGAAAGCAAAAATATGCCATTAGGGAAAAATTATTGGCTCGCCAGTTGGAAAATTCCACCGATCGTGGCTGCCAAAGGATTGTAATGTCGCCCGATTGTCCTGCTGCATCGATGGCCATGATGACCTAACTTCCCTTCCAAATCTTGTCTTTAATATTTGTGAGGCCCCCATAACTACATTTAGTTTCTTGGAGGAACAAAATATCTGGGGATTCCTGCTTAATCTTACGGTTTATTGCTTTCCATTTCCTAGGGTTACTACAACCCCTTATATTCCATGAAATGAGCTTCATTGGAAAACCTTTTTAGCTTCAAAGAAGGCTGCCTGGATCGTAGGGTACTGACTGGAATCGATCAAGTGAACTCCAACCACTGCTATACGTTGCTTATTTGTCTTCCTCCCACGATGCAGTTCCTCCTCTGGAGACTTCCACTTACTTCCCTTCTGGGCGTCTGGGTCGATCCCCAAGCTTTCCATTGCACTTGTTCAGATAATGGATTCCTAGAGAAGTTCAAGTTGACGTCTCGAGACATATCCTTGACCCTTCTTTCTGCATTGTTCCTCTATGGCATCCAGGTCCAACTCTCCTAGATCCATATCCTCCCCTTCATCCTCCTCCGTTCCTTCCATCTGTTGGGTTTCCTTAAGAACTGGTGATTTGGATTGGCCTTCCTACTGGTCTTCAGTCATTGGCACAACTTGAGTCTCTTCCCCCTCTTCCAGGGACACTATGCTTCAAATGAGTTCCCTTGATTTTTCTCATTGGACGTCGATTCCAAGCGAGCCAAGGATTTACCCCCCCCTTTGCCACGTCATCTGTTTTTGACCTGGGTAAACCCGTCTTCAACCACAGCTTTGGGTGGTATAGGGGCAACCGGATCAGACCGGAGGCTGCCTTTGGGGCAGTTTCTTCCCAAATGGCCATATTCATGACAGTGCCGGCATCTAAATGGGAGCTGTTCATAGTCAATGGGCTGAATCCATTCCTCATCTTCCCAGTTTAGACTGATTGCTTCTGGTAGCTCTCTAGATATATCCATGTAAACACAAATCCGGGCAAAGGCTGTATAACTTTGGATCCTCGTTTGTTCTGCTATTTTAATGAATTATCCCAGGCTGTTTCCAATGTCTCGCAAGGTCTCCAAGTCCCAGTATTCGCCCGGGAGGGAAAAGAGTCGAATCCAAACTGGGGCAACAGTCATGTCCTCCATTTCTAGGTTGAAACGCTCCTTCCATGGCCGCAAGAACAAGCCAGCTGAGAAGAATAAATATGGGCTGCCCTCCATGATTCTGTCCCTGTCTTCCTGGTTAAAGAAGATAATGGTGAAAAAACCCTTGGATCCCAGCTGGAGATCGTAGTGGCCTTTAGGTTTCCACACCCCATTGATCCACTTGACCAGGTCTTTTTCCTTCGGCCATATCCCCACAAATTTACCTATTAGTGCCTTTTCCTTCCAAGTCTCGATCTTTCCCCTGACCGCCTCAGATCTGATCTGAATCGTGGGGATGGAAGTCGTTTTTTGGAAACAACCGCCAATACTCGAATTTTTGCCTTTCCTGGAGACAGGTTAAGCCCTGTCCCCCTTGTCGTCCTCTGTCAAGTCCTTCCTTCTCACGCTAGGAGACCCCTCATCCCGAGCAGGTGCCCCCTGCCCTAATGCTGCCATGGCACCCTGCAGGAGGCCAAGATACCGGGCATAGCCTGCAGCTCGACGCCGTCAAGAACCCACGCGCCTTGAACAGCTCTACCACGCCACTCTTCAAACCCTAGCTCTTGGTTCCGGTCTCCCACCCCGCCAATTGTAACTTACAAATATTGATGTTGATGTTATTTTCTATAATTTTTTTGGTGACATCAAATTATGCATGTGAATTGTCATAGGGCAGTCTTTAAGGAAATCTAACACACGTTTTTTTGTGAAGAGCATGGAAAATCACAGAAAAATGATGAGGATATCATTATATCATGCATGTGGAATATTTTTCATGCATTTTTGTTGGATTTTACAAACTTTGCACAATAAATGTGTAAAAAAGGATAGTAAAATTTGAATAGTTTTACACACCAACAAATTTTAAGACTCAAATTGAAAATATGGAAATATAGTAAGGTGGGGAATGAAAAAATACACATTATAAAATTTGAATCAATCAGTTTGGACAATAAATAAACTTTGGGCATGTATGTTAGTGAAGCAAGGCAATTGTTGTCACTGGCAATGTAAACACAAAAGTTGTTAACTTGGCAGATTATCAAAATGAGACAAATTCCAAAATTTTGATAAATGGGCTTTATCATAAATGTAAAAATCTATGTACATCAACTATCAGTTTTTTTAAATGAAACTTATAATAACCTTGGAATTCATTTGTCTAAACCCACTCATGTAGTTTTGTAACTTGTTTAAATAATGAAGTTGGAAATTTTGAGAAATTAATACAAATTATGCATTCTTCGTAAATTAACAAAGGGCCTTTGGATCTGTTATTTATTTTGTTTTTTGTACAGTTTATTATTGTGGGAACTATACACCCATACACAGGATTCGTGAATGTAATGAGACCTGATAGCATTGGTTATTGAATCAATAAAGTTGCAAATATTGTTGTTGAAGGTATTTTCTATAATTTTTTGTGATATCAAATTATGTGTAAGAATTGCCAGAGGGAAGCTTTCAAGGCAAACTGCATGCATTTTGGATATCAATTGAGGAAATATAAGATATGTTTTTTATGAAAAGCATGGAAAATCATAAAAAAATGAGGAGGTAATCCTTATATCATGAATTTTGAATATTTAGTATGCATTTTTGTTGGGCTTCACAAACTTTGCACATTGTGTAAAAAAAGATAACATAATTTGAATAGTTTTACACAACAACAAATTGAGAATATGGAAATGTAGTAAGATGGGGAATGGAACAATACACATTGTAAAATTTGAATTAATCAATTTGTCCAATAACTAAACCCTGGGTGTGCATTTTAGTGAAGTAAGGAATTTTATGTCAATTCTAGTGAAAAGCACAAAACTTGCTAACTTGACATATTAAATGTCGACAAAATGAAATGAATTTGGAAATTTTGGTATATGGATTTTCACATAAACGTAAAAAACTACAGACATCAGATATCACTTTATATAAAGGAAACGTATACCAACCTTAGCATGCAATTGTCCAAACCCATGCGTGTAGTTTTGTAGCTAGTTTTTCAAAAAAATTGCTCTTTTTAGGAAATGCAAGAAAATGTCACTAAAATGCATGTCAATGTTTTCATATGGTCTCAAATGATGGTATTTGAGTTTCTATTTATTCCTCATGATTTACCATAATGTACTATATGTTTATACTTCAAGTGTCAATTATAAAAAGTCTACAAATTTAAATGTCAACTTCACTGACCAAAAACACGATAGATGCACAAAACAATTCACAAAAGAAGCACTCCTAAGGCCATAAAAACTTTATAAAGGTTTATGGATCCTTAATAAACTATATTATACATATATATCCATGTCAGATAGCTAATTGAGACAAGGATTCTCCTGCATTATCATTCATGTAGCATTTGACACTTCAACGTGCACCAATTGTTGTAGTCCAAGCTCATATAAATGTATGGAATATCGTTAGTTATCATTACCAAGTGTCCAAGACACTAATATAAAGGTGTGGCATATCAAGAGTCATTATGATTATGTATCTTTAGTTTTTTTGTTATGATTTTGAAGTATATATGTTGTATTGTAATTTGTTATACTAAGGTACTGTTGAAACAACACTGTACTCTTTTTCATTATCAGAACCTTGAAATGCAATATGTTTGAACTTTGTAGGCTTGGATTATTTTTGGGAAAAATATGATGACAATGAATACTGAATGTTTAGAATGTATACATAATTTTTGTCATCAACTATTTGATGGTAGAATAGGGCCATACTTGTTGACTATGTAACATGCTTACAAGCACGAGAAGAAGGTTTTTGTTCATTTTGTTGACTTAAAAAGTGTGTCTTTTGTCCTTGGAAAAAAAAGGGTATAAACAACCATTGATAACACAACTAATTTTTAATTTAGATGCTTTATGTCCTACAAAGACGAAGAAAGTACCAGTGTTAAAAGATTTATTTTTTGGGAATGTTCTACTTTTTGTTTTGTGTAAGCACAAATTCTCAGAGGGCATGTTTTGTTAATTCTAAAAAAAATTAATAAGTAGTTTTTAGGACAATTTGAAGACATTATAGAAGTATATTCTTTAGATCCCACATGCTAGAAAATGTATATTTTCATTTCATACTTAAAATTTCATATATAAAGAAACTTTTCTTGAAAAAAAAACCATTTATAACACAACATTAATATACCACGAGATAAACAATTGAATGTAATTAATAAAATATTCATATATATTAAATAATAGAATTCACCGTATATATTACACCAAACAATATAAAAATATATTAGTGAAAGGCATAATGTGTACAAATCCAAATGGGGTACACTAGTCCTCATCCCTAATCCATAAAAATGACGAACATGATCCTATTGGTATGAATCCCATCAAAATTCTACTTGCATACGATGTTGTAGGATATTATGCAAATAGATAAATCAAAATGTTGGTCCCAGTCTCCATTTACCAAGAGGTTGAGTCTGATAACTTGAGCCTGAAGTTGGTTGATATCTATCAAGAAAGAATAGAGATGTATCTAAAACAACTTTCTTAAGATTATGTATCCTTGTATGATGAATTCTAGCCATCCATACAATCCATGAAGAATTGTATGATGGATTCTTCTTCTTTACAATCCGAAGAGGTACATAATGCATTATAATTATTTCAAAAGTAACCATGAAACTTTCATTTGAACTAAAAATTTCCACATAAGATTCATTGTGTATAATGTTACGAGATATTATGCGATTGAAAACTTTGTAAGAAAGAAGATGAATATTGTAACTATGTACTAGATGTGGCTGCAATACTACAAGATATCATGGCAATGCATTGTGTGTTCCATATTATATAGAGGCAACTAATATAGCACTCACAACTTCATTGCCACCTTTTTTTTGAAAAAAGTTGGAAAGTGGCATGCTTACCATCATTCATAGCAATAAAATGACAAAACAAATTAATTTTTCCTTTTGAGTGCTCGTGCCCATCCTTTTAAGTGATACCCCCATCAAAGCCCCCATTTAGTAAGGTAATTGTAAATGTAGAATTCCTAAAGGCCAAAACTTAAGTATTAGTACTCGAACAATTCTATTTAATTAATTAAAAAAATATAGCTGGTTATGGATGTGGACATAACATTGAGAAGAGATGGGGGCTATGAATCCACAAGAGGGGAGTGTATGTAAGGGATATTTTAGGAATCCTAAAGGACCTTTATGGCCATGACCTTGTCCTTAGACCATGTATTAACCCTTGTCTTATGACTCATGAGTTTTATTCTATTTTAATAATATATTTTATTTAATCCCTTTTCATCCATTATTTTTCGGGGTTTGGAATCATACAGATTACATCATTAGGTCCTTGACTAGTGATACTATATTGGGTACAATGGGAAACCATTGGATAAACCTTTAATCATTTACTTGTTTGCAATGAATAGGGATGAATTATTGGTCAACTATGGGTTGTGATATGGAATAAGCTTAGAGTTAGACATGGGAACGTCACCCTAATGGATTTATAGTTCAAGATTTGGAGTGGAAACTCATGTGTTGAGATAATTTTAAACACAATTTTCATATGGTTGGGTGGATTGTTCCTTGTACACAACCAATTGCTGAAAAGTTTACAAGATGAGGGGACACGGTTTCTTACAAAATGGTATCAGATATTGGGTTCTGACACTTGAAACTTTAGGGCCTAGAAACTCAATAAACATAGGGAAAACAAAGTTTGCATAAGAACTATTTGACAAAAATTTTCATAAGGGTTAAAACATGATAAGAATGTTATGATGACAGAATTGGTCAGGCTTGGGTAGTAGTAGTTTGTTGATATGTAACTATAGAGAGTGTCCCAATTATTTCAAGGAATGGAACAACAATAGAAGCAGATGATATAATTCTTGGCAAAATCCACACATATTCTTGGGTTTTTGGCACAACTTGTGCAACACAATGAAAACAATATGCTCCTTGTAGCAATTAAAAAGAAAATCTAATTACCAAAATAACATAAAAAGATTGATTTAATAATTCATTCCCAACGATCCTACACCCAATAATACTTTCCTATTTCCTATTGTTTATACAGAGTATCCATATCTATGATTGATGGTATAGACACTGGAAGTTCATCATATTTGTTAAATTTTCTCACCCTAATTGGAAATGAGTTTCAACATCATAGGAGTATGAGTAATGACAACTCTACAACCATTTAAAACTACGAAATAGATGAAGATAATGATTACTAAACAATATTTCCTCAACTACCCAATAATGTATACGATTAATGCTCTCCAAGCACAATTTGATTCCAATAACATCTCTCGTGAAGACATCAAAGCATTGTGTAAAAGGGGCATTTAAAGGAGGCATTATGTATCTTGAAAATTATGGAAGAACCCATTGAATCTTGCACATATGTTGATCTATTGTAGGGTTGTGCTAAAAAAATATCATATCAGAGGGTAAACAAGTCCAATCCCACATCACCATGAGATGATTCATGGAAGATATACTTGTGAGAAATTTCCTTCTCAACTTGTATGCCAAGTGTGGGAGCTTAGTTTATGGTCGCAAAGTGTTTGACTAAATTCCTCAACGAGATGTCTGCTCATGGACTGTCATGATCACAACTTACTCCAAGAATGGGATTTCTAAATATCCATTGATATTGCTTTAGCAAATTCTAGAAACAACCATCCAACCCAATCAATTTACCTTTGCTAGTGTTCTTTCAACGTGCACACACTTGGAATCTTTGGAACAAGGCAAGGGTATCTGTGAAGAAATAACAAGGAAAGGATTTTAGTCCAATGTTTGTGTGGAAAATTCTCTTTTGGATATGTATGCCAAATGGGTAAGTGTAGAGAATGCACACAAAAAACCATTTGACAAACTGTCTAAACAAAATTTCATTTCATGGATTGCAAATGATTTCAGCATATGCACAACAAGGGTAGTTCAAGTAAGAATTTGAGTTATTTTGTGAGATGCAGTAGCCAAGCATGATGTCAAATCAACTCACATTCAAAATAATTCTTAATGCATGTGCTATCATAAACAAGTCTAGGATGGCATAATAAAAAATGGATTTGAGTCACTTATGTCTATAAACAATTCCCTTGTGACAATTTATTCCAAAAGAGGCACAATAGATAATGCTTACCAGATACACAATAAACTGCTTGACAAAGTTGTCATCTCATTCAATGCAATGATTGTAGGATATTCCCAGTATGGGCGTGGAAAAGAAGTTAAGAAGTTATTTGATAAAATGGTTGAGGAAGGCATTAATCCTAGTAACAACACATTTATTGGTGTTCTCTCAACATGCAACCAAGTAGGACTAGTGGATGAAGTATTCCTCTATTTTGATGCAATGAGTCGAGATCATGGAATCACACCAATGATGGACCATTATGCTTGCATAATTGACCTTCTTGGATGAGCAAGTGACTCAATAAAGCAGAGGATTTACTAAATTGCATGCCATTTTAACTTGATGCTAGAGTGTGGGGTGCCTTACTAGGTGCCTACAATATACATGAAAATATAGCACTAAGAAAACAAGCAACAAAAATCCTTATACATTTTGAACCACAAAATGATGCAACTTATATTCTATTCTCAAACATTTATTTTTATGTTGGTATGTGGGATGATGTATCATTAGTTAGAAAAAAAATGGAAGACATGGGCCTCTGAACAAAGGAAACATGCCAATGGATTGAGCTAAATAATAATTTACAAACATTCATGGAAAAAAACAGAGATATATGCAACATTGGGGGAACTAGACAAACATATGAAGGAGAAAGGGTATTTTCTTGACACAAAACTTGTGCTACATGATATGTAAATGGAGGATAAGGAACAAATTCTTATGTATGAACACTTATGTGTATTATGAAGAAGGTTCTAATGTGTGGTAACCACCATATTGCCACTAAATTTATTTGCAAGATTGTTGGACAAGAATTTATTGTTAGGGAAGAAAACCACTTCCATCATTTCAAGGATGGATTATGTTCATGTGGTGATTATTAGAGAGGATTTGATACCTTTGGCTTGCATTTTTATGCATGGGTTAGGATTTTGATGTGCTACGTGTGGAGTAATAAATTCTAGAGGCTTTGTTTTTTTCTATTATGGTTCAATCCTTGCAAATATATTCTCGAGAAGTCTGGTAACAATGCCCTTTTATTACTTAGACATTGCAACTTTGAATCGGTGATGTCAATCCTATGGATTTATATGATTTAGTCACTGCAACCTGGTTTCACTCAACTTCCTCTAACCTTAAGGATTTGCAAACCACCACCAATTCAGTTTTAATAGTGCATCATCATGAAATTCTATTGGTTTTTATTGGATTCATTTATAGACCAGAATGGCACAAGTTGTTAAAATTCAAGTGTTTGGAGAGGATTGTTGTCAATAGAATTGTATTTATCTCACATTTTATTAAATTTTCTTTCACGAGGTTAGTTACAACCAATATTGAAAGAAGTAGTTGATGGAGAATGGTGGGTTTTGTGTTTGGTATCACAAATGGTTAATATTGGATGTATACTATGGAGGTTTTGAGAGCGTTGACAAGATGTCAACTTATTTCTATCTCTAGTATGATATCTTTAAATGGAAATTTAAACACATTAATGGTTCGTCTTTGTTACATATTCTTTAAAAGCTTTATATTTGCAGTCTCAAAGGATGTGACTAATTGTTTCTAAATTTGTAGAAAAGTGACAGATTCCATCAAGAAAGTCTGTTTATCTATCCCTGATTTTGAGAGTAGCCTTTGGTGTAATGACCACTACAAGAACAACTTTAATTTTCTTGACTATTAACAGCCTTGTCCTGCTACTCCCGTTGAGAAATTATCTCATAATTTGGCTGGCCATCTGGTAGTCCCTGAGATGTTCCAAGGTTGTTTTTGGAAGTATTCCAAGGCATAAGTAACTTGAATTGAATGTAATTGGTCCTACTCTTTGAACCGGGGCTGGTAATCTTGAAATATTTTACTAACTTGCTTGAATTATAGACCAACCTGGTAATTACATGTAATCAGAAATGCATTGACAAGCATCATTTTAAAATTACAAAAATTACTATAAGAAAATAAGAATGGATGAAAATGAGACAAAGTACTTCTTACATTAGTTTTTATCTCAAGATAAAGAAAGCACGCCAAGCAATGGGAATTCAATGCCTCAAACATAAAATGTAATAGAAAAAATATAGGTTCAGTACATATACACCAACTTTGATTCCAACTAACATATCATGAATATTCCATAACATGTCAAAAGAAGGAAAAACATTCACCACCAAATTTGGACCAAATACAAGATGAACAGTTTCCTCTGGGGATTTGTATTATATCATTTGAAACATTACATGAAAATGAAAGGAATAGAAACACAAAAGAAGATAGGACAATCTGTAAACATCAAAATTAAGAATCCTCAATACTTGGATTACAAAATCATTGATGCATCATAAGTTCAAACACTGATCAAACAGTGTCTGAGAAGGAACACTTCACTCAAAAATTTGTCGACATGTGGTAATGGGATTTTGGGTCTATTTATAACACTTGGATTTTACAACAAAATTATGTTTCATAACAGATTATAGTTACATGATAGTCTGTCACATCTAATTAATAACAAAAATATCAACTGATTTTCCAGCTAACTGGATCGATGATGAATGGGATATTGTGGCGCTTGAGGAGGTCTTTGCCAAGATGGAATAGAAGGAATCTCAAGCGATTGCTGAGGAGGATATGATGACGGATCTCCCATGGAATATTGAATCATTTATATCCTGGCTTGTTGTATGAGCTGCAAAATCTTCATGATGTTTTTCCATTCTTTCCCCACCAGATATTTGTAGAGCATCATTTCTGTGGAGGTTGCATCTAGATTTGTATAATTCTCATAATTAGGATTTGGAAAGCTTACAAACATTGACTAAAATCCAGAATAAATATCAAACTTTGTGTGTAATTTATCAGAAAGCATTTTTCCCTGTATCTCTGCTTGGAGATCTGTTAGGGTGACTTCATAATTTCAATCCTCCATCATTAGGACGTTGTAGTGTCCTTTAAATACAAGCCCCCATTTTCGTCCCATGGACATCAGAGACCTTCATGGATAAGTTTATCAAACATGGTTTTAAAGGACCCCAGTTACCAATGCAGTTGAGAGGCCAATTCACTTACACTTTGATCCAGGGATTTTTTAGTAATCACTTTATTTTCCTCAATGACCATGTTTGTTCTATCTCTTATTATTAGGTCCTGAAGCTCCTGATGAGTATTCCTGTTGAGAAGTTCTCTTGCAACTTTGGTAGAGTTTGAATTCTTTTCTAACTGTGTGAGTATGTCTCAAGCATATTTAGAAGCCATAACGACCAAATCCTATTCATCTTGTGAAATAGAAAAGTGCTTCTAGTGAAGTGTCATCTGGATCACAATTTGATCCCAAATCATGTGTATAGATACTCTTACCAATGAATTGCCACTCAACTTCTTGGTCAAGGCTTGAATGCCCTTCTGCAGATTAGCCTTATCCTGATTCAACTCTGATATAGCAACATCCATTTTGACCAATTCCTTGTTTAAATCTTTAACTTCATCACCTTTTCGTCTTAGTTTGGCTTGAACCTTGTTTAATTGAGCCTCTTTAATGCTCATTTATGCCATAGTTTTATCCAACTAATCAGTAGGATCTGCAGCAGATGAGGCTTGCAAGATGAAGGGATTGTATAGAGTGAGGTATTGATTATGCTTTTTCAATTTCTTTATCTCCTTGTTAAGAGCCACTATATTTTCTTTGTGACTCTGATTTTCATCAACTACTTTGTCTAGCTCTGCCTAGACTTCCACTATCTCTGGAATTTGTACATGTTCACTGACC
Source organism: Pseudotsuga menziesii (assembly GCA_001517045.1). Classification (NCBI taxonomy): domain Eukaryota; kingdom Viridiplantae; phylum Streptophyta; class Pinopsida; order Pinales; family Pinaceae; genus Pseudotsuga; species Pseudotsuga menziesii. The sequence continues at coordinate 856,469 of LPNX010046740.1, read as the reverse complement.
AATATTGAGTCTCTTCTTCAAGGATGCAATCTCCTTATGTTTTTCTTTTAGAATATTATGAACAAGATCTAAATTATTTGGGTACTTTGCCAATTTGGAGATTTGCTTCTCTAATTCCATGATCTTCAGATGCTTGGATTTAGTAGATTCCTTCTTTTTCTTAAACAAGCATTCAATACGATTAAATAAAGATTTCAATCTATGTGTACACATAGTGGATTTCATTACATATCAATAACACCCTCTCTAGTATTCATATGTAGCTCCATAATATATTTAGGGTGGAAGGCATCCAAATTGAAGGTAACTTGAGTAGTCTTGAAATTTGAGGGAACTCTCTTTCCCCCATATGCAATACGTTCAATATTTCCATTTGAGTGTTTCATTTCATAGATCAAGGGCCAAAAACATTCTCTCCTAGTGTCTTGTAGCAATATCTTTCTAGGGAAAAAGAGTCTTTTGAAGATTTGTATTATATCCCTTTATCTGAGCATATACCTCAAATAATCCAAATTTGACTAGAGAAGTGTGCGTTGATAATAAGGATCCTTGGTGTGAGGATGAGACCTGGTCTTGATACCAGACTATAGACAATTTTTTTTCAAGAATGACAGGTTCTAAAGAGATAGGAGTAGGCTTCTGAAAAATGACTGTATCATATTGCTACTTCGACCTAGATTTTTAAGACTAAAACCCTAAACTCTACGAGTCTCCCATTTTTGAGTCAGTATTCATCTCAATCATTGAAGTCTTTCCAAAGTAGTCTGTATTTTGTGGTGTTGGGATGACATGGGACATCGCTTAGATATCTGGATATAAAAAATTCTTTACTTGCTCCTAACTGTCTAGGTTGGCGATCTTGTTAAGATCAGTATGAGGTTCATGTGGATAACTTTCCAACCTTACATATTTTCTTTTTCCATATATGATTCCCTTAGGATCACACTTCCACACAAAACTAGATGGGAGGTTCATACTAGACAACATTTCTTCCACAATGGGTTGAGATGCTCTAGATTTTACGTTGAAAAGATTGACCTCCTGAGGCACTCTGAAAGGATATATACTATGATGCTTGACAAAATGTAACACATCACAATTAAGTCTTTGTCTAATATACTTAAGGGACAATATCCAAGGGATTAAGAAAAGTGAAAGATGGTAAGCTAGTAATTTTGATCCATAGATATGAATTTATCTATGGTTCTTGTAGAAAAACTAATCATTGACTAGGGCTTGGGGATTCAACTATAGTATACTTTTACACTAAGGAAATATACTTAGGGGAGGCCCATCAAGCAACATGGTATAGACTTTTGACATGACAGTTTTGAATTTTTTTGGGAAGCCTTCATTGTTAGGTTGTGGTAAATACCTTTTCAGGTCTGTTTGGTAAAAAAAACTCTTTGTTGTGGTAAAGGATCATGAACAGAAAGTACAATTAGTATCTAAAAATTTTCATTGAAGTGAAGTTCTTGAGTTGGACATGGATAAATTCTAATAAAAACTCATCAATGTCTAATTTTATGGGGGACTCTGATTTGAAAAATTTATCATCAAAAAGACCCCTACGACTAAATAATCAACCACTAATATGTAATTATGTCCCAAAATTTTACATACCATGGAAACCACTACTTGATTTGCTTCAGAAAATATAGAGATTATAAGGCAAAAGAGAAACAAGAGGCTTAGCTTCGGGTGGTAATAGGGTTTTGAAAAAATCTTCTCTACTTTCGAGAGACAACTCTACGATTTTGTCACTAAATGATTTTTCCTTGAAAAGTAGTCGATCTGGATCGTCTTCAACTTGTTATGCAATGAGTCCTAGAAATAACATACAAATAACAGAAATGACCAAAGAGAGTAATCCTCGCCTTAATAATGAAGAATATAGATATATAACAATCCTCTTTGAGGAAGGAGCCTCCTTACATAATGTACTTGTGTACCCAAGACACAACAATATACAATGCTTACTCAAATGAAAGTATCTCCTTCCTATATATAGGAGACAAAGGTGTACAATAACAACTAAAAGATCGACTAATAGACCCAAGCCTACATCAATAATATGTAATACACCACCATATAGGGGGTAAAGTGCCACACTATATGGGGAACTGTGCCCAACATTTAGGGATGAAAATTCCCCTCCCCTTTTGGCAAGAGTTGTTGTGGATGCATATGTATGGAGGCATCATTTTCCCATGTCGAATCTGTAGCTGGTATGTTCTTCCACTTGATGAGGTACTTAATAATAACTTGATTTTGTAGTTGTTTAGTCCTTGTTTCAATGATTTGTTCAAGTTCCCATATGATTTTTCCTTCTTAAAAAATTCTTTGACTGTAATTTTGATCTACCAGTTGTTTCATCTTGTTTTTGGACATCTTCAGTATTTGGAGACTGCTTGTTGGTGCTCTATGCGATCCACCACTGCTTGAACTATAGATTTTCCTTATTTAAACCTTGATTGGAAGATTGTTTTTTGACTGCATTGGATTGAGATAAATATAAAATTACAACTTGTCTATGTATGCAACTTCTCATTGTGGTTCCTTGATGTGTCCTATTTTTGATGTCATAGGTTTGACCTAATTTGGATTCTCTAGTAAAACTATATTGCAATTCTCCCAACACTTCTTATATCTTTCCTATCTCAAAGAGAAAATTTGTAATGTAACCCATGTGTCCAATATTTTGTTTCTACCACTAAAACTATTACTACATATACCTTGGTCTGTCTTCTTTTAGATGCAATAGGTCTCACCCAATTTGGATCTCGGATGCCTCAAATAAGAACTTTTCCTTAGAACATTGCTTTCAAACCCTAATCAGAAGACTGATTTAGGGATGACTTGTAACTAAAAGAAAATTTGAAATTTGACCCCTTTGGGTCTGAAAATTCATCTTATGGTACCCTGATGTGTCCTCTTTCCAATACCATAGGTATGGCCTAATTTGGACGTGCCAAAAGACATTTATTGCAAATATCCCAAAGCTTCTTATCTTTCGCCTATCCAGAAGAGCGAACTTGAACTGTATTCCACGTGTCAAATATTTCGTTTATATATTTGAAAATTCTACCACATATACCTTGGTCCATCTTATTTTGGATGCAAATAGTCTCACTCAATTTGGATCTTGTATTACTCAGAGATGACCTTTTTCTCTAGAACACATGTTTCAAACCCTAATTGGAAGACTATTTTAGGGCCGCATTGTAATTGAGATAAAATTTGAATTTCGAGTCCTCTGGGCTTGAAAATTTGGCCTGTGGTACCCTGACGTGTCCTTTTTCCAATTACACAAGTCCTACCTGTTAGGTCATGTTTTTGTTTTCCATTGTTTTTGATACTTTTATTTCATATTTTGAATCTTGTTTACTTTTTGTTTCTAGAAATTTTTGTTGATAAGGACAATATTAATTTTACCCTTTAACTTTCATGATTTTTGATTTCTTAGCTTATTTTTACAAGTTTTTTTTGATTTTATAATCGAGGGACTTATATAAGGCATATATGGATTCAAAAAGTCTAAAAATAGCATAAAATTCAAATTGGGATTCCTAAACCAAGTTCAAACTCTTATCATTAGCTTAAAATTTTGAAAATCATTAACTTGGACTTTCTTGTAGCGCAAGACAAAAACAGATGCATAGAGGCGCTACAAGAAAATCACGCGAGCTAAAATCATTATTTTTTGGTCCAATTTCTTCGGGATTCTCACACCTGAGGTGTCAATCACACTGTGTGATGGTTTTGATACGTGTCTTCTGCAGTTTAATCACTAAGGCAGGTGGAATATTATCATGAGGGTGAAATCGTGGCAGTCGTTTGCAGAAGCATATATAATAATGATAGCAGAGTATAATGGAACAAAGGTGTATGGAATGATGTTTTTATCTGAAATGCATGAAGAGTAAGTGAAGATCGTGGCGAGAAATCAATGCTTGATGATCGGGATTTTGAAGCTGAGCGAGAATTAGGGCTTGCAAGAGCGGTTGGTTGGAGTGGTCTAAGTGGTTAGAGAAAGGTGGAGCATGCAATTCGACACCTGACAATTGAAATAACCATATTCCAGCATTCGAATTGGTCATTTTAATAGGTAGTCCACATGCCATTACTAGGGTTTTTAAATTTGGGGTTTTTTCTAAAAAAATGACTAATGACAGATTTGAAGGCAGAATACTAATTTTAGGCCTAATCCATGTTAAATGATGAATTGATAATCAATGCATTTAAAGTATTCATCATTTAAACAGAAGAATTCAGAGCAGAGCCTTTTTGGATGTCCCTATACTGTATTCTATGTCGGTTTGTTAAGGTTTGAAGACAATCAAACTGTGGTGCATTGATAGAAGTTGTTTAACCATAAGTTCAAAATGAAAAAGAGTGGAAAAACCATTAGGGCAGAACCCTCAGACTTAAGCTGGGTGAAGAATTTTCTAGATTGTGCACAGTTGTTTTTGGATGCAGGATGGTTAATTTTCTTTGAAAATATTGAAGGTTATCATGCAGAGGTGTCTTACAAATTTGCTCAATGTCTAGACAAGGATATATTGTCTTTTGACACCTTGAATTTCAAATTAACCAGGGAGTTAATAGCTGAAGCAACAGGGATTTTGGGCGAGGGAGAAAACTGGTTCAAAAAGGTTCCTTTCACCTTTAATGCTAAGAGATACTTGCTTCTTGGTGTAGTTGCAGATTGGGGAAAAGGTGTTCCAATTCAAAAATTTAAACCTGAGTGGATTGAGCCTATTAAAGTCTTGTAGATCTATGTCACCTATGAGGGTAGATTTGCCTTTGTCTTCAAATATCACTTTGGGTTCCTCCAACATATCAGTAATGAGTCTAGAATGAACCTACCTTTCTTCTTTTTGAAAAGCTTATAGAAGATGTCATGTAGGGTGAGAGAGCACCATGATCATACAAAGCAATCTGTTTTCACCATGGACTCATTAAGCTCATCATAAGTACTGTATTGCAGAAAAGGGAGAAGACTTGGGAGCACTTAATTTTTTGTTCAGGTTTCAAGATTGATCAGGAGGAACAATCTCAGAGAAGACAAGTAGATAAAGGTCAAACTCTGATTAAGAAGCTTAGAAAAAAGGTAACGGTCAAGGGTGAAGAAAATGATAAACCATAAGAAGCTTCAAAACAGGAAAATAAAAACTTTGAATTTGAGCAGCGAGTTAATGATGAGGATAGCAAGATTTTACAGTCGTAAATTAAAGAAGATGAGCATGTTGTAGATGTTTTACCTGCAGAATCAATTCAAAATGTAAAATAAGATATTGTGGAGCAAAAACAAAGCCCTATTACAGTACTATCAGAGGAGGATGAAAAATACCTATTTGATGAGGCTAGAATTCCTGTTACCAATGAAGCTAGGGTTTGTGCTGAGCAAGAATTTCACACTCATTGTGATGAGGAAACAATGTCAAGAAGGAAAAAAATGAAGGTTGTTGAATTTGCCTCGATAACTCATCAAGGAAAGTCTCTGAAGATGTTGGGAGACATTGCAACAGTCTGGAGACCTAAAACAAGGCCGAAGAACAAACTTAGATTAAACATGAAAAAGCTACTGAATCCGAAATTGGCTAAAGAAAAGGTTACAGTGATAGAGGATTCATCATCTGAAGAGAAATTGCATGATAGTGAAGATGGCAATAAAGGTAAAAAACCAATAGAATCAAAAGGAAAATCTGTCATGACTGATACCAAGATCTCTGATATATTTCTGGAGATTTGAAATCAAATGTTTCAAGAATAGCAACAAAGTGAGGTAAAAAGTTCCTGTTTAGAGAAGATAGAGATGGTTGAAGAAGAAGTTCCCTGCAATGCTGAAAATAAAAAACATCCAAATTTTCCTGTGACCTCCACAGAATTTATGAATGAAGATGAAGAAATCTATAAAAGACTGAAAATCCCATGGACACTAGAAGGGATGCAAACAATAGCAAGAGACAAATGTATTGATTTTGAAAAAGAAAACCTACAAAGAAGCATTAAGAAATATAAGTATCAAATTGAATATATGCACGAAGCTAATGATGGGTTAGTTACTGCAAATAGGAGACTTAGAGAAGATTTGGAGGAAGTTAACAGTCATTACCAGGAGTTGGTTACAGTTTCAAGAGAAGCACTTAAAAGGAAAAGGAAAACATAAAATCAGTTCACAGAGTTAAAGAAAACCATCCAGAAGCTGCAACAACATAATGAGGAGCTAGCAAGGAGGATTTCAGACATGGAGATAGATCAATTGAAGGCGAGAAGGAAAGCTCAAGCCTTGGAGGGAATTGCTTTACTTGTTGAAGTAGCTAAAGAGTTGTAAAGTTAGTCAAGAAAGTCAGTTATTAGTTAAGTTTGGAAAGCTATTTTATTTTTGTATAGGGATAATTTAGAGTGAACTATTCGAAGGATAGTCTAAAAACAGTTAGGGTTCAGTTATTCAATTGATTTTGAAATATAGGATAAATGTAAGTCTGAAAGAAGACAAATGGTTCGATTTATTTTACTGACAAGGGGAGGCTATCAGGATTTGTTTATGAGCTAAGTAAAAAATCTTATGTGTTTTTTGAAGACTGAACTATGAAATATATGCACTATATGCCCTTCAGATTATTGACTGGTTTCATTTATAATTTGTGTTAATTACTCAACTGGTATATTCATTTCTTGTTTAAAGTTTTTATGCTTGGAATGCTTGCTAACTGTGGGTGAAATTCAGTATTGTGTTTTCTGTTGGATTATGGTTTATGTGTTATACATCCCAGTCATTCAAATGCTCATGATTTAGTGTTTACTTTGGTTTTATGAATGTTTTCCCTCTTGTCGTCAAACTGCCCAAGCAAAAACCTTGAAAACCCTAAAAACCCTATTTTACTTTATTGTGATTATTGAGATTGTGTTGGATTGTTCTCTTGTAGTTTGGGAAGAATTTCTAGCACTAACATATTTGGCGCCGTTGCCGGGGAACGAAGTTGAAAACCTATTTTCCCTGGGATACTTATCATTTCACTGGTTTTGAGAGGTGAACTTAAACCATCAAATCTTAAAGACTACTTTTCACCAGTATTTCATAGTGGCTACTAAGGGAGTTGGAATAAGAAACATACCTAGTTCACCTTTACAGCTGGGTGTTTTAGACCTAGAACAGATTTTGATAAAAAACAACTAGGAAAATTAAAAGGTCTCAGTCATCCCCAGCTTTATGTAGCCCTAATTAATTTGACCTACTGTCAGCCTTTCGTCTTTCTGAGGAGGAAAAACAAAATCTATCTTGACAAATCAATGGATGACTCCACTAGTTCAAGATGCAGAGGCCGAAGTCCATGGAAGCCATTCTAGCTCGAAGGTTTGCACCTTTCAATTTTTTCGATGTTCTAGGTTTTCCAAATCCAGTACCTACTATGAATGTTTGGGGAGACTGTCTTCCACGGTTTAGAGAAATCAAAGAGGATAATCCTTCAGATCACCTCATCAGGTTTCATCAATATATGGTTCAGTTAAATATACAACATGAAGATGTGCTCATGAAGATGTTCATGTATTCACTCGAGCAAGATGCATGAGAATGGTATTTTTCTCTTCCCACTGCTAGCATTTCCTCACTGAAAGAATTCCACACATGTTTTCAGAAACATTGTAAGTATGTGTTCTCAACTGAATTCTTTTTTAAAGATTGTTGTGAGCAGGCTGATTTTTATAATACAATTTTTGATTCAAAAAATCATAATGATAAGTATAGTCAAGGATTGAAAACATATCATGAAGAATTTGTAGTTTCAGAATTTGTTGAAGATGAAGAGGTAAAATTTTCAGATACTGTTGTCAAGGAAGAATTCCATGATCATTATGATAATCAAGTTGTTGTTTTAGGTCAGGTTGAAGATTATTCAAGTGATGAGATCAATAGAGATAGTTTGGAATATTCTCATAATGATTTCAATAATATTAATAATCTTTTGAATGCTAATCCTATTGAAGATCAATCTCTTGTTCAACAAACTGTTGGAAATCATTGTTGTGTTAAAGATCGGCTTTGTATTGAAGAAAAATACGAACCTTCAACGTCATCATTCGGAATTTCCCAGAATGCTCCTCGTTATGATGAAGAGATTAGGGTTCCAAGACAAGAATTCTGTGATGAATTATATTCTATTCCTTTTTGTTTTGATACTAAAATCGATGAAATCCAGGCTGTTCACATTTTTAACGTTATATCAGAAGTTTCTCATATTCATGGTTATGATAAATCTACTGTTCAAAACCATTATGAAGATGCTCTAATTTTTAATAAATATGATGATGAAATTGAAAAGAAAGACCCAGAAATGTGTGAGGTGTGTGATATGGCACAATCTGATCAGCAGATTTAGGAATGCATTTAGTCCATTATCCTTGAACAACCGAAGCCAATGTATGATAGTTATCCATTTGAAGACAGTGTGGAAAAGGAGGTTCAGCTTGTTGACATTATTGATGATACTTTCCAAAAAATTCTAGAGAAAATTCAGGCTGATCCTGATGTCTTTTATCGCCAATTCTTGCTTGATATTCATGGAACAAAATATTCTTATGGACAACCTATCTTTTTCATAGAACAAGAAGAGGTAATTTTTGGAAATTTTTATGATCCAGTGGCAGATTATTTAGAGTCAATACTAAGTTATAAATATGTTATTTTAGAGACACCATTTGATGAAAGAGAGTATAAGTTGTTAGATATTTGCTCTTCATGTTTTCCAATATTTCTGATTATATATATATTCGGAGTTGGAAACAAGTTTTGGTGGGTTGATGAAATTTTTTCCTGGTTACATTGGAAATGGGATTACAATTTGATTCAGTAAATGGAAGGTTCCTCAAAGAAAGAGATTGGACTTTCATTGTATATACCGATGTGAATAAACAGAATAAGGACTCTATAACCCAATGGAAATTTTGCAGACTAGCAGGTAGCAGTATAGAAGGCACTGGTCTACAGGTTCTTGAAGCCTCTCAAGGAGGACTTCATCCCACAGCAAGAGCCAGATGTTAGGTCATGTTTTTGTTTTCCATTGTTTTTGATACTTTTATTTCATATTTTGAATCTTGTTTACTTTTTGTTTCTAGAAAATTTTGTTGATAAGGACAATATTAATTTTACCCTTTAACTTTCATGATTTTTGATTTCTTAGCTTATTTTTACAAGTTTTTATTTTATTTTATAATCGAGGGACTTATATAAGGCATATATGGATTCAAAAAGTCTAAAAATAGCATAAAAGTCAAATTGGATTCCTAAACCAAGTTCAAACTCTTATCATTAGCTTAAAATTTTGAAAATCATTAACTTAGACTTTCTTGTAGGGCAAGACAAAAACAGATGCATAAAGGTGCTACAAGAAAATCGCGCAAGCTAAAACCATTATTTTTTGGTCCAATTTCTTCAGGATTCTCACACCTGAGGTGTCAATCACACTGTGTGATGGTTTTGATACGTGTCTTCTGCAGTTTAATCACTAAGGCAGGTGGAATGTTATCATGAGGGCGAAATCGTGGCAGTTGTTTGCAGAAGCAGATATAATAATGATAGCAGAGTATAATGGAACAAAGGTGTATGGAATGATGTTTTTATCTGAAATGCACAAAGAGTAAGTGAAGATCGTGACGAGAAATCAGTGCTTCATAATTGGGATTTTGAAACTGAGCGAGAACTAGGGCTTGCAAGAGCGGTTGGCTGGAGTGGTCTAAGTGGTCATAGAAAGGTGGAGCATGCAATTCGACACCTAACAATTGGAATAACCATATTCCAACATTCAAATTGGTCATTTTAACAGGTAGTCCGTGTGCCATTACCAGGGTTTTTAAATTTGGGGTTTTTCTAAAAAAATGACTAATGATAGATTTGAAGGCAGAATCCTAATTTTAGACCTAATCCATGTTAAATGATGAATTATTAATGACTGCATTTAAAGTATTCATCATTTAAATAGAAGAATTCAGAGCAAAGCCTTTTTGGATGTCCCTATACTGTATTCTATGTCAGTTTGTTAAGGTTTGAAGACAATCAGACTGTGGTGCATTGATAGAAGCTATTTACCCATAAGTTCAAAATGAAAAAGAGTGGAAAAACCAATAGGGCTCAGACTTAAGCTGGGTGAAGAATTTTCCAGATTGTGCACAGTTGTTTTCAGATGCAGGATGGTTAATGTTCTTCGAAAATATTGAAGGTTATCATGCAAAGGTGTCTTACAAATTTGCTCAATGTCTAGACAAGGATATAGTGTCTTTTGACACCTTGAATTTCAAATTAACCAGGGAGTTAATAGCTGAAGCAACAGGGATTTTGGATGAGGGAGATTTCTGGTTCAAAAAGGTTCCTTTCGCCTTTAATGCTCAGAGATACTTGCTTCCTGGTGTAGTTGTAGATTGGGGAAAATGTGTTCCAATTCAAAAATTTAAACTTGATTGGATTGAGCCTATTAAAGTCTTGCAGAGTTATGTCACATGTGAGGGTAGATTTTCCTTTGTCTTCAAATATCACTTTAGGTTCCTCCAGCATCTCAGTAACGAGTCTAAAATGAACCTACATTTCTTCTTTTTGAAAAGCTTATAGAAGATGTCATGTAGGGTGAGAGAGCACCATGATCATAGAAAGCAATATGTTTTTCACCATGGACTCATTAAGCTCATCATAAGTACTGTATTGCAGAAAAGGGAGAAGACTTGAGAGCACTTCATTTTTTGGTCAGGTTTCAAGATTGATCAGGAGGAACAATCTCAGAGAAGACAAGTAGATAAAGGTCAAACTCTGATTAAGAAGCTTAGAAAAAAGGTAACAGTCAAGGGTGAAGAAAATGATAAACCATAAGAAGCTTCAAAATAGAAAAATAAAAACTTTGAATTTGAGCAGCGAGTTAATGATGAGGATAGCAAGATTTTACAGTTAGAAATTAAAGAAGCTGAGCCTGTTGTAGATGTTTTACCTGCAGAATCAATTCAAAATGTAAAAGAAGATATTGAGGAGCAAAATAAAAGCCCTATTACAGTACTATCAGAGGAGGATGAAAAATACCTATTTGATGAGGCTAGAATTCCTGTTACTAATGAAGCTAGGGTTTTTGCTAAGCAAGAAGTTCACACTCATTGTGATGAGGAAATAGTGTAAAGAAGGAAAAAAAATGAAGGTTGTTGAATTTGCCTCGATAACTCATCAAGGAAAGGCTCTGAAGATGTTGGGAGAGATTGCAGCAGTCTGGAGACCTAAAACAAGGCCAAAGAACAAACTTAGATTTAACATGAAAAAGCTACCGAATCCCAAATTGACTAAAGAAAAGGTTACAGTGATAGAGGATTCATCATCTGAAGAGAAATTGCATGATAATGAAGATGGAAATAAAGGTAAAAAACCAATAGAATCAAAAGGAAAATATGTCATGACTGATACCAAGATCTCTGATATATTTCTGGAGATTCAAAATCAAATGTTTCAAGAACAGCAACAAAGTGAGGTAAAAAGTTCCTGTTTAGAGAAGAAGGATATGGTTGAAGAAGAATTTCCCTGCAATGCTGAAAATGAAAAACATCCAAAGTTTCCTATGACCTCCATAGAACTTATGAATGAATATGAAGAACTCTATAAAAGACTGAAAATCCCATGGACACCAGAAGGGATGCAAACAATAGCAAGAGACAAATGTATTGATTCTGAAAAAGAAAATCTACAAAGAAGCATTAAGCAATATAAGTATCAAATTGAATATATGCATGAAGCTAATGATGGGTTAGTTACTGCAAACAAGATACTTAGAGAAGATTTGGAGGAAGTTAACAGTCATTACCAGAAGTTGATTACAGTTTCAAGAGAAGCACTTACAAGGAAAAGGAAAACAGAAAATTAGTTCACAGAGTTAAAGCAAACCAACTAGGAGTTGCAACAGCATAATGAGGAGCTAGCAAGGAGGATTGCAAACATCGAGATAGATCAATTGAAGGGGAGAAGGAAAGCTCAAGCCTTGGAGGGAATTGCTTTACTTGCTGAAGTAGCTAAAGATTTGTAAAGTTAGTCAAGAAAGTCAGTTATTAGTTAAGTTTGGAAAGTTATTTTACTTTTATATAAGGATAATTTAGAGTGAACTATTCGAAGGATAGTCTAAAAACAGTTAGGGTTTAGTTATTCAACTGATTTTGAAAGATAGGATAAATGTAAGTCTGAAAGAAGACAAATGGTTCGATTTTTTTTGCTGACAAGGGGAGGCTATCAGGCTTTGTTTATGAGCTAAGTAAAAACTCTTATGTGTTTTCTGAAGATTGAACTATGAAATATATGCACTATATTCCCTTCAGATTATTGACTGGTTTCATTTATAATTTGTGTTAATTACTTAGCTGGTATATTCATTTCTTGTTTAATGTTTTTATGCTTGGAATGCTTGCTAATTGTGGGTGAAATTCAGTATTGTGTTTTCTTTTGGAGTATGTTTTATGTGTTATACATCTCATTCATTCAAATGCTCATGATTTAGTGTTTACTTTGGTTTTATGAATGTTTGCCCTCTTGTCTTCAAACTGCCCAACCAAAAACCTTGAAAACCCTAAAAACCCTATTTTACTTTATTGTGATTATTGAGATTGTGTTGGCTTGTTCTCTTGTAGTTTGGGAACAATTTCTGGCACTAACACTACCTAATTTGGATTTTCCCCAAAAAATTTATTGCAAATATCCCAAAACCTATTTTTTTTCCCATCCAAAAGAGTGAACTTGTTATGTATTCCACGCGTCTCATATTTTGTTTATGCAGCTGAAACTTCTACCACAGATACCCTAGTCATTATTATTTTGGATGCAACTAGTCTCACTCAATTTGTATACAAGATTCCTCATTTATGACCTTTTCGCCATAGAACACCTGTTTTAGACTACGTTTTGGACTTGAAAAACCCTACATTCCTCCGCAATTATCTTCGAAAATGTAATGGATCAGGATCTCAATTTGACGTTGGAGATATTTAGGATTGTTTTGGAAGTGGGTCTTTAACATCAATCTATGAATCCTTGTAGAAAAAAAGTTGTAGCAAAAATTCCAAGATGACTTGTTTTACAGAAGCCAGTCATGAGGAAAGAGCTCTGATACCAAATGTTATGCAACCAAGTATCGTAAATAACATACAAATAGTATAAATATACCAAAAGAGAGGAATCCACGCCTTAGTAATGAAGAACATAGATAAATAACAATTCTCTTCAAGGGAAAAATCTCCTTACACAATGTACTTCTATACCCAAGACAAGACAATATACAATGCTTACGCAAATGAAAACATCTCCTTCCAATTTATAGGAGACAAAGGTGTACAATAAAAACTAATAGACCCACTAATAGAGCCAATACTACATCAATAATATATAATGCACCACCATATAGTGGGTAAAGTTCCACACTATAGGGGGAACCATGACCAACATTTAGTGCTTAACACAATTTCCATCAACTCCTAGATAAATTCCTTGTTTACTGGAAAAGTTTTGGTGTCGAGTATGGAGAGGATGGATCTTATTTTAGGAAAATACTGCTCGACACACCATTGCACCAATTCAGGGAAATGTCTAGCGCTTGTCAAAATAGTTCTCACTAATCGAGAGTTCCACATATTCAGGGAATCTCCTTGTTGCTTAGCTAGATCTTCGAGCTCTCTGGAAATAAGATGCAAGTTAGGAATGGAGATAATAGGATCGTATATGTCAAACTGACTATATCCTAAGTTCTATTTGATACTAGAAGGTTTGCTTACAAACGGTGAAGACATTGTTTGTAGAGTGGACTCAATTATGCTTAATTCTGAAACAACACAACATAAGGTAAGGGGTTGTGCAGATAACACTCAGAGAGGTAAGGTCGAGGAAATATTGTAGTAGAAGTATGGAATAATTTCGAAGGTGAGCCTTTATAGACAAAGGATTTGAATTAGTGTGCTTTAATGAATGATATAATGTCACTTGCATATAGGTTGGTGACATAAGGGACATAAAACATTTATCGATGAGGACAATTGGACAACAAGGTGATGGAGGTAATATCCATTGTGCACATAGCAAGGTGGGGCCCATTTATTGAAATGAGAAAGTGGTTTCAGGGCCGAGGATGCTAATGAGAAAGCGGTTTTAGGTGGGACCCTAAAGAGTCCATATGCTAACACGTGGCATAGTGGTTTTAGTTTCAGGGCCTATGTCAAAGGTTAAAAAACATGCAAATTTCAAGGCCTGAAATCACTAAAGAAGTAGATATATCCTACCAAATCCTAGAGATGCATGGAAATTATACAGGATTTTATTGATGTGATCTCTTGCAACTCACCAAAGGCTGGAAATTTAAAGGAAAGGTGGTTTCAGGTCCACTCTTGAGTGGTATAACAAAACTGCTTTAGTGACCTTGAGATGCTAACATGCTGACATGTATACTGGCGGTTTGAGAGTTTGGGTCGACGTCAATGAATAAAATTCATGCAGCTTGATGTACGTAGTTAATTATAAGTCGCTGATTTTAATTTCCCAATCCCGAGGTGCTAACTATGTTTAATCACTTTGCAATGGATATATTTACCCCCTTTTATATTATGTTAGCCCTTACATGATCAACCTCGACTTTAAAAGGTATAAGTAATTTTAGGGTTAATCTTGAGTGGTATCACAAGGAAAATTTGGTGACCTTGAAACACTAATATGTAGACACATGGATAGGATGGTTCGATCTTAGGATGATGAAAATGAAATAAATCCCACATATTTTAACATGCCTGAACTCATTGCGATAGTCTATCTCTTGAAGTGTTTCTCTTGTGTCTGTTTCAATATTTGTCGGTACACAGGTGCCGATTTTTCCAACCAAGGAAAGTTGTTTTCATATCTCTTGAAATGCACCGATATGATTGAATTATCCCTATATGTAGATGATGATTCAAGTGATCACAATCAATAATATGATAGGAAATGAATGTCACACTCCCACCTATCAACCAAATCCACCATTGTCGATGAAATTTTTTTGTGCATATAATGTCACCAACATTGCCTTCATGGGAACAACCTTTTTCTTTGGAAGAGGATGAAAACTTGTAGAAGCAGTTCCTTTCAATTCCATTGGGTTATGGAGTCATTGTAATCATGAGATCTCATAAATTCATCTTTTCACAGTTATAGAAAGAAAATTAATCTTGAACAAAATACAACTAAACAATGCTTTGAGAAGAAATAAAAGACAAATTATTGTACATAATGATACAAATGTTAATGAGAAAGAGATCAGTAATGAAAGAAACGCTTGAGAAACCTGCCATTCATAGGATTTCCCACTTGATCACTGTTAAGATACGCTAGGTCATTAGTGTTGTTGTCTTGTACGACTATTATTTTGAAAGTAGCAATCCAAAGACGATCGAATTTTCCATGCTTGGGTTTGTCTTCTATTATAGCATCCCACTTCAGAGCTAAGTCTCCTGGCTAAACATATCGGACCATATATTTTCTATCAACGATAGCTTTCATTTCATCCTGATGAAGCTTGAGTGTGTCATCAATCTATTCTCTGACCTGTTGTACTTCTATAATTTTATGGATCCTAATTTCCACATCGTTTGGATCTTCTTGTTCATGCAATAGTAATTTCATAACTGGTATACCTAACTAGATAGGGAGGAATGCCTCTTTTCCTTAGAACAATTGAAAAGGAGATGTAACAATGGGTCATTTAATAATTATTCTGTCGAACCATAAAGTATATGTGAGATGAGAATCCCAAGCCTTCTTATTATGATTAAGCATCTTCTTGATGATTGTGATTAAACTTTTGTTTGAAGATTCAACCAAACCATTTCCTTGAGGATAATAATATGTAGACTAAACAAGATCAATGCTATAATCTTGACATAATCTTATCATTTTAGCATATTTAAAATCTGGGCATTGTATGTGATTATTTTTCTGGGCAACAAAACATATCTAGAATATTTTCTTCAATAAAAATTATAATTAATGTTTCACCAGTATTCCTGGTTGGGATAGCTTCCACCCATTTAGTGAAATAGTCAGTAGAAGTGAGGATCCACCAATGTTTTCCACTGGAATCAGGATTGAGTTCTCCAATGAACTCTAACCCCCACTTTTGAAAAGGTGTTTGTACCTTAATAGGATTGAGAGGTAGTGATTGGAGCTTCTATTTTCCTACAAACATCTGGCATTTTATGCAAGCCCTAAGAATATTATTTGCATCTGCAAATAAAGTGGGCAATAATAACCAGTTCTAAGTACCTTGTATGCAGTAGCTATCCATGTATGATTCTCTCCACAAATTCCTTTGTGAAATTCCTTTATTATACCTTCTGTTTCTTCTTCAACAACACAATTCAAAAGAACCCATAAAGGATAGTTTCAAAATAGATAGCCATAAAGAATGCAATATTTAATAGCTTTGAGCTTTAGAGATCTCATTTTTTCCTTTTCTAGGTGAGGAGGGAAAAATAATTTTTGAAGAAAATAAACAATATCTTTATACCACTAATAATGAACAAACGTAGCAGAAATATAGAGTGAGAGATTATGATGATTACCCTCATTTGCATCATTTGTCAGTTGATCGATATGGTTTATTTCCAATGCGTGGTAATTAGACTTAGTCAACAAATTGGCTAGTTCTTTCCCCTTCACTAGCTTAGTTGGTTTTATCTCCATGTCATATTCTTTTATTTTGAAATCCATCTTCCTCTTCTACCCTCGCTGTCTAGTTGACAGAGGTTGTCTTTAATTGTGCTTCTAGGAACATAAGCGATAATATTTGAATGCATGCCATAATATCTAATGGGCTTGAGAGCCTTAACTAATGCACATGCTTGCTTATCCATAATATTGTATTTTAACCCAATATATCATAATGTTGTGCTAAATAATGCAATTGGTTTTCCTTGACTTGCATCATTTTTTTGCAAAATGACAACTACAATAGTAACCTCAGATGTAAAAGAAAAGATGAAAATATTTAGTATAATCATCGCTAATTATAATAGGTTCTTGGCCCAAAGCATTTTTATTTGCTTAAAATAATTTATGGCTTCGGTGGTTCATTTGATCTCAACATCCTTCTTAATTTTATCGGTGATCTGTTTCAACATATAAGCAAAAATAGGAATAAATCTTCTGAGGAAATTAATCTTGCCAATAAATGATTGTACTTATTTCTTGTTTCTGGGAAAGTCAATTAGGTTAATGGAAGCTACTCTTTCCATATCTATATTTACACCATATTTAGACACAATATGCCCCAACAACTTTCCCTCTTTCGTAGAAAAGAAAGATTTCTTTAGATTCAAAGCCAAACCAAAATTTTGGCATTTTATGAAGGTTTGTTCAAGGTGTTTAAAAAGTTCATTGTTATATTTTGATAATACAATCATATCATCTAGATAAATGACAATGAACTTGTACTTTTCCCCTATAAATGCGATATCCATTTCCCTTCGGAAAGTTTCTCTAGCGTTTATCAAGCCAAATGGGATCTTATTGTACATAAATGTACCCCAAGGAGTAGTGAAATTATTTTTCTCTCTATCATCAAGATGCATTGCATAGTTTAAGAATCCATCCATCATAGAGATTTTGGTTGACCCTACCACTTTTTGTAGGATGTGGTTCATTTTGGGAAATGGATAGTTATCTTTCAAAGAACACTTGTTAAGGTTCTTGAATTCTACACATAGACGTATTTCCCCATTCTTTTTCCATATTGGAATGAGGTTAGCTACTCCATCAGAGTAATAGAGAGGGAGTATGATTTTAACATCAAGCAATTTCCTAACCTCTTTTTCAATGATAGGGAGTAACATGGGATTTACTTGCCTCAACTTTGTCTTTACTAGTTTAGCATCTGGCTTGAGCAAGATTCTATGTTGGATTGCAATAGTGTCGTAAGTCTTCAAATATTCCTATTTCTAGAAAAAAACATCAAGGTATTATTTAAGAAGAGATGCATACTTGAGATTTTGTTCAGTTGGTAAGGATTTAGAGATATTGGTAATTTTGGGATCCTCAGGAATTCCAATATTGACTTATTCAACAACTTACGCTTAATTCTGAAACAACACAACATAAGGTAAGGGGTTGTGCAGATAACAATGAGAGAGGTAAGGTCAATGAAATATTGTAGTAGAAGTATGGAATAATTTCAAAGGAGCCTTTATAGACAAAGGATTTGAATTAGTGTGCTTTAATGAATGATACAATGTCACTTGCATATAGGTTGGCAAACATAAGGGACATAGAACATTTATCGATGAGGATAATTGGACAACAAGGTAATGGAGGTAATATCCATTAAGCACATAGCAAGGTGGGGCCCATTGATTGAAACGAGTATGTGGTTTCAGGGCCGAGGATGCTAATGAGAAAGTGGTTTTAGGTGGGACCCTAAAGAGTCCATATGCTAACACATGGCATAGTGATTTTAGTTTTAGGGCCTATGTCAAAGGTTAAAAAACATGCAACTTGCAAGGCCTAAAATCACTAAAGAAGTAGATCTATCCTACCAAATCCTAGAGATGCATGGAAATTATACAGGGACTGGTCAGAGATTTTATTGATGCAATCTCTTGCAACTCACCAAAGGCTGGAAATTTAAAGGAAAGGTGGTTTCAGGTCCACACTTGAGTGGTATGAAAAAACTGCTTTAGTGACCTTGAGATGCTAACATGATGACATGTATACTGGCAGTTTGAGAGTTTGGGTCGACGTCAATGAATAAAATTCATGCAGCTTGATGTACGTAGTTAATTATAAGTCGTCGATTTTAATTTCCCAATCCCGAGGTGCTAACTATGTTTAATCACTTTGCAATGGATAGATTTACCCCCTTTTATATTATGTTAGCCCTTGCATGATCAACCTCGACTTTAAAAGGTATAAGTAATTTCAGGGTTAATCTTGAGTGGTATCACAAAGAAAATTTGGTGACCTTGAAACACTAATATGCAGACACATGGATAGGCTGGTTCGATCTTAGGATGATGAAAATGAAATAAATCCCACATATTTTAACATGCCTGAACTCATTGCGATAGTCTATCTCGACTCAATTTGCTTAAAGTGTTTCTCTTGTTTTTGCTTCAATATT
Source organism: Pseudotsuga menziesii (assembly GCA_001517045.1). NCBI lineage: Eukaryota > Viridiplantae > Streptophyta > Pinopsida > Pinales > Pinaceae > Pseudotsuga > Pseudotsuga menziesii. Next base: position 837,324 of record LPNX010046740.1, on the reverse strand, counting down.
TGTCCGTACATATGTGCCGATTTTTCCAACCAAGGAAAGTTGTTTTCATATCTCTTGAAATGGACCAATATGCTTGAATTATCCCTGTATGTACATGATGATTCAAGTGATCACAATCAATAATATGATAGGAAATGAATGTCGCACTCCCACCTATCCACCAAATCCACCATTATCGATGAAATTTTGTTGTGCACATAATGTCACCAACATTGCCTTCATGGGAACAACCTTTTTCTTTGGAAGAGGATGAAAACTTGTAGATGTAGTTCCTTTCAATTCCATTGGGTTATGGAGTCATTGTAATCATGAGATCTCATAAATTCATCTTTCATAGTTATAGAAGAAAATTAATCTTGAACAAAATACAACTAAACAATGCTTTGAGAAGAAATAAAAGACAAATTATTGTACATAATGATACAAATGTTAATGAGAAAGAGATCAATAATGAAAGAAATGCTTGAGATACCTGCCATTCACTGGATTTCCCACTTGATCACTGTTAAGATACGCTAGGTCATTAGTGTTGTTGTCTTGTACGACTATTACTTTGAAAGTACCAATACAAAGATGATTGAATTTTCCATGCTTGGGTTTGTCTTCTATTATAGCATCCCACTTCAGAGCTAAGTCTCCTGGATAAACATCTCGGACCATATATTTTCTATCAACGATAGCTTTCATTTCATCCTGATGAAGCTTGAGTGTGTCATCAATCTATTCTCTGACCTGTTGTACTTCTATAAGTTTATGGATCCTCCTTTCCACATCGTTTGGCTCTTCTTGTTCATGTAGTAGTAATTTTATAACTGGTATACCTAACTAGATAGGGAGGACTGTCTCTTTTCCTTAGAAAACTTGAAAAGGAGATGTAACAATGGGTCATTTAACACTTATTCTGTCGAACCATAAAGTATATGTGAGATGAGAATCCCAAGGCTTCTTATTATGATCAACCATCTTCTTGATGATTGTGATTAAACTTTTGTTTGAAGATTCAACCAAACCATTTCCTTGAGGGTAATAATATGTAGACTAAACAAGATCAATGCTATAATCTTGACATAATCTTATCATTTTAGCATATTTAAAATCCGGGCATTGTATGCGATTATTTTTCTGGGGCAACAAAACATATCTAGAATAGTTTCTTCAAGAAAAATTATAATTAATGTTTCACCAGTATTCCTGGTTGGGATAGATTCCACCCATTTAGTGAAATAGTCAGTAGAAGTGAGGATCCACCAATGTTTTCCACTGGAATCAAGATTGAGTTCTCCAATGAAGTCTAACCCCCACTTTTGAAAAGGTGTTTGTACCTTAATAGGATTGAGAGGTAGTGGTTGGAGCTTCTATTTTCCTACAAACATCTAGCATTCTATGTAAGCCCTAAGAATATTATTTGCATCTACAAATAAAGTGGGCAATAATAACCAGTTCTAAGTACCTTGTATGCAGTAGCTATCCATGTATGATTCTCGCCACAAATGCTTTTGTGAAATTCCTGTATTATACCTTCTGTTTCTTCTTCAACAACACAATTCAAAAGAACCCATAAAGGATATTTTCAAAATAGATAGCCATAAAGAATGCAATATTTAATAGCTTTGAGCTTTAGAGATCTCATTTTTTCCTTTTCCAGGTGAGGAGGGAAAGATAAGTTTTGAAGAAAATAAACAATATCTTTATACCACTAATATTGAACAAACTTAGCAGAAATATCGAGTGGGAGATTATGATGATTACCCTCATTTGCATCATTTGTCAGTTGATCGATCTGGTTTATTTCCAATGCATGGTAATTAGACTTAGTCAACAAATTGGCTAGTTCTTTCCCCTTCACTAGCTTAGTTTGTTTTATCTTCATGTCATATTCTTTTATTTTTGAAATCCATCTTCCTCTTCTACCCTCGCTGTCTAGTTGATAGAAGATGTCTTTAATTGTGCTTCCAAGAACATAAGCGATAATATTTGAATGCATGCCATAATATCTGATGGACTTAAGAGCCTTAACTAATGCACATGCTTGCTTATCCATAATATTGTATTTTAACTCAATATATCATAATGTTGTGCTAAATAATGCAATTGGTTTTCCTTGACCTGCATCATTTTTTTGCAAAATGACAACTGCAATAGTAACCTCAGATGTAAAAGAAAAGATGAAAATATTTAGTATAATCATCGCTAATTAGAATAGGTTCTTGGCCCAAAGCATTTTTATTTGCTTAAAATAATTTATGGCTTCGGTGGTTCATTTGATCTCAACATCCTTCTTAATTATATCGGTGATCTGTTTCAACATATAAGCAAAAATAGGAATAAATCTTCTGAGGAAATTAATCTTGCCAATAAATGATTGTACTTATTTCTTGTTTCTAGGAAATTCAATTAGGTTAATGGAAGCTACTCTTTCCGTATCTATATTGACACCATGTTTAGACACAATATGCCCCAACAACTTGCCCTCTTTCATAGAAAAGAAAGATTTCTTTAGATTCAAAGACAAACCAAAATTTTTGGCATTTTAAGAAGGTTTGTTCAAGGTGTTTAAAAAGTTCATTGTTATATTTTCATAATACAATCATATCATCTAGATAAATGACAATGAACTTGTACTTTCCCCCTATAAATGCGATATCCATTTCCCTTCGGAAAGTTTCTCTAGCGTTTATCAAGCCAAATGGGATCTTATTGTACATAAATGTACCCCCAGGAGTAGTGAAATTATTTTTCTCTCTATCATCAAGATGCATTGCATAGTTTAAGAATCCATCCATCATAGAGATTTTGGTTGACCCTAGCACTTTTTGCAGGATGTGGTTCATTTTGGGAAATGGATAGTTATCTTTCCAAGAACACTTGTTAAGGTTCTTGAAGTCTACACATAGACGTATTTCCCCATTCTCTTTCGATATTGGAATGGGTTTAGCTACCCCATCAGAGTAACAAAGAGGGAGTATGATTTTAACATCAAGCAATTTCCTAACCTCTTTTTCAATGATAGGGAGTAACATGGGATTTACTTACCTCAACTTTTTCTTTAGTAGTTTAGCATCTGGCTTGAGCAAGATTCTATGCTGGATTGCAATAGTGTCATAAGTCTTCAAATCTTCCTATTTCTAGAAAAAAACATCAAGGTATTCTTTAAAAAGAGATGCATACTTGAGATTTTGTTCAGTTGGTAAGGATTTAGAGATATTGATAATTTTGGGATCCTCAGGAATGCCAATATTGACTTCTTCAACAACTTATATTGTTGGGTGAACGAAGGATTTGCAATAATGACATTCTTATCAAACAACTTCTCTAGTGGTACTAACCCCTTTGGGATGAAGTTATTCTTAAGTTGAAGGATCTTATGGCCAATGATATGAAGTAATATCCCTGGAACTTATGTTTTATCTATTTGCAATAGGTCAACAATATCATCTTCGTCTCTAGGATCAATGTTAATGACATAAACTCATCAATTAGTTCGAGGAAGCACTTAATATGAGTATCATCCTCAAAGACATTAGAATGTTTAACATTATATGGAACAAAGGGGTGATAATGCATTTCAACCTCGTACTTAAATTTTGGTTACTTTGGTGGTTTGAATGTATTGGCTACCAAAGCTAATGAATCGTATTGTTGATTAAGATCTTTGGGCACGAAAGTTATGTTGAAAGCATCAAAGAATTTTTCGATAGTCCTAGAAAAAATTCCTATAGGCTCGTAATCTTGGGTGCTTAGTCTGATAAAATCCTCTGATTTGATTTATGACCAACTTTGAATCTCCAAAAAAGACTAGTTTGGTAACCTTTAATTGCTTAGAAACCTGCAGTCCAAGGATGATATCCTCATACTCAACGACATTATTTGTAGTCTCAAACCCTAGTTTGTAAGATAAAGTGATTTTTTCACCAAATGGAGGAAATAACAAGGCACCAACTCTTGATTCATCTTTAGCCCAAGGTCCGTAAAAAAATAGCTTCCAAACCTTGTCATTTTGATCATTAGTGGGTTTTGTAATTGGAGGCTTGAAATCTTCTTCTTCATATGCCTCATCTAGGGAGAGAATGTAGAAACCCATATCTTCATCTGTAGCATACAAAGGGTAGTTCTTTGGGCTATTTTGATCACTTATTTCAGAGGATAACTTAGTTTCTCAATACAACCTCCTAGTTTCACCTGCAATCATTGGTACAGTAGTAAAATTCATGTCCATCTGCATGGTACCTCCTAGCTTCTAGAGAGGAGCATACATACTTGGATTGTACACCAATTACCACTACATCCATCATTATACTTTTAGTAGGTAATTGGGCCAGCGTGACTACAAGGTCTTTAATCATCCCCATAAATTTGAATTTACTAGAGCCAAAACTATAAATATCATTATAGGGCTTGGTTATTTCTAGTCCAAGTTGCTCCATAATGATTTTGGGCATGATATTGTGAGAAGCACCAGAATCAAGCATGCATTTATGCAATAACATATCATCACTACTGAGTGTAACATAGAAAGGAGCAATGGGTTCTTCTTTAACAGTGTTTAACATCGACATGGGGGCCACATCGGATAGAAGGGGATTCATTAGTTAGGTTACTAGTATCTTATGGTTAGATGTTTTAGCATGATTGAGTAATTTATCAATTTGCTTCTGGTATGCATGGTTTTCAACTAACTTGGATAATGGGACAAGGATCTTAATATTGTTCTCCTGCTCGATTCTTTTCAAGAAGAAATTTATCAACGAGATGTGGAATAGGGGATTTGATGCTTTCCCAACTTTTGTATTTGGCCAAGTTATTAGATTTAGGAGTAGGGGAAGTGTGAGGAGTTTTATTAGCAGGATTATTTACAAGAGATTTAATGATTGGAGGGTTGGAATATTGACCAAGTGGGGAATTTCTAGGCCTCAGATAGTATTTCCTTTGAAGTTCATCCTACATGTTTTCAATGAAAAGATGATTTTGAGCTGAGGAATGAATAAATTAACTGTCTCCTTCTTAATAACAATCATATTCGTTATAGAGCAATGAATTCTCATCATCATTTCACATGAGATGTACGGCACTTGATTCACCATGTAAGCAATTTGTCTCCTCTTCTGCTGCTTCAATTTCATCCTCTTATGGTTGATCAAGAAAATTAGTATTGTTTTCATGAATAGGGGTTCTAAGAGGTTTTTCCTTGCTCATTTTCTCTTTATACATCGTCCATGGATTATATGGTCATATGAACTAAGTGGGATTTTTTGTTGGATATGGTCTATTAGGGTTTCTTCCCTCCATATCCATTCTGGTTATCTTATTATGACGAATGATTTATAATCCGATACATCTCATCCACATCTCATCAATCTTGGATTCATGTGAATCTTTGATTTCCTGCGATGTAATCACCTCCTCCTTGGATTTTCATTTTTCTTTATGCTCGGTATCATTAATCATTTTAATTTTCCCACCATCTCTCATGTTTTCTTCAACATCAGTTGTATCATCCTGCATTATGAGGAGAGAAGATGACCTTCTCTCTTTCAGTACAACGGGAAAGCTATATCATAAGTAGCCCTACCATCTTCCTAGGCATGTCTAATATCTTCTGGGATTCTGTAATACGACTTATTGAATCTTGCTATAATCTCAACGCCATTTTCCTAGTTATTTTTATTTAAGCGTTGAGAACTCCGTAAGATAATAGAGGTTGTCCTTCTTAACTCCCCACTTCTTCATGAAAGTAACTTCTAACTCTTCCATGGTTCCTATTAAGGTTGCATGGACCACTATAAACCATTTACGCACACCTCCCTCCAAAGATTGAGAAAAAAGTATCATATAAACATCAACATTTTTAATGAAAATGTTATCAGTAAAGTCTTGGAAGTGATCCATATGTTCTTTTGCAAAAGTCCCTTTACTACCATCATAATTGGGAAGTAGTTTTAGGTAGTGGGTGGTGGGTTGCCTCCTCCTCCTCCAACCATTATATGTTGAAAGATTAAATCTTGAATTCTGGATTAATAAGGGTTATTGGCTTATGAGGATTTGGTTGTTAATATGATTCACTTTTAGTGGCCACAAAAGGAGGATTGGGGAAATAAACTAGGGGCGTAGTAGGAGATCTACAGGGAGAATCTCATCGAGGTGTTTTAAAATAGATTTAGACTCGGTAAATTGAGGAACAAAAATACGAGGAGAAAATAGTTGGTGTGGATTACCTTATGATGACGATTGATAAATTCCACGTCGATATCTCCAAGAGACAAGATCTTGCGAGGCAATAAATTCTTTGTGATTTGGATTCTGACGAGTGTGTCTGCGTCCAAATGCCATACTTTCCTTGGTGAGTCGTCAGGTGAATTAAGTAGCCATCAATCTGATTCTTGTTCACCTCAAGGAATCAAAGCGTATGATTGCCATTTTCCCCAGGGAAAAGATTATTTTTCTTCTTCAGTCTTTGGCAGTGACACCAAAAAAGATGTTAGTCCTTGAGATGTTCTAAGATTGTTCTTAGAATTATGCCAAGGAATCAATAACTTGATTTGAATGTAAATGAGCCTGCTTTTTAAAGCAAGGATGGTAATATTGAACACTTTTAGTAACTTGATTAAATTATAGACCAACTTGGTTATTACATGTAACCATAAATGCATTGACGGACATCTTTTTGTCTCTACGTAAATTACTATATGAAAACATGAATGGATGAAAATGTAACAAAGTAATTGTTATAGTAGGTTTTCTACCAAGATAAAGAAAGCGTGGTGAGCAATAAGAATTCAACAGCTCAAACATAAAATGTAATAGAAAAAAGATAGGATTAATACATGGACAAAAACTTTGATTTCAACTAAGATATCATGAATATTCCATAACATGTCAAAATAAAGAAAAGCATTCATCGCTGAATTTGGATGAAATACATGACGAGCATTTGCTTTTGGGGCTTTGTATTATATCATTTTTAACATTACAAAAAAATGTAAGGAGTGGAAAACAAAAGAAGATATGACAATATTTAAACATCAAAATTAAGAATTCTCAATGCCTGGATTACAAAACCATGATGCATCATGACTTCAAACGCTGATCAAATAGTCTCTAGGAAGTTACACTTCACTCAAAAATTTGTTGAACTATGATCATTGGATTTTAGATCTATTTATATCACTTGTATTTTAGAACAAAATTATGTTTCATAACAGAGTATAGTTACATGACAGACTACTACAACTAATTCATAAAAAAATATCAACTAATTTTCCAGCTAACTGGCTCGATGCTGACTAGGATGATGTGGTGCCTAAGGAGGTCTTTGCTAAGATGGATAAGAATGCATTTGATGTGATTGCTGAGGAGGTCATGATGATGATGTTCCAAAGGAATCTTGAGGCATTGCTATCTTGGAATTTTGTATGAGCTATAAAATCTTCGTGATGTTTTTCCATTCTTTCCCCATCATATATTTGTACATCGTCATTTATCTGGATGCTATGTCTAGATTTGTATAGTGCTCATAAGTAGGCTTCAAAAATCTTATGAAGACTGACTACAGTTGGGCTAGAATTTTGAACTCTATGTGTAATTTATCCAATTTTTTTCCCTCCATCTCCCCTTGGATATCTATCAGTGTGATTTCAAATCTTTGAGCCTCCATCATTAGGATGTTGTAGTGTTCTTTAGGATATAAGTCCTTGTTTTCGTCCAATGGGGATGGGAGACATTGATGGATAAGTTTATCAAACATGGATTTAAAGGGCCCCACACCCCGATACAACTGAGAGGCCAATTCACTTATAGTGTGAGTCAGGGAGTTTTTAGTAATCACTTTATTTGCCTCGATGACCATGTTTATTTTGTCTCTTACTGCTAGGTCTTGAAGCTCCTGATGAGTATTTTCGTTGAGAAGTTCTATTACAGCTTTGGCGGAGTCTGTATTATTATCTAATTGCATGAGCATGTCTCGAGCATCTTTAGAAGCCATAACAACCAGATCCCATTCATCTTGGGAAACAACGAAGTGATTCCAGTGAAATGCCATTTGGATCGCAATTTGATCCCAAATAATGTGTCTAGATACTCTTAACATCGACTTACTACTCAACTTCTTGGTCAAGGATTGAATTTCCTTCTATAGATTAGCCTTAGCTTGATTCAACTCTGAAATAACAACTTCTTTTTTTACCATGTAACGTCCCCAAAATGCCTATCATAATCTATACTAAAAACAACCCCCACAATCCAATTTAAAAACAAATTATTTCATAAAGAAAACAATCATTACCTAAACACTATCCATTTCATAAATAAACCTCCACAACATAATATGTATATATAATAAATTATAACCTTCATGGTATGAGAACTAAATAACCTTATACACTTTCCATAACATGTCTTATTATGGAATTTCCAATATCCATATTTTCTTTGAAAATATAAATTGTGATAACAACCCTATACTTTTTTTTTTCTTTTTCTTTATATATATATATCACAAAGCACAAAATGCAATATTCACTATGATAGAACCTCCACTTTATATCTAACAACATAACATCTAATTATGTGAGTTGCCCAAAATATAATATTCAATTACATAAAATCTTATTTTTATTAAAAACAACTTTTTTTTTAATAATATAATAACATTTTTTTATTATAAATAATATAATAACATTTTCTTTATACTCAAGATTTTAACCTTATATAAACCTAATCTCTTAAGTGGTACAAAATATTACTTGAACTAACATTAATATGTCAACACACGTTTTTTTTCCATTTCATATTAATGAACATACATACATAAAATATTTAAAACAAAGCTTATAAAATAACTCATAACCAATATATTATTCACTCTCATGAAATAGTTTATATTCCACCACACTCTTATCATTTAATTTAATGCACCTCACGAATTTGCACTTCACATTAACCTACACTTTTTTGGAAATGTTTCGTGTAAACATACTAATACACTCTTCAAGCAACTCAAACACCTAGATTAAAGTCGATTCAAGAAATTAATACTATCCCATCATAGAAAGCGATCAACTATCGCAAAAGATTTAAAGATAATTTAGACGAGATACAGAGTCTGCCAATTATCTGCGCTAATCTAGGGTGGGACGCTAAAGCAACGTCGAGATAACTCCAACGAGTTCAACAACTAGGCCTGCATGAACGTATTGGCTTTAATCTAAAAGAAGGAGTGCAGACACTCGACGATATAACGAAAAGGAACAAAGTCGCCTTAATAAAAAAGAACTGCATTGATCGCTTCTACTTACAAATAAGACAGAGCAGAGAAAGGCCAGAGCTTACGGTTTGACAGTTACAGTTAATAATCCATAGGGTAAGTCTTATATTGAGAAAAAATAAAGTTAAAAGCTAAAGGATCGACCACCAAAACAAAGTTAAAAGCATTCTAAATGATCGACCACCAAAATAACCGCACACATAAATAAGATTTAAAAACAGGCAAACAATGGAAACTGGTTGCAAATGGAGATTTGGAACTAATCAAGCTACCATTCAGATCTAATCCAGATCTATAAATTTTATAAGCAAAATAGAGACATATCTGGTTTGTAAAGAACTGCAATTTATAGTAAAAAAAAATTACATAAAACAAATAAAGACGCAGTCAAATATTTAATCCTGCAAACCGAAACGGATCTGAGTTTAATAATAACAATAAAACACATATTACAGATCCACCAGGCAAACGCATACACAGTCTTAAGGTCAAAACACAAATCATGGTCAAGGCATTCAGAGAGAAAAACGAGTTCAATGATAAGGTCGTAAATTAAAACGCAACAAGGTAGAAAGCTCATACAAGGAATCTATCCAATTGTAATGATCAAGGAAGTCACATCTTTCCAGATCTAGAAATTTTATAATAAAACACTTCAACCGAGACGGATTTGAGTTTTATAATAAAACACATTTTATAGATCCAAAAAAAGTAAAACGCAGACAAGAAAAAAATGTATACAGAGGAAGGATCTATAAAAAATTGAATGTTACATTGCCGTGATGACGGAATTGAAGTTTCAGTATTGCGTAGTAGTTTAACTATCAATTTTCCCAGCGGATTTAGAAGATCACGCATACTCTGAGTCTAAAAAAACTATGTAAATACAGTAGATCCAAAACGATATACATATTGTAATTTCCATCAATAATTCTGCATTTTGAAATCACGGATCTTTCCATTCAAATAAACTCTAACTAAAAATTGATTATGAGGCAGTAGCGATCATAAATTCACAAACTGCAGATTTACAGATCAGATCTATGAGTAAGAAGATAAATCAGATCTAATTACGTGAATACAAGGAAAAACACACTTGGAGAGTCAACTCCTCTCAACCATAGGAGGAATCAACGCGCTTCACCCTCGAGCTGGATCATCAACCAGAACAGCAAGTAACTTCCTCGCGACACTCAATCCTTGAGTGCGTAACAAGTTTTTAACGATAGACTTATAAAATAGAAAAACACTCAACAATCGTTTTCCCCATGCAAAACACGATGTCCCGTGCTATTCTAGTTTTCGATTCGATTTGATTGGCATCGATCACTCTAGCTTGCTTGTAACACATGTTTTTTGGTGTCATGGTTGGTGTCCCCTCATGTAGTTGAGTTCTCCAAGTGTTATTTTCTTTATTAATAAATAAATAAAAGTTTGTTGTGGAAATGCCATTTCAGTATTTGAGTTTCATAACTCATTACATAATAAAAAATAATTTTCAAAACATGAAAATAAAAGTAATGCCATGGACGTATTACATACCAATGCCATGGACGTATTAAAACACACCTGAAGTAAAGGATTCTTCCCCAGATTTTAGGCATCTAATTAATCAGTGGCAGCTGCAGGTACCAGTAAAATAAATCTAGCAACTTCCAAATTCTTTGTAGCTCATTCGAGTATGTTTCTATCTTTAGTTTGTTGATAGAATTTTTCTAAATTCTTTGCAGCTCATTCGAGTATGTTTCTATCTTAAGTTTGTTGATAGAATTTTATTCTTAAATATTTGTAACAGTCTAGTTCATGTAATTACTATATATTTCATCCCTTTACAGAATAAAATATTTGTAACAGTCTAGTTCATGTAATTACTATATATTTTATCCGACAGCTGTAGAATTGAAAAGGGTCTAGAGCCATGCTCTAAAAGTGTGAAACACTATTCTGTAAATTACTATTGGAGTCCTGTTTATCTGAATATTGTTTTGAGCTAGGTTCTAGTTATCTTTATAGTATGGATATTTTGCAGCCTTGTTTAGACTGGCCTGTAATATATAATCATTTATATCTATGTCTTTTTTATGAATTCTTATACTTAGATTTAATATCTCAGAATGTTTTTTTAAACATTGTTTTTCATGTTAATATAGAAATGAACTATCAGTTCTCTATATTACCAATTTGCCTCGAACCTTGTCCATTGCTGATTGCTGATATGTTTCAGATTCAATAAGGTCTTTGATTAGTATTTGCAAAACATGATGTATTTTGTTGTCTTATACTTTCTATGTCTGTAATATCTTCTTGAAACCTTTATACCAACCATTTCATTTAAAACCAATAATTTTGCCTTTGAGCTTAAGATGATCTAGGCTTGTCTCTCCAGCAGTTAGGAGACAGCTTCTAGCACACACATCTTCTGGTGCTGTTGTCAAGAGCAGAGGAGCGAATTCATATTCCCTGGGGTTCTGATATTGAGTAGATCTAGTCTTTTATGTTGAACAATGGATGGTTACACTAGTTTGAATGCAAAATTTCTCACCAGGATTCTCCACAACCATAAGATTCCATTGGAAGAAGAATTCTGCTGACAAGAAATGAAGAAGCCAAATGGAAAGACCAAGTATCAGCTTGTTAGTTTCTTCATGAGCTTTTGTTCTTATTCACCAAATCTTTCTTGTCTTTCCTATTGCATGTCAAAAGAATAATTCTTTGTTTTGTTTACTCTGATGATCATAAACCTTTAGTTACATATCCATGTTTGGAAGAAGAAAGTTTGCATTCTTCTTGCATTATTGATATTGATCCTATTCCTTCATTTGAAATACATGTGAAACATGATGCGCATATACCCATATCTCTTAAACCTGGTTATTCTTTTCATCCTGTAAATAATAAAGTTGATCTATTACCTTCTACCATTACTATTGAAGCTTGTAATCATCCCGTTGAACTTTACTTCCATCCTACTGATGTTCAATCCGGAATTAGAGAGAAAAATTTTAAACCCTTAAGGTTGTCATCTACTTTCCATCCTTACCCTCCCAAGTTTTTAAATATATGCCTATGTTTACTGGAGAAGGTCATGTTACAACAGAAAAGCACTTGGAATCCTTTCACAATTTCATTGACAATTTTGAGATTGCACATGAGGATATTGTCATGAGGATATTTTCCAAGTCTTTAGTTGGAGATGCTGGGTTTTGGTTTCAAAGTTTGAAGGCTAATTCAATTGGATCATGGGGAGATTTACATGATGTATTCTTGAGGTATTGGGTAAGATTAAGTCTTTTGATCAATTTATTTCTGAATTTTATGCTTTGAAAAGGGAAAATGATGAACCGATTACTCAGTTTATTTGGAGGTTTCAAAGCTTTTATGTCAACATGCCTACGAAGATTAGACCTTCAGAAATACTTTCCATGTTATATTATGCATCAGCTCATCAACAACCTAAGCTAGTCCTCCATATCAAAGAGAGGAAGTCATCATCCTTGCAACAAATGTTTTCAAATGCCTAAAAGGTTGAAGACAACTTACGGGACTGTGAAAAGCTTCATGATCAGATCTTGGATGCATAATTAGATGTTGAGGAACCAAAAGAAGCACATGAACAACAGGGATCAACCCTGATTATTTGTTCTTTTCAAAATGCTGATATGTCATCTTCAAATTTAGCCTTATCTTCAGCTATTAAAATCAATGAATCAAATTTCTCAGTTATTAGATTTTTTTGACTCATTTATATGAGGATGATTATGCTAATAAGCAAGAGAATAAATATACAGAGGATGATGATATTTTTATATCAGAGAATGCTGCTGCTCCTCAGTATCTTGTTGTTGATATTAAAAATCAGCTGCCTTTTTTGACTTATGATGATTTTCAGGACTTTATTTTATCAATTTTTGGTTAAGCATCTTGTTTGCATACAGAAAACCAGCATGGAGAAGAAAAATCTTTTCCCTCATTCAAATTAGAAAAATTTCAAACAAGATATTGAGAAGGAAACAAGGATAATTATAAAAAAGTGATGGGAGAATCTCTAAATGCCATTCTTGAGATGGAATCTTTTGTCCATAAATTCTAACAACCCCATAAACAATACATCATAAAATTTCTAATTAATCAAAGAAACACAAACAAGGGGTTTGTTTTTGCTGTCATGATATTTTATTGATCATGCAAAAGAAATTTTGGAAAGAGTATGAACTAATTTTAGGTATAAACCAAGAAAAGGACTGAAACCGTAAGCAGACGAAGGATGTCGATCTAATATAGATCCATAAGACAATTTAAGTGAAAGACTCTACAACTCGAAATTAAGAACCAATTCATTCACATAAACTCTATATAACAATTTAAACCAATATTTCTATGATTCCTCCCGTGAAGTTCTGTTAGATTTAATGAAAACATGTAGATGCTAGATACTAGATTTCAACAAAATAAACATAGAACATAGTTTCATAATGTACAATTTAAAGATCTAGCAATAGCCCATTTACGGTTCATTTCATTGGTAAGCAAACAACCATACGTCAAGCTGAAGTATATGAGAAAATAAATCTGATCTACTTACTTGAATCCAGGGAATAACACCCTTGGAGAATCAACTCCACCCAATCATAGGAGGCAACAACTCAACGGTTTGCTTCTTTCCACCCACGAGCTGGATCACCAACCATGCACCATAACAGCAAGTAACTTCCTTGCGGTACTCAATTCTCGAGTTCGTAACAAGTTTTCACGATGGACTTATAAAATATAAAAAAACACTCAACATATGCACTCAACATCATTTTCCCCATGCACCACACGACATCCCGTGCTATTCCAGTGCACTCATATATATAGCTTTTGCCCAGGTCTTATGCCATCCCAATCAAATCTCCAATCAAATCCTTAAATCCATATGATTTAGGATCTTGTTTAGTTGTTGAGTTTTGGATTGGATTTGATTGGTATCAATCACTCTAACTTTCTTACACATGTTCCTTGGTGCCATGGTTGGTGTTCTGTCATGTAGTTGAGTTCTCCAAGTGTCATTTTCTTTATAGAATAATTAAATAAATAAATAAAATGGTTTGTTATGCAAATTCCATTTGAGTTTTTTCTTGAGTTTCATAACTCATTACATAATAAAAATTAATTTTCAAAAATGAAAATAAAAGTAATGTCATGGAGGTATTACATTTCTCCCCCGCTTACTCTTAACACCGTCCTTGGCGTTCTTTTTATTTTGAACTCCCTTGCTCATTCTGGAACATGAAGGGATATGCTTCTCACATTTTATCCTCCATTTCCCAAGTTGCCTCTTCAGGGCTGAAGTGCTTCCATTACACTTTTATTTGTACGATGGCTCGATTCCGGAGCATACGTTCGTTCTTGTCTAGGATGCAGAAAGGTTCAGTTTGGAACTCGCCCTCGGGTTCTACCTGAATCACATTCTAGTCAATTATGCATATATATATATATATATATATATATATATATATATATATAGCGATGAAACATGAAATACATCATGTATTTTTATATTAGGTGAAGTGTAAGCTGATAGGCTATCGACCCTATCTTAGCTCACACTTCAAAAGGTCCACAATATCTTGGCGCCAAGTTGGAACACCTTCCCAAACTCAAAGAACTCTTCTTCGACTTTATCTTTAGATATACGTGATCACCAACGTTGAACTCTCTTGGAGTTCGTTTTAAATCTGCGTAACCTTTTTGTCGATCCTGGGAAACTTTTAAATTTGGTTGCACTTCCTTGACAATCTTTATAGCGTAGTGCAATCAAGCAATGCTTCAATGCAAACAAGTTTTGTTTTAACCATACTTTTTCCTCTTCCACATACAAGAAGATAAACATGCCAATCATCATCTTAAGATTTTAGACATTTTACATATCACCACAAGCATATATCTTACTAATATCAGGAACATGCTTATTATCTTTTCTTCAATGCATTATAGGTTCCAACTACAACTTAATTAAGCATGCATTTTTTTTTAAAATTGCATTTAATGATAATTTCACCTTTTAACTAAATGTATCTACATCGCTTTATATCCACTTTTTAATATTCATAATATACACAGAGTATAAGTATTTACCAATATCTAATAAAATAAAACCCAGATAAGGAATATCGCCAATGCGGTATTTTGGAGATCTAGTAAAAAAAAATGCAGACAAATGATGCCTACCAAGTTATACAATTTTCTAGATCTAATAAAATAAGAACGCAGATCTTTGGGAATCATTTGTAGATATGAAATGATTAATCAACTCCTCCCAACCATAAGAGGCAGCAACTCAACGGTTTGCTCCGCTCCACCCCCGAGTTGGATCACAAACCATGCACTAGAACAACAAGTAACTTCTTCGCGGCACTCAATCCTCGAGTCCGTAACAAGTTTTCATGATGGACTTATAAAATAGAAAAAACGCTCAACATATGCACTCAACATCATTTTCCACATGCACTACATGACATCCCATGCTATTCCAGTGCACTCATATATATAGCTTTTTCCCAGGTCTTATGCCATCCCAATCAGATCTTCAATCAAATCCTTACATCCCTATGATTTAGGATCTTGTCTAGTTGTTGAGTTTTGGATTGGATTTGATTGGTATCAATCATTGTAGCTTGCTTACACATGTTCCTTGGTGCTATGGTTGGTGTCCCTTTATGTAGTTGAGTTCTCCAAGTGTCATTTTCTTTATATAAAATTTAAATAAATAAATAAAATGGTTTGTTGTGCAAATGACATTTGAATTTTTTCTTGAGTTTCATAACTCATTACATAATAAAAATTAATTTTCAAAACATGAAAATAAAAGTAATGACATGGGGGTATTACATAAATAAGGAGATTATGTCTATGATAGTTGTAATTTGAAATCAGAACTTGATTTTGATAGTAGATTTTGAGTTCAAATTTCAAGGGAAACAAAGACAAATTATGTATATTTCATGCTCCATCTCTAATAATGCACAGTGAAAAGATCAATGAAGGAGCAAGGAAATTGACGTGGTTGGATTAGCAACTGTGTTTCTTGAATCAACTAGAACTCTGTTATGATTTTTATGATCCAGTGGCTATATACATGGAGTTTGTCAAAACCCCAAATTTTCACAAAAAATTAATTTTTTTTGATGTAACATAAACTGTTTATAGTCGCAGTCTGATAACTGTTAGTGACTAACGGAAAAATGAAACAGTTAATAAAGGTAACCATTAACTTAAACACATATAAATTAATACAGTTTTAATTTTGATATGTGATGTAAATAACCTGCATTCAGTTGTTTCTAGCTGTACTCAAGAGCTGATTTTGTCAAGTAGGTAAGAAGTTACTTTCTAACTGGGGCTTACTTAGCGATTGCTAACTTACTTGGATTTCTGGATCTTACAGGCTTGACAGGTAAATTTTGAACCAGTAAAAGTTTATTAAGGCGTTAAACCAAATATACTTCTTTTAGCATAAAAATATACTGCTAGAGTAAAAGTTTGCTTAATAGAATTCAGGGGTACTTATGAGGTAAAGTAACTTTCCTTTACTTGTTTTACAACTATGAAAATATTTTAAATTCATGTTGTAAAGACTAAAAACCTTACCATACTCAATGTTTTTCATTAGTATGATTTTTATTTCGGACAGTTCTTCTTTCTAGCTATTAGCCAAGTTACTTATAGAGCTCGTGCTTTTGTATAAATTTTCCTTAACTGACATAAGAGTTTACTACTGTTGTTATTTCTAAACTTTAAAACACTGCTTAAGTATGGACATAGACCTAAGACCTTTTAAGAAACAAGCTTACAGAGAACTCTTAGCTTTACCTTTAATTTAGCTTCAGTAGAGGAAATTTATCAGCTTATTAATGTAATAAGTCTATAAAAGATCATTTGTACAAATGTCGTCAAGTTGTGATTTCTATTCTCAAAATCTCTTCATGACATAAGTAATGTGACAAAATTACAACATAATAGTGATGCTATATGCATTCCTAGATAGTTTTACTATCTTAACCTTCCAAGTCTAATCTAACCTTGGTTTGTTTCATTTAGAGCTTTGGTTCCTTATGGAGACCAAATGTCTATAAACCTCCAAGATGTTTATCTTACTCTCTGGTACTATAGACTAAACATATAAGTGTAAGAGATTATTTTAGAGTGTAAATACTTTTATATACACATTGATGTTTTATAAACTAAATATTTCATTTTCTTTAAATAAAAGAGTTTATACAAATACTGTAAGTTCTTTTTATAAAACTGTACTTAGTCTAGTGCATACTTTAGTATTCTAGTTTTTAAATTTTAATTTATTTATTCTGTTTTAAAGAAATACTTTCATAAAAAGAATGGAAGTAGAATTAGGGTTTGACCCTCATGTTAAACCTAAACAGATTTAGATCTTGTTGGAAAATAATTATTCTTGGAATAGGTAAATTCTTAGCTTCATTCTATTTACTGTTTACATTTAAATTTTCATTTGTTTACTGCTTTGTTAATTATCAAAGATTCAAGGTTATGTAATGTTTTAAACATTAACTCTGAAAATTGATTATTTCTTCCTTTAATAGTATTTATAACATAATCCTATTCTAGTATATGTAAAATAATAGTTTTAAGCTAAATGATATAAGGGTGGTTGAAACCTTGTTTAGATAATTACTGTATCTCCTATAATTTTTATTGTAACAGTATATTTCTTTACTATAATTCTATTTTAGCACTACTGTTTATTTTCTAACATAGATATGCTCATAAAAACAGTAAACATAACTATCTAGAATACTGTTCTCTTTAATAATAACTTACACACAGTATTAATTACTCCGCTATCTACAAAATGCAGAACCATATCTATTGTATTCAATCTCTTATCATTTTCTTTCATCTACTGTAAATATTCTATCTGTGCCGGAGTACAGCCTGGTTTTCCAGGTGTGGAAAAACACAGACTAGAAATTATTTTCCATTCTAACAGATTACTTTTCAAATTCATTTCTTCAATAAATTAAAAAGACTACTAAATTCTAACATTTACAAACTGAATATTTCACATTCATATAAAAGTCAGGCTTAGATTTCTCTATCTAACACAGTAAAACAAAATAATGTAGAATCTATTTAGGACAGATGACAACAGCATTAGGAGGCCGTTCCTCCCTACCAATCTCCTGGAGAGCGCTCAAACAATGCTTCCTCAGGACCCTCGAGCCTATTCCTGGTCTTTTTAGCTGAGAACTGGTGGAGAATGCAAACAATAGACTAGTCCAATATCTAAGTAAAACACTCTGCTCTCAGCAGTAAGATCTTTCAGCTTAACAATTGCACTAGATCAATCAACAATTATCCCCTCAAACACTTTCCACAACTCCCTTCCATTGAATTTCTCTGAAGTACAATCATTCACCTGAATGATCACTTCTCTAGAATGAGCAGCCTCAGCTCTCTTCAATGGGAATTTTTATAAAGATTGCCTAGGTCTTTTGGGTCAGTTTTTATTAATTGAGCCACCTGCTCTGATTCCACTTTCTTGGGGAATCATGACCCCAAATGTAGGGAGGTTGCCACCTGCAACAGTTGGAAGTGGTTTGAGAATGCTGCCACATGTCAGTTTTCTCTCCACCCAATCTCCTCCACCAATTTGACCAGTGAACACTCTTTTAACAACTCGCCTAAGCTGTTGTCTCCTCCTTTATTTATTTATAAATAAAATATTCAGAATTACATTAAATATCCTTGACTCTGCTGAGTCATCAATTACAACTTAGCATAAAATTTAACATATTGTCCTCAAATAATACCAAATAATAAAAAATTGTTTTTTGCAAAATTGGGGCATGTGACATACACACCCCCTTAAAGCATAACATCGTCCTCGATTTTATTTATTCTTCATCCTCAGAATTCCCCTGGAACAAAATTGGATATGCATCCCGCATATTGCTTTCCAATTCTCAGGTGGCTTCCTCCAGACTAAGGTGCTTCCATTGCACCTTCACCTGACCAATGGTGCGGTTTCAAAGTGTGATCTCCCTCCATTCGAGGATACAGTCCGGTTCCACCAGAAAATATCCTTTTGGTTCCACTTGTACATCATTCCAGTTAACAACATGAGTAGCATCATGAACATATTTCTTTAATACAGAAATGCGAAAAAAATTATGTACTCTTAAATTTGGTGTTAATGCTAATTGATAAGCTACTTGTCCAATCCTGGACAGTATTTCAAATGGACCACAGTAACAAGGTGCTAGTTTTGCACAACTACCCAATCTCAGAGAGCTCTTTTTGTGCCTCACCTTGATGAACACATGTTCACCTAACTGGAACTCCTTTGGAGTTCTTTTAAGCTCTGCTTAACTTTTCTGTCGGTCCTGCGCAATTTTCAAATTACTTTGTACCTGCTTAACAATTTCTTCCATTTCCTTTACTAGTTCAGGACCTAATACTAATATATCCACTGGATTACTCCAGGAGATAGGAGTATTACAATTCCCTCCATACAAGATTTAGAAAGGACTAAATCTGGCTGACGCTTGATAATTATTATTATAAGAAAATTCTACCAGATGTAAATAATCCTCCCATTTACCTGGCTGGTCTTTCACATACATTCTTAGTAAATCTTCCAGGACTTGGTTTACTCTTTCAGTCTGTCCATCTGTTTGAGGATGGAACAAAGTACTAAAATTTAGTGTAGTGTTTAATTCTTTAAACAGAGATTTCCAAAAGTTAACTGTAAATTTATGATCTCTATTTGAGATTATAACTTTCGGTATTCCATGCAGTTGAAAAATTTGTTTTAGAAAGATATCAGCTATGTTTGCATCTTTATACGTAGTTTTAACAGGTATAAAGTGGGTTTCTTTACTTAAAGTTTAATGACCACTACCATGATGGAGTCATTTAAATTTTGATTTTTAGGCAGTCCAGTAACAAAATCGAGACTAATTATCTCCCATTTCCAGCTAGGAATGGGCAATGGCTGAAGTAATCCAGTTGGGTGTTGATGTTTAGTTTTCACCTGCTGACATTCAAAACACCTAACAATATATTCTTCCAGTTCAGTCTTCATGTTTGGCTAAAAATATTCTTTCCTTAACATAGTTATAGTCTTTTGATAGCCTGGATGACCTGAGTATGGAGTTTTATGAATTTCCTCTAAAATTAATAACTTAAATTTAGGCACATTAGGTACATACATTCTGTCTTTATACAGTAAAAATCCCTTTGCATTCAAACTGTACCCTTTACTTAAGCTTTCTGTTGGATTTTCTTTTGTTTTAGCTTGTAAGTTTTGGTAAATTTCATCTTGTTCTATCCCCGCTTTAAGCTGTTCATCCAGATCTGTTGTATAAGTGCTGATAACTGCTGTGAAGTTCAGCCTTGCATTCCTACTTAATGCATCAACAACCTTATTTTCTTTACCTTTAATGTGCTGAATTTCGAAATCATACTCACTTAGAAAAGTTAGCCACCTATCTTGTCTGGCATTTAGATTAGGCTGATCTAACATATATTTTAATCCTTTATTATGAGTCATTAGAATAAATTTTCTGCCAATTAGGTGATGACGCAACATCTTTAGAGCATGTATAACAACAGCTAATTCTAGATCATAAGTTGCATAATTCTTTTCATGAATTTTTAATTTCCTAGACTCATAGAAAATAACATGCCCTTCTTGAGTCAGAACACCGCCTAAACCATCATTGCAGGCATCAGTGCACACTACAAATTCTTTATTTGGATCAGCTATTCTTAAAATAAGTGTGCTGCTTAATAAAGTTTTTAACTTTTTAAAGCTTTCCTCTCATTTCTGGTTCCAATCAAATTTCTTTCCTTTCTTCTGCAAAGAAGTTATCAGATTTGCGATTCTCGAAAAACCTTCAATGAACCTTCGGTAATAACTGGTAATTCCCATGAAGGATCGTACATTAGTTACATCTTTAGCAATCGACCAATCCTCGATCACATTTTTTTTTTCAGGATCCACCGAAATCCCTTCCTTAGTCACCACATGACCTAAGTACTGAATCTTATCCTTAAAGAAATCACATTTACTAAACTTTGCAAAGAGTTGATGATCTCGTAGCTCTTGCAAAACAATTTTTAAATGTTCTTTATATTTTTCTTCAGTTTTTGAATAGATTAATATGTCGTCGATAAACACGACCACAAACTTATCTAGATACTTATGCATAACGGTATTCATTAAACACATAAAAACAACTGGGGCATTAGTAATCCCGAATGGCATGATGACAAACTCGTAATGGCCATATCGAGTTCTAAAAGCTGTTTTAAAGATGTCTTCATCTTTAATCCTAACTTGATGATATCCAAACCTTAAATCAATTTTTGAGAACACCGTGGCTCCACATAGTTGATCAAACATATTGTATATGCGTGGCAACGAGTATCTATTTTTAATAGTCATCTTATTCAACTGACGATAATCTATGCAAAGTCGCATGGTTCCGTCCTTTTTCTTAACAAAGATGACAGGTCCCCCCAGGGAGACACACTAGGTCGAATATACTTTTTATCAATAAGTTATTTTAATTGTGACTTTAATTCATTAAGTTCAAGTATGTTCATTCAATAAGGGACCTTTGAGTTGGGTACTGCACCAGGTACTAGCTCAATGGTAAAATCTAGTTCCATTTTCGGAGGTAGTCCCGAAATTTCTTCCGAAAATACATCAACATATTCTCTTAAAACTGGTATGTCTTCCAATTTTAATTTGTCTATCTTATTTAGATTCTCCTCATCAGTTATTGTTACTACATAATCTTTACAACCTTTCCTAACAGCTCTCTTAAGATGAAGAGCAGAAATATCCCTTATGGTAGTTCTTCTATGGATTCCCTTTACATTTATTGATTTTCCATCATTATTTATACACGTAAAGGTTTTATCATAACAATTTAAAATCACCCTATGTTGTTCTAACCAATCCATACCGATTAGTAAGTCGTAAGAACCAAGAGGTAATGCATTAAGCTTTACAATAGTGTCAAATTGATCCATAACTACTACACATTCTTTTGCAAAGCAGGTTACCTTCCTTTTTGCACCAGTGGCTAACTGAACCAACCAAGAATTTTCAAATTTTTCAATAGGCAACTTACATTTTTCTACCATTTTAGGTGAAATATAACTAAGACTAGCTCCTAGATCAATTAAAATAGCTATAGGGGTTTATTTTATCATACCTTCTACTTCCACCATGGAAGTTTGATATTATGCTTGTCGATTCTCCAAGGCTACATTGATTCTGGCTATAGTCCTCACTAAATATTCGACAGTCATTTCCTCCTGTATGGTATGAATATTACTGACAGTCTTTTTTTGATTAGGACAGACTGAGGCATAATGTGGGCCATTACACTCCCAGAACTTTATAGGTTCTTTGCGTTCAAATTTCTTTGTGTAATTACCATGGTTATTAGTAGATTCTTTACAATTTGGATTATTCTGATTGCTTGGTGAATTATTTTTATTCCCTTGGAAATTCTTGTTAGCAAAATTTTTGGCCTTAATGTTTTTAGAATTCTAGTTGGGCACAAATTCCTTCTTCTTTTGATCATAATGGTTATTATTCTTCCTGGCCTTCCAGTTGGCCATGCTCTCCTTCTTCCGATTCTGTTCATAACAGAAGTTGGATTTCCTCATAGCTTCTTCCATAATTTTTGGATTGTCATACTCAATCCTATCCTTAATATGATAAGGTAGACAGCTGAGGAATCATTATACCTTTGGTTTTCCATCTACAAGGTATGGTACATACCTAAGCAGACTAAAAAATTTGTTGTTTAGATCTTTCATAGTCATTGATCATAATTTAAGCTCATAGAATTCTTTCTCTCTCTCTTCATAGTACTGCTCAGACAAAAATTTCTTTTTAAAGTACCTCTTGAAGGTAATCCAATTTACGTTCTTCTCTTTTATTCCCTTCACTCTCTTCAAGTCCTGCCACCAAATATCAGCCTTTCCTGAGATATTGTAGATAGCCATTCTAGCTTTTAATTGGTTAGAATAGTTATAAATTTGGAAGTACTTCTTCATCCCAGATAACCAGGATTCCACTTCCTCCCCCTTCTCAGTCTTTCCATTGAATGTTGGTGGTTTAATCTTTTTAAACTCCCCATAAATTTCCTCATAGGGCTTATATTTTCTCTTTTTAGTATAATGGTTGTCATCACTACTATCACTAGTGGAATGAAAATTGCATTGATCACCAAACACCTCTGAAGATGAGCTACTTTCATTTTTAGTCAGTTTAATCTTTTTATATTTATGTTGATGACTTGTATCTTCTGATTCAGCTCTTTTACCCCTACCCTCAGTTTGAAATCTTTCTATTAGGATCTGATTCATCTCTTCCTGAGCCCTCATAATCCTTTAATTCTCTCATTTAACAGATTCCATTTCAGATTTTAAGTCTTTTACTGTTTGTAAAAGTTCTGAGGAATTAGTGGTTAGATCTTCTTGTATAGGGTTGCTTGGTAAGTTTTATTGTTCAGTAAATGGAGATTCTTCTTTTGCATATTCCTCCAGCCTTTCCATACCTGTTGTTAAACTTCAGAAACAATTTTCTTTGTTGAATAACATTAAAAGAAAATAACATCAGCAAAATAGTTTAAATTCACTATTTCAAAAAAAGTAAGCCGGGCTTCATCAAGGCCTAGTGTTTGAAGCTTGTGCTCTGATACCACATTTCAAAACCCCAAATTTTCACAAAAATTTAAATTTTTTTGATGTAACATAAACTATCTATAGTCGCAATCTGATAACTGTTAGCGGCTAACGCAAAAATGAAACAGTTAACAAAGGTAACCATTAAATTAAACACATATAATTTAATACTGTTTTAATTTTGATATGTGATGTAAATAACCTACATTCAGTTGTTTCTAGCTGTACCGATGAGCTGATTTTGTCAAGTAGGTGAGAAGTTACTTTCTAACTTGGGCTTACTTAGCGATTGCTAACTTACCTGGATTTCTGGATCTTACAGGCTTGACAAGTAAATTTTGAACCAGTAAGAGTTTATTAAGGCGTTAATCCAGATATACTTCTTTTAGCATAAAAATATACTGCTAAAGTAAAAGTTTGCTTAATAGAATTCAAGGGTACTTACAAGGTAAAGTAACTTTCCTTTACTTGTTTTACAACTATGACAGTATTTTAAATTCATGTTGTAAAGACTAAAAACCTTACCATACTCAATGTTTTTCATTAGTATGATTTTTATTTCGGACAGTTCTTCTTTCTAGCTATTAGCCAAGTTACTTATAGAGATCGTGATTTTGTATAACTTTTCCTTAACTGACATAAGAGTTTACTGCTATTGTTATTTCTAAACTTTAAAACACTGCTTAAGTATGGAAATAGACCTAAGACCTTTTAACAAACAAGCTTACAGAGAACTCTTAGCTTTACCTTTAATTCAGCTTCAGTAGAGGAAATTTATTAGCTTATTAATGTAATAAGTCTATAAATGATCATTTGTACAAATGTCGTTAAGTTGTGATTTCTATTCTCCAAATCTCTTCATGACATAAGTAATGTGACAAAATTACAAAATAATAGTGATGCTATATGTATTCCTAGATAGTTTTACTATCTTAACCTTCCAAGTCTAATCTAACCTTGGTTTGTTTCATTTAGAGCTTTGGTTCCTTATGGAGACCAAATGTCTATAAACCTTCAAGATGTTTATCTTACTCTCTGGTACTATAGACTAAACATTTAAGTGTAAGAGATTATTTCAGAGTGTAAATAATTTTATATACACATTGATGATTTATAAACTAAATTCTTACCATTAATGTTTACATAAGACTAGGTCTAACAACATAGTTCTTCATTGTAAAGTTTGAATCAATGATTATTATTAGAACTAGTAACTTATGATTAAGGGTATATACCCTACTATGGATCTTTCCATAGTTATTATCTTACCAACGAAATATTTCAATGTTTACATATAACAAGGATTAACAATGCAATAAAATGTTTTGGTTCATTACCAATGAAGATTCCAAGGTTTATAATATAAAGTTTATCGATACAATAAAACCTCATTCTAAACATAGCTTGACTTCATATCTCATCATTGAAATGATATGTATTGACTTTGTACATTATACTATCATTGTGGTCATTATTTAAATTATTAACACAATTTGGTTCCCGACAGTGCAGTGGAGACTATACAACTCGACCCACTGTGGACTAGATAAATTTATGGATACGTGGAACATCCACCACCGTGCAATGCATGATTTAAAAGTCTCCAACGCAACCCTAAATCCTCATTCTTTGTCGAGGGTTTTGTTCTTTGCTTTGTCTGGTTTACTACAGCCATGAGGGCTCGCTTGTGCTCGTCTCCAGCTCCATTGTCTGTGTGTAGATGAGTGTTGCCACTCTAGTGTAAGGGTTGCAAAGTTCACAGCTGGCATTTGGTGTTTTTCTTCCTGCATACAACACGCTGTCGTGAGGGTAGTGAAGCTCTGTGAGTAGTTTTTTAGTGTTGTTTCCTTTCGTGGCCATTGCCAAAGCTTACTCCTGCTCGTGGTGTAGAATGTATTGTGAGCCCTGTCGCCTTTGTCACTGGTGAGCATGAGGGTTGTGCTGCTCGTGGTGTGGAATCAATTCCTCCTCGGCTCCCGAATATTTCACCTTCAAGTAAAGAGTTTATTTTATAGTTGTTATAAATTTCCAGCTACAGTTTTAATTATAGATTAGTCGGTTTCTAACTAAAACCCTCGGGGTGCTTGCAGGTTGCAGTTCGCCCTTACGCTTGGAAGAACCCTCTCTATGTTTGGATTTACAGCAATACCTATGGGTAAGCCCCGGTTACAATGTGCAACTCCCTGCTTGTACAGATTAGGGAAAAAGGGTTTCAGTTAGAGAAGAAATACGACCTAGGTTCCTTCGGTGTTTAAAATGTTTAGCTCAATTGTTGTTTAGTATTTTTGGTTATTAAACCCTTGCTTGTAGCAGGGTTGCTCCGGCCTTGATGTCGTGACTTGTATTTCACTTTTCTTGACTATTTGATAGGTTTACAGCCTTATGGCTCAGTAATGACATACTCTGTTCTTATTATGTGGAGATTCTCCTGTCTTCTTGGTTTAAAGGTTCTCTCTTTTGAATACTATAGTAAAATATACATTGTCCCATAAATGTTATTACAGTGATGCAGTTTTATAAATTGTTTGTTGGTTTTGTCCTTCAAACCCCCGCCATGATGCTGGGTGTAACCGGGCTGAGCTGGGTAAAATAAAATTGTTATGTCTTAAGCCTTTCGACCCGACAGAGTAATATATTTGGTTTTAAAAAAAAGGATTTTAAAAGAAATTGAGCTCTGTCTCGTTTATACATCAGTTATATAACCTGTAAAATTATGACTCTGTGTAATTTGAGTCTTCCCTTCCTCGACTGTTAATAATGATGACTATTTGTTTTAATATTTTTCTTGTAAATAAATTAAGATAATGTGAAGATTGTAAGTTCAGTCGTAAGGTAAATTTTTATATGTTTAAGCTTTTCAGTTAGGATATAATATTAGGGTTTACCGTAAAAGGACCCTTAGATAAATATATTCTTAAAATTGATCAATTGTGTTGGTTTTTGTTTACCTATTTTGTGTTTTTACAATAGTATTAATAATGTTTATCCCGTTTAAATATTTCCTTTTCTTTAAATAAAAGAGTTTATACAAATACTGTAAGTTCTTTTTATAAAACTGTACTGAGTCTGCATACTTTAGTATTCTAGTTTTTAAATTTTAATTTATTTATTCTGTTTTAAAGAAATACTTTTATAAAAAGAATGGAAGTAGAATTAGGGTTTGACCCTCAGGTTAAACCTAAACAGATTTAGAGCTTGTTGAAAAATAATTATTCTTGGAATAGGTAAATTATTAGCTTCATTCTATTTACTGTTTACATTTAAATTTTCATTTGTTTACTACTCTGTTAATTAGTAAAGGTTCAGGGTTAAGTAATGTTTTAAACATTAAGTCTGAACTTTGATTATTTCTTCCTTTAATAGTATTTATAACATAATCCTATTCTGGTATATGTAAAATAATAGTTTTAAGCTAAATGATATAAGGGTGGTTGAAACCTTGTTTAGATACTTACTGTATCTCCTATAATTTTTATTGTAACATTATATTTCTTTACTATAATTCTATTTTAGCACTACTGTTTATTTTCTAACATAGATATGCTCATAAAAATAGTAAACATAACTATCTATAATACTGTTCTCTTTAATAATAACTTACACACAGTATTAATTACTCTGTTATCTACAAAATACAGAACCATATCTATTATATTCAATCTCTTATAATTTTCTTTCATCTACTCTAAATATTCTATCTGTGCCGGAGTACGGCCTGGTTTTCCAGGTGTGGAAAAACACAGACTAGAAATTATTTTCCATTCTAACACATTACTTTTCAAATTCATTTCTTCAATAAATTAAAAAGACTACTAAATTCTAACATTCACAAACTGAATATTTAACATTCAAATAATAGTCAGGCTCAAATTTATCTATCTAACACAGTAAAAAATAATAATGTAGAACTTGTTTAAGACAGACAACAACAGTGTTAGGAGGCCGTTCCTCCCTACCAATCTCCTGGAGAGTGCTCAAACAATGCTTCCGCGGGACCCCCGAGCCTGTTCCTAGTCTTCTTGGCTGAGAACTGGTGGAGAATGCAAAAAATAGACTAGTCCAATATCTCAGTAAAAAACTCTGCTCTCAGCAGTAAGATCTTTTAGCTTAACAGCTGCACTAGATCAATCAGCATTTATCCCCTCAAACACTTTCCACAACTCCCTTCCATTGAATTTCTCTGAAGTACAATCATTCACCTGAATGATCACTTCTCTAGAATGAGCAGTCTCACCTCTCTTCAATGGGATTTTTTATTAAGATTTTCTAGATCTTTTGGGTCAGTTTTCATTAATTGAGCCACCTGCTATGATTCCACTTTCTTTGGGAATCATGACCCCAAATGTAGGGAGGTTGCCACTTGCAACAATTGGAAGTGGTTTGAGGATGCTGCCACATGTTAGTTTGCTCTCCAGCTAGTCTCCTCCACCAATTTGACCAGTAAACACTCTTTTAACAACTCTCCTAAGCTGTTGTCTCCTCATTTATTTATTTATAAATAAAATATTCAGAATTACATTAAATATCCTTGACTCTCTTGAGTCATCAATTACAACTTAGCATAAAATTTAACATATTGTCCTCAAATAATACTAAATAATATAAATTTTTTTTTGCAAAATTGGGGCATGTGACATACACACCCCCTTAAAGCATAACATCGTCCTCGATGTTATTTATTCTTCATCCTCAGAATTCCCCTGGAACAAAATTGGATATGCATCCCGCATATTGCTTTCCAATTCCCAGGTGGCTTCCTCCGGACTAAAGTGCTTCCATTGCACCTTCACCTGAGCAATGGTGCGGTTCTGAAGTGTGATTTCCCTCCGCCCGAGGATACTGTTCGGTTCCACCAGAAAATCTCCTTCTGGTTCCACATGTACATCATTCCAATTAACAACATGAGTAGCATCATGAACATATTTCTTTAACACAAAAATGTGAAAAACGTTATGTACTCTTAAATTTGGTGGTAATGCTAATTGATAAGCTACTTGTCCGATCTTGGATAGTATTTCAAATGGACCACAGTAACGAGGTGCTATTTTTGCACAACTACCCAATCTCAGAGAGCTCTTTTTGGGCCTCACCTTGATGAACACATGTTCACCTTCCTGGAACTCCTTTGGAGTTCTTTTAAGGTCTGCTTGACTTTTCTGTCGGTCCTGCGCAATTTTCAGATTACTTTGTACCTACTTAACAATTTATTCCATTTCCTTTAATAGTTTAGGATCTAATACTAATCTATCCATCGGATTACTCCAGGAGATAGGAGTATTACATTTCATTCCATACAAGATTTCGAAAGGACTAAATCTAGCTGATGCTTGCTAATTATTATTATAAGCAAATTCTACTATATGTAAATAATCCTCCCATTTACCTGGCTGGTCTTTTACATACATTCTTAGTAAATATTCCAGGACTTGGTTTACTCTTTCAGTTTGTCCATCTATTTGAGGATGGAACGAAGTACTAAAATTTAGTGTAGTGTTTAATCCTTTAAACAGAGATTTCCAAAAGTTACCTGTAAATTTAGGATCTCTATCTGAGATTATAACTTTTGGTATTCCATGCAGTCGAAAAATTTGTTTTAGAAATATATCAGCTATGTTTGTAGATTTATACGTAGTTTTAACAGGTATAAAGTGGGATACTTTACTTAATTTATCGACCACTACCATGATGGAGTCATTTAAATTCTATTTTTTAGGCAGTCTAGTAACAAAATCGAGACTAATTATCTCCCATTTCCAGCTAGGAATGGGCAATGGCTGAAGTAATCTAGCTGGGTGTTGATGTTCAGTTTTCACCTGCTGACATTCAAAACACCTAGCAATATATTCTGCCAGTTCAGTCTTCATGTTTGGCTAAAAATATTCTTTCCTTAACATAGTTAGAGTCTTTTGATAGCCTGGATGACCTGAGTATGGAGTTTTATGGATTTCCTCTAAAATTAATAACTTAACTTTAGGCACATTAGGTACATACATTCTGTCTTTATACAGTAAAAATCCCTTTGCATTCAAACTGTACCCTTTACTTAAGCTTTCTGTTGGATTTTCTTTTGTTTTATCCTGTAAGTTTTGGTAAATTTCATCTTGTTCTATCCCCGCTTTAAGCTGTTCATCTAGATCTGTTGTATAAGTGTTGATAACTGCTGTGAAGTTCAGCCTTACATTCCTACTTAATGCATTAGCAACCTTATTTTCTTTACCTTTAATGTGCTGAATTTCGAAATCATACTCACTTAGAAAAGCTAGCCACCTAGCTTCTCTGGCATTTAGATTAGGCTGATCTAATAGATATTTTAATCCTTTATTATCAGTGATTAGAATAAATTTTCTGCCAATTAGGTGATGACGCCACATCTTTAGAGCATGTATAACAACAGCTAATTCTAGATCATAAGTTGCATAATTCTTTTCATGAATTTTTAATTTCCTAGACTCATAGGAAATAACATGCCCTTCTTGAGTCAGAACACCACCTAAACCATCATTGCAGGCATCAGTGCACACTACAAATTCTTTATTTGGATCAGCTATTCTTAAAATAGGTGTGTTGGTTAATTAATTTTTTAACTTTTTAAAGCTTTCCTCGCAATTCTGGTTCCAATCAAATTTCTTTCCTTTCTTCTGCAAAGAAGTTATCGGATTCGCGATTCTCGAAAAACCTTCAATGAACCTTTGGTAATAACCGGTAATTCCCATGAAGGATCCTACATCAGTTACATCTTTAGGAACCGACCAATCTGCGATCGCCTTTATCTTTTCGGGATCCACCGAAATCCCTTCCTTAGTCACCACATGAGCAAAGTACTGAATCTTATCCTTGAAGAAATTGCATTTACTAAAATTTGCAAAGAGTTGATGATCTCGTAGCTCTTGCAAAACAATTTTTAAATGTTCTTTATGTTCTTCTTAGTTTTTGAATAGATTAATATGTCGTCGATAAACACAACCACAAACTTATTTAGATACTTATGCATAACGTTATTCATTAAACACATAAAAATAGTTGGGGCATTAGTAAGCCCGAATGGCATGACGACAAACTCGTAATGGCCATATTAAGTTCTAAAAGCTGTTTTAAAGATGTCTTCATCTTTAATCCTAACTTGATGATATCCAGACCTTAAATCAATTTTCAAGAACACCGCGGCTCCACGTAGTTGATCAAATAGATCATCTATGTGAGACAACGGGTATCTATTTTTAATAGTCATCTTATTCAACTGATGGTAATCTATGCAAAGTCGTATGGTTCCGTCCTTTTTCTTAACGAAGATGACAGGTGCCCCCTAGGGAGACACACTAGGTCGAGAAGTCTAGCATTTATGTGTTCCTTGATTAACTAGAAATTAACAAGGCCAATGATTGTTAGCTAAGTTTTTGTAGAAATTCTGACAGGTGATCTAAATTCATAAACGCCAAATTGTAGAAAGTCAAATTCCAAGCCTGATTGAGACCAAACCTTTAACTAACCATCCAACCACATGGCCAACATATTTGTTTGAAATTCAAGGTATCTACAACACTCATAATGAGATCCATGAGAAAAGTCCATGATACAAACAATGCTCAACGCATTGATCTAAGTATTAAATTATCTGGCTTCTAAATACTTATGTCTACTACATATGGGATAATATCTCACAGGTCCCAATGAAAGGTGTTTAGCAAAAAAACGCTGAGAAGGATCCTTAAATGGGACTTTAAAGCGTGCTTTCCAATATTACAAAGAAAAGCTGTAGTTTTGGATGGCACTCATTTCTCCAACTCACATATCCATCACACATTACCAGCTTGCAAAATTATAGAGGATACTTGGATGTTTTGGAGTCGATGCTTTTAAAGGAAAATTGATG
This sequence comes from Pseudotsuga menziesii, assembly GCA_001517045.1. Lineage (NCBI taxonomy): Eukaryota > Viridiplantae > Streptophyta > Pinopsida > Pinales > Pinaceae > Pseudotsuga > Pseudotsuga menziesii. The sequence continues at coordinate 805,468 of LPNX010046740.1, read as the reverse complement.
ATCTTCTATTGTTTTATCGAAGAAGAAAAAAGGAATGTGAAATAGATTGAATTTTTTTAAATGCACAAACCCTAGGGGAAAATGCACTGGTGACGGTGATAATACAAATATCGGTGAATGCAAGTGCTCAAAAGTTCAAGCATTCAACATCAAACATAGAGACAGAGACAGGTTCTTTGCGTATATTTGTCATAGAAGTTTTTACTGCTCTAAATGTGAGTTTGGCATACGATACAAAACAATCAAACCATGCTCGATGTTGAGATATGCACAAGCGAATATGATGGGAGCGATATACACTTGATGACGCCCAAGGGAACTAGATATCTTGTCCAAACACTATTGTTTTCGATTGGGAAGATTACATGGCATTCATATAAGATCCATATTTCCTTGAATTCATCTATTCATCATGATAATCAAAAGGATTGTTTCCATATTTTTAGAACATAGTGGGATTTATCAGTTCCAAACCAAAGATAGTTTTGGGTCAGATGATTGAGCATTTTTAATTTTAAAAGGTGAATATATTCAGGAAATTCATGGTAATTAATTCACTCCATATTTTAAGAGAGCATATTTGGCGGATCCATATTTGATGAAAGTACAAAATCAGTTAAAATCTAATATTTCTAGGTAACCAAGTTATATTTATAGCCTACAAGTTCTAGATTCAATTGATCACCATTAAAATGTACATGAAGTAAAGGATTTTTTCCCAGATTTTAGGCGTTTGATTCATCAATGGTAACTGTACATGGCAGTAAAAAAACCAAGCAACTTCCAAATTCTTTTTACCTCATTATAGTATGTTTCTGTATTTAGTTTGTTGGTAGAATTTTATTCTTAAATATTTGTGTTGGTCACTTTATATGTTCATTAATTTCAGTAACAAGCACAATTCTCAATATAAATTATCAACCCAGGAAAGTGTGGTTATTTCAAAGGCAACTAAGAAAAATATATGCATAAACACTTAAGTAGCTAAATAATGAAATGCAGATCATTCAATCCTAATAGCTATTGAATCATCTCAATTCCCTATGAAAACCAATCTTAATTATCAATATAAGAACTCAAAGGATTCCTGATTCCTACAATATCAATCTAGTGACTACTGATCTAAGAATGAATTACATAGAATTGATTTTGCAAGAAGTTAAATTTTAAATTACCAAATCAAGACAATTACAAACCATCAACAAAACAACCAATTCATAAAAACAATGATCTATCTAATTTAGTAAACTCTAAGAAATATAAATGACAACAATACACAAGAGCTAAGCGTGACTATAACGTCTATACTTAATTAGAACACTTCGCATAAATAAATAATTATTCTACACAATCTACTGTTCACACCACACCGTTGCAACAAACCAAAAGAAAGTATAACAATGCAATAAATGATGTTGCAACCATCTACAAATGCATCCAACTGAAATTCCACACCAAGCCAAAATAATTAAAACTAAAACATCTACTAATACCAACAACTTTGTAAGAAGGCGGGCCCTGGCCTTCGAATACAGGTGTTGTTAAAGGATTAACAAAATATGCAACACGAAGATATTGAGAATTGATGTTCCTTTATTAAAGTGATCAAAGTATAGTTACAATATCCTCTTGCTACAATCCTTCTTCAATATTTCCAACCCCCTGGCTCAAATTTCATGTTCACACTTATATAGGGATGAAGTAGCTCAGATCCACTAATATCGGGAATCCATGAAGATCTGCGATCTTCAGGCTGCCTAATCAAATAGAAACAGTTACAACTATTACATTACATGTAATTAGTTCATAATCATGGATGAAATTTTAATTTGAACTATTCAAAGGCCGAACATGTTCTAGCTAATGAAGAAAGATGCTCAAACAGTTTCAACTAGTTGCATGTAAGGATATCCGAGCTTATCTTATCAATGAATTCAACCGGATCACAAAAAGACAACTGACGCCAAGAATTCTTTACCTCTTGAGTCTTTTGAGCTGTTACACTAAGAACATATGGAGATTCTGAACTTTTCTTATAAAACCAATCACGAGTAAGCGCAATTCAAAGATAAAATTCATAACCATAAGCAAAATCAAGCACTAATGAAACAAAGAAATAATGAATTATACTGTTGAAATCCATGCTTGTTATTTGGGAAAGGTAATGAATTGGTTATAAATAAGAGGCAAAATCAAGAAAAAATGGCTAAATAAGATTAGGAAAAAAGGGCATTTCTAGCACCCAACATCTCCCCCCAGCTATCCAATTGCATGTCCTCATGCAACATCTTCCAACTAGTATAAATATGAGTCTGACTCAAGACTTTTTCTATGAAAATTGGTGAAGTTGAAGGAATATTCATGCCTTTCTCTTGTTTGTAAAAACCCATTGCTTACAATTAGGTTGGCCCAACAATCCCTCTCTACTTTTAACCTGTAGATGTTCTTATACTTTCTTTTTGGCAACCAAATCAATGGAAATATGAACTTCAACCCCAGTCAATTTGGTCCGCATGTTTCCATGCTTTTAACATATCCTGGCACTCGGGACAAGGCACACTTAAAATTCTCAAAACAATACAGATCCTTTGCCTTTAAGGACATGGAAGAAACTTCCCACCAATAACTGCTTCCTTTCAAGGCATAAGCCTCATGTCGAGAAATCATGTTGACACAAGTGGAGATAATTCCCTACTGAAATGCAATTAATTGACTGACCTTTCCAGGAGACGAAATATGTCTTTTATGTCTAGAAATCAGGGGCACATTGTAATACCCCCATGACATTACTTTAATTTTCATGTTTTGAAAATGATTTTTATTATGTGATGAGTTGTGAAACTCAAAAACTCAATGACATTTGCACAACAAACCATTTTATTTATTTATTTAATTATTATAGAAAGAAAATGACACTTGGAGAATTTAGCTACATGAGGGGACACCAACCATGGCACCAAGGAACATGTGTAAGCAAGCTAGAGTAATTTATACCAATCAAATCTAATCCAAAACTCAACAACCAGACAAAATCCTAAATCATAGGGATTTAAGGATCTGATTGGAGATTTGATTTGGATGGCATAAGACTTGGGTAAAAGCTATATATATGAGTGCATTGAAATAGCACGGGACGCCATGTTGTGTATGGGGAAAACGATTGCTGAGTGCATGTTTTGAGCGTTTTTCTATTTTATAAGTCCATTGTCAAAAATTTGTTATGGACTCGAGGATTGAGTGCCGCGAGGAAGTTACTTGTTGTTCTAGTGCATGGTTGGTGATCTAGCTCGGGGGTGGAGTGGAGCAAACCGTTGAGTTGCTTCCTGATATGGATGGGAGGAGTTGATTCTCTAAGTGTGTTGTTCCCTGGATGCAAGTAAGTAGATCTGATTTATTTTCTCATATACTCCAGTTTGACTTATGGTTGTTTTCTTACCAATGAAATGAACTGAAAATGGGCTATTGCTAGATCTTTAAATTATACCTTATGAAACTATGATCTGTTGAAATATTGTAACTTCGAAGAATATTCTATATGTATCTTTTGTGGTCCTCGATGGTCCTATCGGGAGAACCACTTGTATTACTTTGTATCTCGATGCTTCTAATCGGAAGAACTAATAAGAGTCATGAGGTAGTCCCCTCTAATTGTAAAGGTGGGTCATTAGCACCCCAGTGTGGTTACTTGAGCCTACATGTGTAACTCGAGCCTACATGATTTAACTCTAGCCTACATGTCGAATGAGTTAATTCAAGTGAATGGATGAATATAAATAGGGGTGTGGTGCTCCTCATTTGAGACACACACACTCTCACTTGTGTAGCGCATTAGTGGAGAAGAGAAGTAGCTGGAGAAGGAGGAGGATCAGGCTTTGATCTCCTTGTTGGTTTTATCTTTTATCTTTTATCTTTTTGGGGCATCTATATTGAGGAAGCTTTTTCCCAGGATAAATCTTTGTGTTCCTTTTGTATGGTTACCGGAATTGGTTTCCTCTCTGTATATTTAATAAACAATAAAGGGTTACAATACCAATGCTGAGCAATGGCTTAAATCCATGAAGAATTCAAATACCTAAGGAGACAATTCAAATTCAGTGAGTGAGTCTAGCTTAACTAACTCTCAACCATTCAATCTCACTCAGTTAACCACTTGACCAAAACCCTAATTGACTCACCAAACCCTAACTGAAGTCGGAGTGCAATAAATGACTGAATCTCAACTGAAGGAGATCAGACACATGCCATAGCAATCCAACCATCAAGTGCTAGTGCTCCATGACTCCAATGAACCCCGATGAGGTTAACTGAAGCTGAATTTCCCATCAGAAGTTGGTGGAGGCGCCTTGTTGACTCCACATCATTAAATTATAATAAATAATCATTAAATAATATATTTAATGACTGGAGGCACCTTAACTGACTGTAACTGACTGGCTGAACTGATTGTAACCACCAGTTAGCAGTTAGGTGCATTAATGTCACACAGATGACCCCCAGAGTGCTCCAGTTAGCCTCCTTGACTGTAGGAGAAGGCTAAGTTAGCCTCCTTGACTGTAGGTAGGCATGGGTGTCACTGGATGATGGCAATTAATTCTCCAATGATGTCAATTAAACTTAAGATAATGGTTTAACTAGGCCAATTTGACCAAAAGAGTGTGTATGATGGTAAATGTCTCCAACACCCCCCCTCAAGCTATACTCAGGAAGAGTTAGAAAACATATATGCATAAAAATACTAGGGCCCTGGAAACTAAGGCCATAGGTCACCCTGTAAAATGTTGAAACTGAAACAATGCTCAAAACAAACTAAGTGAGGAAAAGAGGGAAAACCAGTGGGAAAACCCCCCCCCTCAAGCTGAACACTGAAAGTAGTCTGGATCACCCTGATGGACTCACCCCCAACAGTGAACGGAGGTAAGTGAACTTCTTTTCTGAAAATCTCTTGGTGAAGATGTCTCCAATTTGCTCATCAGTCGGGCAGTATTACAGAATGATGGTCTTGTCATGCACTAGCTCCCTGATGTAGTGCATGTGAATCTCTACATGCTTGGTCCTCTGCCTGGTAACTGGATCTGTGGATATCTTAATAGCAATCTGGTTGTCACAAAAGAGGATAGTGGACAAAGTACTACCAAGATCAAACTCTGAAAGAATGCCTTGCAACCAAACTGCTTGTATGCAAGCATTCACCGCTCCTCGATACTCGGCCTCTGCTGAATATAGTGCTATGGCAGCCTGCTTTTTGCTTGACCAGCAAATAGGGCCACCACCAAACATGAATACATATTCAAAAGTTGACTTTCGATCAATAGAATCACCCGCCCAATCGAAATCTGTGTATCCAACCAGCTCTAGCTCGGAGTCTGCAGCATAGTGAATGCTGTAGGTCCTGGTTCCCTGAATGTACTGGAGGATCCTCTTGGATTCCTTCAAATGAAGATCGTGAGGCTGCTACATGTATCTTGATACAACATTCATAGCATAACAAATATCAGGCCTAGAATGTGTCAAGTACAACAAGCTACCAATCAACTGTCGATAGATAGTGCAGTCCATGGGAGGTGTGCTTTTTCCTTCTTCAAGGCTGATCCCTGAAAGGAAAGGGAATGGTGCAGGCCTACATTCAGCCATGTTAAACTTGACTAATAGATCTGAAATGTATTTGGACTGAGTGACCATAATCCTATCAGATTTTTGCTCGATTTCGAGCCCCAAAAATTGTTTTAGAAGCCCCAAATCACTCATTTCAAAGGCATTGTGGAGAGCAGTGTTGATGGCTGAAATGGAGGAAATTGTGCTACCTGTGATCAGTAATTCATCAAAATATAAAACAATGATAATTATATGACCATAATGCTGCTGTGAATACACATTTGGATCTGATCTACATCTCTGAAAGTTTTGTGAGAGAAGGAAGGCATCCATCTTGGAATACCACTCTCTTGGGGCTTGTTTTAACCAGTATAGTGACTTCTTTAGCTTGCAAACCAAAGATGGATCAGTGATGTAGCCCTCAGGATACTTCATGTATATCTCCTCATGAATATCTCCATGCAGAAAGGCTGACTTAACATCCATGTGATGCACCTCCCAGTGCTTGGATGCGGAAATAGCCAAAACAAGACGGATGGAGTCCATTTTTGCAACCGATGCAAAGGTCTCATGGTAGTCCACTCCTTGGACCTGAGAGAAACCTTTTTCTACCAGCCTTGCCTTATATTTTTAGGTGCTTCCATCAGCAGCAACCTTTGTCTGAAACACCCACTTGCATTGAACCAATTTCCTTCCCGGAGGAAGAGAAACTAGCTCCCAAGTAGAGTTTTTCTGAAGAGAATTCATCTCTTCATCCATGGCAACTTGCCATCTCGGATCATTCCGAACATGGTAGTAGGATTTTGGATCTGAACTAATCATTAAATAGCAATTTTTGGACAGCAAATTATCAGAACAAGAGAGCGCAATACCTGCTCTTTGGAAATCAGACCGAGTTCTTCGTGGATCATCCAGATTTCCAATGTTGTCTCTTGCGGAGGAGAGTGTCTTTGGGCCCATGTAGGAAGATGATTATGCACTTCAGGTTCTGATTCAATATCTGATAATTTCTACACACTGATATCATAAATTAGAGGATCCAAATCAGGGTCATCACCCCCAATTTTATCATCCAAATATTCAGTGGAATAGGAAGGAAATTCAACAGTTTTCTCCTTCACTAGTTCCACCTCCTGAAGAGGCTCATCGAACTTGACACTTCTCTCGATGATGTTATGTTTGGTCTTGATATCCAGCGGCTTGAATCCTTTAGATTCATCAGGATACCCAATAAATAGACATTCTATGCTCTGCGGCTGCAAAGCCCTTCTTTTATCAAGCGGAATCCGGGCCCATGCAGTGGACCCAAACACCCGTAGGTTCGACACATCTGGCTTGTGCCCGAAGTATGCTTCGAAAGGAGTCTTTCCTTTCACTGCTGAATGTGGAACCCTGTTCTAAATGTATGCTGTAGCATGCATGGCTTCAGTCCACAAATTTGTAGCAAGCTTCTTTGACTCCAACATACAGGTGGTCATCTCTTTGAGAGGCTGGTTCTTCCTTTCCGCTACTCCGTTCTGCTTGGGAGTGTAGGGAATTGAATGTTGGACCTGAATACCACTTTGGGAGAAAATGTATAGAAACTCATTACTAACATACTCCCCTCCATTATCAGATCTCAATATCTTGATCTTAATCCCGGAGGCATTTTCGATCAAGGCCTTCAATTCAGAAAATTTTCCACATACTTCTGATTTCTTTTTGAGAAAGAAAACCCATGTATACCTTGAAAAATCATCAATAAAGGTAAGGAGGTACCTTGATCCATTCATGGATGTGATAGGCATTGGAACACTGATATCAGAATGTATCAGCCCCAATATGCTTGTAGCTCGGTTTGCCTTCCCCCGATCGAACTTGTGCTCAGGGTGTTTTCCAATCACACAGCCCTTGCAGACTCCCGTGGTTGCCTTGATGACTGGGAGGCCTTCAACCATGGAGTTTTTCTGTAATTGTTGCAAATATTTGAAATTAAGATGGCCAAACCTCTCATGCCACATCCTACTAACCTCATTTCCATGAGTTAGCAGAGTAGTGGGCTTTGCATCCGCAACAAAGTGAGAGAACTCATAGGCTCTTGCATGATGATTTGCAAGGCCTTTTGCAATGAGTTTCCCGGATGCAATTTCTATTATCTCAACATCATTTGGGCTGAAAGAGACTCTCTTAGGCATTCCTGTATGTGTCATATGATAGACACTAAGGAGATTTGCTGCTAGAGACGGTACATACAAAACTTTAGAAAAAAAACCATTTTCTAGATCTACAGTACCTTGTCCTTCGGAAATGATGGTGGAGTCATCTCCCATGTGGATGGGGATCGATTTTCCAGTCTCCAAGGATGAAAAGGAGTCTTTTTCAGCCACCATGTGATTTGAAGCTCCATTGTCAATCAGCAGTGCTTTGGACTTCGAAGTGGTTTCCATGAGGGCATGACCTTTCTCATGTTGTGGTTCCCGATCTTGGTGATCTCTCCTCCGAAAGCTCTCCGAAAGATTGATGTGATTCCTCTCAAGGAGAGAGGTTGATTCATCAAGATTTTTCTTCATGTAGGCATGTTCAGGGTGAAAACCCTTCCCATAGTAAGAACACTTTACTTTTTCTTTCCCATTGTGCCCTTTTCCTTTGTTCTTCCTTGAGCCGGAAGATTCATCATGCTGTTGATTTTCAACTCTAGGCTTGGGAGCATCAAATTTAGTTTTCTGATTTTTTTGCTGCTTTCCTTTACCCTTCACATCTTTGGGCCCCGAGACATGGAGGGCTTGATCACGGGAAGATCAGATGATCCCCATCTGGACAAGCTTGTCATGTTCATTAGTTAGGGACTCAATGAAGGCATTGAGTGTAGGCATCTTCCATCCGGGGGTTGTGAGCTTCCCCGCACGGAATGTAGAAACAAAAACTGAATAATCAGCCCCGAGTTTGGAGAGGATGGCTAGGATGAGCTGATAATCCTCCTTCACCACTTTGCATTGATTCAAGAGGAAAACAATATACTTGAACTTTGTAAAGAAATCATTCAGAGTCTCGAAATTGGAAGGTTGGAGAGACATGAGTTTATTTTCAAGTTGGTAAACTCTCAAGTCATCATGCTTTTCATATATAGATTTCAATTTGTCCCATATTTCTTTCGGTGTCTTCAGATCCGTAAGATGGAAGAGAAGGTCTTCTAAAATAGAGAGGCACAAGAAACTGAAGGATTTATGCTTCTTGTTCAAGAATCTTGATTTTTCTATGGTGGATCCAGGCTCAACTTCAGTGTCCATGGCAACTCTATGGAGTCCTTTGGAGTGCAATTGAAGCTCCATTTTATTTTTCCATGTGTGGAAATTGTATGGAGTCAAGAGAGGTACTGAGGAGGCCATCTGGCTATGTTGTAGCGAATGCTTCACCTGTAGAAACCTGAAAATAAAAACAAAAAGGGAAAAATAAGGTCGGACAACCTACACATTCTAGGATTTCATCACACCCAGCATAGTCAATCAAGCAAGCTTGATCAACAAGTTCTTTACTTGGGGTATTAAGTGGTAAGCCTTGGCTTCTGGTGCAGTGCTGGATTTTTGAGCTATTGCTCAAATTTCATGGAGAAATTTGTCAAAAATCTTGTTTTTGAGAGATTGATCTTCGTCCCGCCACATGCTCTGATACCATATTAATTCTTGCACATGATCTAGGAACTTGGAATCAAAATCATCAAAGAATACCTAACAAATACTCATGAATTGGTAATAATCGAAACCGGAATTGGTTTCCTCTCAGTATATTTAATAAACAATAAAGGGTTACAATACCAATGCTGAGCAATGGCTTAACTCCATGAAGAATTCGAATACCTAAGGAGATAATTCGAATTCAGTGAGTGAGTCTAGCTTAACTAACTCTCAACCATTCAATCTCACTCAGTTAACCACTTGACCAAAACCCTAATTGACTCACCAAACCCTAACTGAAGTCGAAGTGCAATAAATGACTGAATCTCAACTGAAGGAGATCAGACACATGTCATAGAAAGCCAACCATCAAGTGCTAGTGCTCCATGACTCAAATGAACCCCGATGAGGTTAACTGAAGCTGAACTGACTATCAGAAGTTGGTGGAGGCACCTTGTTGACTCTAGATCATTAAATTATAATAAATAATCATTAAATAATATATTTAATGACTTGAGGTGCCTTAACTGACTGTAACTAACTGGTTGAACTGATTGTAACCACCAGTTAGCAGTTAGGTGCATTAATGTCACACAGATCACCCCCAGAGTGCTCCAGTGAGCCTCCTTGACTGTAGGAGAAGGCTAAGTTATCCTCCTTGACTATAGGTAGGCGTGGGTGTGACTGGATGATGGCAATTAATGCTCCACTGATGTCAATTAAACTTAGGATAGTGGTCTAACTAGGCCAATTTGACCAAAAGAGTGTGTATGATGGTAAATGTATCCCACATATGGTTGTGCTTGTCTATCTTTCAGTGATCCTGCTTATATGCTTTTGTTATGAAAATGAAATGAAGTACTGATGTCTTAGCCAAGCATATGAAAATTTAACATGGTATCAGAGCCACCCTGAAAGAAGACATTGTGTAGCTAAAGAATCTATGGCACATTTTTTTTTTAATTGGGTCTCTATCCATGATCGATCAACAAAATAAGGCTATACTGACTCTACATTGAAGGGCGCATCTTTCTGTCGAAGCGGAATTCGATTCCGAGCATTTTCAGTTTTGGTGCGAAAATTAGGGATTTCTACAGAAGAAGAATTTTTGAGTGAGCCCAGAATATGATTGTTCTCCTCATAAAAATCAAAGTTTAGAGACCTGGATCAAGAAATTTGGTTGGGTGAAACTCTGGGAAAGTCAAACCCTAGTTTGACCTCGATCTGAAAAAAAACCGTAAATACTAAAAATGCTAAGTTTTGGTAAATTCGCTATATCCTGAGATTGGAAAAGGATCCGGAGTTTAAAATTGCAGAGGATGAATATAAAATCCATATTTACACTGTGTCCAAAATTCAGCCTCATATTCACTATATTCTTGGAGATATGATCCCTCCAAGTTAGGGTTCCAGCCTCTTCCAGAATTCATCCCTAAACAGGACACCTGGGGAGAATTGCTGTAGCATAGGATATAGAGGTCCAAATTGAATTCCTAAAGATTTTCTAGAAATATAATGGCCTTTAATTTATTTGATCCAAATTTTAGAACCTGAAGATGAACCAATGACACGTGGCATGCCATACAACTGCATTGTTCTGAACAGTCCTGTAACAGGTCACCTTGGGAAAATGATCATAAATTCAAATTGGTGATACCAATTCTGATGAAACTTGTGCTTTTGGATCGGGGACATCCGAGCTTATCTCAGTGCGAAATTTTAGACATAGAGGAGCAGTAATGTTGGAGATATCACAGAAACAGTAACATGAATTTCTGTAGAAGAAATTGGAAAATTAGGGCTTCCTGTTCCGGGAGCTTCCCTCCATTGTTTTCAGAAAAGGAGTACATTGGACAGCTCCATTTGAAGAGATATATATTTCTATCCAATTAGATCTAAAGATTCCAATTTTTTAAAATTAGGGTTTCTCTGACAAACCCTAGATCAGCCAGTTCCGAAAGCAGGACGGACACCTCAAATCGGTAAGATCTAATCTTTTGTTATTTGCATTTCAGGTTCTCATTTCAAAATGATCTATCACATCAGCTTGATGATAAGCTTGGTGAAGTTGAAAACTTCCAAGCATGGAAGTATTTGATCTCTCTGACGAAAATGAATTGGACACCTACATGAGTAGAGAGGTTCCAGTTCTAGAGGGAGATGAGCCTCAAAGACTTACATAAGAAGAACTTGATCAAGGCCAAGAATATCATTGTTGATTCAATCACAGATCAACTTATACCACAAGTGTCTTCCCTAAAGACACCGAAGATGTTTGATTCCTTGATCAAGCTATTTGAAGATAAGAACTTAAATCAGAAGATGGCTTTGAGAATACAGTTGAAGAATGTGAAGATCCAAAATGCAGAACAACTTGAAGCAGTAGAAGAAGAAGTATGCAGAAGTGGTGATAGCCACCTTGAATGGCCTCCCAGGATCATGGGATTCATTCATGTGAAGAATGTATTCCAGAAGTAAGTGATTACTTTCAGCTCGACTAATAAGAAGAGAAGAAGAAGATGGGAGCAATTGAAGATCAAGCTCTCACCTTTCAAAGAAGATCCCTCAAGCGATGAGGAATATGAAAAACTCAATTCTTGAAGAACCTCTTATTCATCTTATCATTTGGATAAGAAATGATGATTTCATGAATGAAGAAGATGATAAAGCAGAATGATCAAGATGGAGTCTACCCACGAAACAAATAAAAGATAAGTATTCAATTTCCATTTCATGATATTGTTTTGTTATGCATTTGATTTTATTCCGTTGATGTGTTATGCATGATAGATTGTTTACATTAATACTACTAATATGCATGTGATGGGTAAGTAGCTCATGGCACTATACAACTCTCCAGTGCTACTTATCAAACCTCTTTGCTAACATATTGGATTAGTGCACAATATCAATGATGTCATGGTAGAGATAGAAGGCATCTAGAAAGTTTCTGTAAAATATGGATGAATGTTATATTGGCTAAATAGTTGCATGATGCATAAGAATCTGTCATTATGCATATGTTTTATGAAATATTTCTAACCATGCAACTGGTGCATTTGAATTGTAGGAAAGGTCCTATACAACCTCCTACAAGAAAAGAAGGACGAGACTTGTTCCGAAGAACAAGTGATGACAATTCAATAAACATGAATCTGAAGCTCCCAGGGTCAGGGACACCATGATAGAAGAAAGAGCTTCAGAGAGCGTTAGATCCACCTCAAAGGATGAAGATCACCATGGGTATGAGAGATAACTCAAGATGAATAAAAGGATGCTATAAAAGAAACTATGATCAAAGAATAACCGTTGATAATGGGGAATGATGTATACGATATGATTTCGAGACATAAAGGGAAGTACATAGTATCCTCCATATGGATCTACAAGAACAAGTGTATAAAGAAAGGTTCGTGATTTGCCTCAGAAAGAATAGACTATGACATGACATACTCTATTGACCAGTATATATCAAGCATAGAACCACCTGTACAGAATGAAGAAGGAAGATAATACTCCACTTCAGGGGGAGTGACTACAGAAGATATCTAAGTTCGACATGGTACGACATGATGGACAGCTTCTTGATGGATCGAGACTTTACCAAGAGTAAAGTGGGTTCCAACCTTCAAAGTTGAATGTAGAAGACTAGGATATGTTGATGATCTGACAAGACGAACTCATGTAAGATGTTGTGACGAAATAATACTAGAATGATGTATGGGATATAGTTCCCAAACCAGAAGGAAAGAGTATTGTATCCTCCAAATGGATATACAAAATAGAGCATGCAGCTGACGGAAGTATCGAGAAGTATAAAGCAAGATTTGTGGCCAGAGGTTTCTTTAAGAAAAAGGGAATTAATTCTGAAGAGACACTTACTCCAGGAAGTAAGGTACACTTCCTTCAAAACTGTCATGGTAGTTTCTTCCATGGTGAAGTAAAGACAAGCCTTCCTTAATGGTATGATTGAGAAAGAGTTTTACATCGAATAGTCATGAGACTTGAAGTTGAAGCCAGATGGAATCACGTATGCAAGTTGAAGAAGGCCCTCTATGGCATGAAGCAAGCTCCTAGAGCTTGGTATGGAAGAATAGATAGTTTCTTGTCGAGCATGGGATTTACCAAGAATAAAGCTGATCCTAACCTTTATCTCAAGGTTTTAGAAGATGAACTTGTCATCCTGTTATTATATGTGGATGACTTATCCTTGACAGGAAATGAGAAACAGATCATGGAAAGCAAGAAGAAACTAGCAGAAGATT
>LPNX010046740.1:733768-791816 GCA_001517045.1 Pseudotsuga menziesii | reverse complement strand
CTGGAAGTATCTCAGACAGGAAAAGCACATTAGGTAGATGCTTTTGTTTGGGGTCTGCTATGAGTTCATGGTTTAGCAGGAAACAGTCCAGTGTTTCTCATAACATGGTTGAAGCAGAATACATAGCAGATTGCTCTACTAAGTTGTGAAGCCATATGGCTTCGGAAGCTTATATCATGTCTCTTTGAACTAAAGATGGATACTACATTGATTCTATGTGATAACGAGAGTTGTGATAATAGAGAACCCTGTGTTCCGTCGTAACACATAGAAATCCGGTATTTCTACATTCAAGATAAAGATGCAGATGATGATGTTTCAATATTTACATACTGTAGATACAGATGATGGTGATTCAGTATTTCTATACTGAATATAGAGATGATGATGATTTCAGTATTCCCATACTAAAGATATAGATGATGTTTCAGTATTTGCATACTATAGATGCATATGATGGTGACCTGATGATGCTTTCAGTACTCACATACTGGAGATATAGATGGTGATAGTTCAGTATTCACATACTGAAGATGTAGATGAAGATGGTTTAGATGATGATGCGCTGACAAAGCCTCTGTCTTGGGTAAAGTTTGAACACTTTCGAGACAAGCTTGGTGTGGTTCAGAAAGACCTTCCTCGAAAGGGGGAGTAGTGATGTTGCAATGGGATTGTATCATCCCTGGACACTTGCCCTAAAGTGACCCGGAGACCTCGGTTTTCGAGAATGAAGAGGGATTGTATCATCCCGGGACATCTGTCCAAAAGTGATCCGGTGACCTCGGTCCTCGTGAATGTGGTGGGATTGCATCATCCTTGAACTTCGGTACAAAATGTATCCGAGGTATCGGCCCCAGTGAAAGTGGTGGATTGCATCATCCCTGAACCTCGGTTCAAAATGTATCCGGAGGTCTCGGCCCCTATGAAAGTGGTAGGATTGCATCATCCCTGAACTTCGGTTCAAAATGTATCCAGAGGTCTCGGCCCCCATGAAAGTGGTGGATTGCATCATCCTTGAACCTCGGTTCAAAATGTATCCAGAGATCTTGGTCCCTGTGAATGTGGTAGGATTGCATCATCCTTGAACTTCGGTTCAAAATGTATCCAGAGATCTCGGTCCCTGTGAATGTGGTAGGATTGTATCATCCTTGAACTTCGGTTCAGAATGGATCCGGTGACTTCGGTACTCGAGAAAGTGTGTTGATCTCGTAATTCCTAGAGAAAGGATTGTCTGAGTTCCACATCTGTGTTGATCCCATAATTCCAAAAGGAAGGATCGTTAGTAACTCCGTAAAGACCTAAATCCCGTAATTCCGAAAGGAAGGATCATTGAACTGATCCCGTAATTCCAATAGAAAAGATTGTCTGAGTTCCACAGATGTGTTGATCCTGTAATTCTGAAAGGAAGGATTGTTAGTAACTCCGTAAAGACCTAAATCCCGTAATTCCGAAAGGAAGGATCATTGAATTGATCCCGTAATTCCAATAGGAAGGATTGTCTGAGTTCCACAGATGTGTTGATCCCGTAATTCCAATAGGAAGGATTGTCTGAGTTCCACAAATGTGTTAATCCCATAATTCCGAAAGGAAGGATCGTTAGTAACTCCGTAAAGACCTAAATCCTGTAATTCCAAAAGGAAGGATCGTCAGTAACTCCGTAAAGGCCTAAATCCCGTAATTCCGAAAGGAAGGATCATTGGTAACTCCATAAAGACCTAAATCCCGTAATTCCGAAAGGAAGGATCATGTTGATGTTTTGATTATGTTGATGTTTTTATGATGATGATGATATTTTTGATCGAAAGATCAGATGTTGCTAATGATGATGATGTTCTCTGATCGAAAGATCAGAAGTTGCTGATGATGATGATGTTCTTTGATTGAAAGATTAGAATATGATGATGATGCTGTTGCTGACGATGATGATGTTCTCTGATCAAAAGATCAGAATATGATGATGATGATGTTTCTCTGATTGAAAGATCAAAAGTTGTTGATGATGATGTTCTCTGATCGAAAGATCAGAATATGATGATGATGATGTTTTCTGATCGGAAGATCAGAAGTTGCTTATGATTATGATGTTGCTACTGATGATGATGTTTTCTGATTGAAAGATCAGAATGCGATGATGATGATGATGTTTCTGATCGAAAGATCAAAATGTGATGATGATGAGATCCTGATGATGATGATGTCGTATTATCAAAGTAATGATGATGATGACGTACTGATCGAAAGATCAGAATATGATGATGAGTTGATGTTAGAGTATGATGATGTTCGGTTTAGAGTATGATGATGATGTTGTTGCTGATCGAAAGGCCAAAGTGCTGAAGAAGATGTTGCTGATCTAAAGGTCAAAGTGTTGAAGATGATGTTGCTGATTGAAAGGTCAAAGTGTTGAAGATGTTGCTGATCGAAAGGTCAAAGTGCTGAAGATGTTGTTTCTGATTGAAGAGTCAAGATGCTGTTGATCGAAGCGGTCAAAGTACTGATGATGCTGAAGACTAAAGATTGAAGATGAAGGCTACATGATGTTGAAAACATTCCAATGATTTATAGATGTATCACCCTAATTATGTTGATGATGTCCTCTATCTCTCTCCTACTATTGTTGTTGTTGATGTTGTTGTAGAATACCCTTCTTGTTAAGGGGGAGTGTTGAAATATTGTAACTTCGAATAATATTCTATATGTATCTTTTGTGGTCCCGGATGGTCCTACCGGGAGAACCATTTGTATTACTTTGTATCCCGATGCTTCTAATCGAAAGAACTAATAAGAGTCATGAGGTAGTCCCCTCTAATTGTAAAGGTGGGTCATTAGCACCCCAGTGTGGTTACTTGAGCCTACATGTGTAACTCGAGTCTACATGATTAAGTCGATCCTACATGACAGATGAGTTAACTTAAGTGAATAGATGAATATAAATAGAGGTGTAGTGCTCCTCATTTATGACACACACTCTCACTTGTGTAGCGCATTAGTGGAGAAGAGAAGTAGCTGGAGAAGGAGGAGGATCAGGCTTTGATCTCCTTGCTGGTTTTATCTTTTATCTTTTATCTTTTTGGGGCATCTATATTGAGGAAGCTTTTGCTGGGTTTTTCCCTTTAGGGTTTTCCCAGGATAAATCTTTGTGTTCCTTTTGTATGGTTGTGCTTGTTTATCTTTCAGTGATCCTGTTTATATGCTTTTGTTATGAAAATGAAATGAAGTACTAATGTCTTATCCAAGCATATGAAAATTTAACATGATCTACGCATATTTCGTCGAAATCAAGTATCTAGTAGCACACATTTCCTTAAATCTAACGAAACTTTTTGGAATGATTATTGAAAAACATTGGTTTAAATTGTTTCATAGCGTTTATGTGAGTGAATTTGGTTCTTAATTTCGATTTGCATAAATTGTATTATGGATCAGATACAAGACGAAAGTACTCATTGACTATCAATATACTTTGCATATGGATTATAATGTTTGCGCTTGATCTACACTCTGCATACACCCAAAGGTTTGCATTGGATTTCCAAGTTCTTGATCTTTGAAATATATGTATATACATATCTCAGACCCGATCCCACCATAACCTGTTTTTTTTTATACCCTAAGTTTTTCATTTGAGGTTTACCAAAACGTTTATTGATCCGCAGAGTGTGTAAATTTTATACTCAGATCCGAATCTGAAAACCTGGGTATGCTTTTTGTTACCAGCTACGTGACTAACTGGTGGATGTTTGGTTGATGTCAAAGTCCACTCTCAAACTCTCTGCATAAGATTTATTTTCCTAACCTACACACAGATTTGTGTTTTACGTAGACCTCTCCTCATGACCACAGACGCAAGACTGAGGAAAACCTACCCACATTTTCCCTGACATGGTCAAGAACCACACAGATCTTCTGATCTTTGCACACGGTGAGATGGATTGGATTAGCGACCTGATCCTTTTTTTTCTTATATATATATATATATATATATATATATAGTTGATTTTATTCTTTGCTGAGTGTTGATTGTTTCGTGATCTAATCCTTTCAATGAGAATGACCCTCCTTTTAACATAGTAGTTGATTGGTTGTGAGTTGTACACGCATGCTTGGTTGACCTTCCAATGAGTGTGCTCAATAAAATATTTATATATGATTATTTTTTATTGAGCTGTCATTGGTTATTAATTTGATGAACCAGTAGAAAATCCCATGTATTTCGTACATAAGTTCCAATGAGCTTATCACTACCTGCTGTAGTTAATCCAAGCATCAGTGATTAATTATAGACTTGATTCCTGCTAGCTCAATTTTGGTTAGTGTGATTTTATTATATCATAGTAGACATCACGACTTTTAGGGTACTATTCCTTTGCGTATGTTTATGAACATTGTATGGTTGCATTGCATTTGGATTTGCATGGCTACATTTGAAATCACATGGTCAATACAGATTGGAATCACATGGATGCACTATTTTTATAATCACATGATTGTTTTATATCTGAGATTGTATGGCTGATCATAATTGGAAAGAATTGAATGTATTATATCGATTTCACTTTGGTAGAATTAATGTGAAGTTTACAGCTCTCAATATTATGTCCATAAAGTAGCGTGAGGAATGATTTGGGTAGATTTTTGGTATTGCATATATATGTATGTATTTTACTTAGATCACATTAATGGATATATGTCTCTGGGTCTTGTGTTCCGTGGATTGTATATATGGTATAGGGTGATTTAAAAACTTGTTGTAGTTAAATTGTTTATATATGATTATTTTATTGAACTGTCATTTAAAAAAATAGATGATTTCCAATATTTAAAACCAGTCGAGATCCACCTTGTCTTCTAATCTGCCACTGAGTTATTTATCTTAGAAGATCTCTGATTTTTTTTAACTGAGCCTTTTTATCTCAATACACCGTTTGGTTTGTAATATTCCACCAGTCTCCATTAAACTCTCGGTTTGAGAGTTTTGTGGAGTGAGTTTAGCTTCAATACCGACTCATTTGACTTTATAAAAAGTATATCAGAATCTGCAACAATAAAGGCCCACACTAACAATAATGTATGGAACAAGGGTTAGAACATAAAATATGAATGGCAGATGCATGAAAGCATCGAGGGTTTTGTGTATTTTATTTTGGGTCATTTAACTTAGATTTTTAAATAGTTGGGGTTCACATCCTCTTGGTCATTTAGTTTTATATTTTCAAATTTTATATATTTGAATAGCTGATTAATGGGCAATTCTGGTAACCTTGTGTCACTTTTGCAGTATAAGTGTTATTATTTTATGGGTATGTTACATTGTGGTATCATAGCTCGGTTTGAACACTCGACCTTAAAGGCTCTTCACATCTTCACCTGTGTTGTGAATCTATGAGATTTGTTTATGAGTATGTTGTATATCATGATGAATAGTACTAAGCCAGATTGTTTACAAAAAATTGATAATTACAATCAAATTCAAATCCCAAACTCTGCATATGATTCCTTGTCTGCAATTTACACTTGTTTGACTACATTTTACCTCTGTGTGATTGTGATTCACATCTGTATCTCTGCAACGTTTCCCCAATTTCTGCAATGATATGTACAGATCTAAACTTTAATTTTGTTTCCTCAATATTTGCATTGATATGTGATCTAGACTCTTACCATGGCTGCGTTTGATGGTCATCACAGGCAGGAAAGAGTCATTGCATGCGTTTCAAATTTGGAAGTGTGTGTTAAACCAAGTCTGCCTAAAAATCAGATCCTTGGATGCGTTTTGTCTATGAGTACAAATATAGAAGTGTGTGTGTTTCCCTAATTTCTGTGTTGATCTCACAAATCGACATTGTTTGTTCTGTAAATAAGTTGAACTTAGATATGATAAATCTAAGCCTGCATTGATGGTATCCCAGAACATTGATAGATCTGCAACTAGTCTAAGACTTCATACAAATTTCCTATATGATATGTTGATAGTCATAACCGGATCTAATGCTTTGCATTTAATGATTTTCCCAAAACATTTTTTTTCCTGATTTACCAAGGAATTTATTTTGATATGTAGATTTAAAAACTTACCCAATATGTATAACTCTGCCTACGATTTACAATGTCAGCGTTTTGATGGTTATCTATAAATTTGGAAGTGTGTGCTCAAATCTGCGTGGATATTTCTTTTTGCATACATTTCCCTTTCCTAAGTTAGATCGTAGTAATTACAGATCTTGAATGCTGAGTCATTTTCTCTTCAATCTTCGTTGAGGTGTCAAAACTTTGCAACGTTTCCCATTTGTTTGCAATGATGTTTCCCATATGTAGAATCTATATAAATATTTTAAGAACTCAGATCTGATAACTTGTGTTTCTATAAATCATTATGTTAGTCGCCTCATAGTTGCTTAAAAACCCGAGTTCATCCTTAATGAGTGGGTTGTAAGAAAAACCTTTTATTTACTTTATTTTTGTGCTTAAACATAGGGTTGACTGTGTGTAAATTGACGAGACTTTAACTTTAAACAGATCTTGTATTCCCCCTCTGTACTACTGAGACCGAATCTTTCAGGTTCTTGGTTTCAAGTTTCCATACTTGGATTTAATCTTTCTAGAAAACAATTTGTAGTTGTTAGAAATGCTACAGATCCATTGGAAGTTTATTTTTTATTTTTCCCCTTAGTTATCAAGTCCTTAGCGAAGTGAACTCTCATTGACTTTCATCGTATCAACAACGAAGAACACCATTATTCATGCATCGACGTGACGATGGTGATGGTTGTTTTTTATTCTAATAACAAAATTTGAACCCACCTTTCGTTGTTAGTGAAGCTAACCGATAGAAGGCCCGCTTGTGCTATCTACCATGCAGTGAGTAGTTGTCACGCTACACCATTTCCAAAATAAATTGTACGATGACCTCCTTTTCACACCTCGATTTTCGCTGATTTGGTCGAATCCGCTTAGAAACATTAGTTTTGAGAGGCGAAGTAAATGGCATTATGACAGAGGGGAATTATCATATAACCTCTTTTAAAATTAAAAAAAATCTCATCTTTATAATTGATAAGATTAAAAGGTTTTAGTCAAATTTTTATTATTAATGTCTTTAAATGGAAAATACACATTAGTGCACTACCATATAGGGAGCAATGCTATTTACAAATATTACACACATGGATGTCTAAGTATTTAGTTATTGGATTAAAAAAATGTTTATTTCTATATCTTTCTCGACTCTTGGTGCATTTAAAGTGCAGTATGATATGAAATACATTAACTATTTTCAAATAGTTTTGAAAAAAAATATATATTTTTAATTAAATTATTTATATAATTAAATGATGAAATAGATGTATAAGAATGTATTTGAATATACATTTTATATGTTCCTATAAACTGGGAAAGTTGTAATTTATAGGGAACAATTAAATAGATTTTAAAAGAATTTTAAGGCTCTCATTCATGCATTTAGTAAAATCTAAGGGTACATGTAACACCCCGATTTTTGACCCCATTTGCATTAATGTATATGATGTAAATATTATATGGAATCATGACAAGGAGCTCAAGGCCAAGGCTTTGTCATTGATTAATGTTTCGTATATAGGCGATCATGGTTGATGCCTTTGGTTTATGTGCTAAGGCAAGCACATTTGTAAGCATAATGTAAATATGCAAATTAATGAAAAAACCCCACAACCAGCTATGTCAATGCAACGAAAAATGAGACAGGGGCATGATTTTCCTATGGATAAGGGGGAGGGAATGTTAAACTTGAACCAGTTTGAGAAAATCCATGTGTCATGGGGAGATCCCATCAAAACTGTCAACCACCCCTTTTCTTGTCTTTATTCCCAACCATTTATTTCTGCCAGAATGTGGTTGAGGTAGTTATTGCATGGAAGGGGAATAGTATGGGAAAATTTGAATTGGGAAAAGCACCCAATTTTGAATGTTGTGTTTTGACTTCATGGGAAAGAAAAACACCCAGAACCGTATGCCATTTTCTCTCATGCGTGGACATCTTCGTTTAGATTCACATTTTTGGGAGCTGCAAGACGTCTTACTCAGGGATCCATCATTATTCTCCATTTGCATGGAAGTTCTTAGGAGTTGAGTTCTTCTTGTGTGTATCATTCACATTTTGTAAGTGTTTTCCCTCGTCGAGATTGTGATTGTTGTGTTGCAGCATTATCTTGAACTATAGAGTGCATGATACTATGTTATTCGTGTTCTAGAGTAAAGCCTATGTTGTGGAGTCTCCCTGTGGTTGTTGTGTTGTGCACCCTGGTTCGGGTCTGAACTATGTATAAGACTTAGAAATGGGAGAGACATAGAATGTGCTTGATGAACCTAGTATGGAACCTCACAATAAGATAAGAGTGGCTAGTGAGCCTGCTATGCACATCCTGAAGGGCACTGGAAGGGAAGGTGTAGCCCGAGGGATTGTGGAGCAGAGAAGGGGACACTTACTTGTGTTGGGTGTGTAGGCAGTGGGGAAGACGGACTAGATAGGTCTTGTGAAGGTGTTCTTAGCTCTGTAGATGAGATCACTAGCTTAGCAGTTCTTCCTGCCCATTTCCTTATAAGCCCGATAAACCCATATGTTGGCTTGGCTGTGTCTTGTTGAGTTTGACCTTGTGAGTAACCTTTGGCTAGGTATCCTGATAAACCTAGTAGTGAGATGGCTTAGCTGAGTGGCCTGTGAAAACCATTTGTTGGTTGTTTCCCCTTGCAGCCTGATAAACCCAACTGTCTTGGCTTGGTTGAGTTTTGTTGCACCCTTGGCTATGTATGAGTTTGCTAGTGTTCCCTTATTCCTCTAGGAAATAATGCCCAACTCGGGGGTGGCAGTGTTGCTAAGAGATTGATGAGCGCACTGGCTTATGGTTGGGTGGAACGTTGCAGCGACATAGTTGGTTGTGGGACAAGTTATTCTTATTATAAGTGTTCTTGTCTATGTTAATATCTGCAATTTTATTTCTTGCATTGAAATTGCTTGATGGAATATAATGAACATGTTGGCTGTGTTGAATTGACGAATCGTTCCTTTGAATAACTGCAATTATAGGCATCCATGTATGTTTCCTTCAATGCATCGTAAAACTAAGTTGCAAGATTAGAATGTCAGATTGATGTTGGCCTGGATGGCCAAGTCTGTTCAAAGACTTCGATTAACAGGTCAAATTTTCGAGCAAAAACCTTCTTTTGCAATGGTTTATTCTACAGGAGGGATGCAGAATGCGAAGAAATCCTTTGGTATATTTGGACCTCCGCAATTCCCTTTCCGCAATTGCAGGATGCGGGATGCAAAGATGTACTTTTTGTGGAATTATGACCTTCTGCAATTTTCATTCCGCAACACACCTTTCCACAATTTACGAGATGCAGGATGCAGAGATGTCTTTTTGTGAATTATGGCTTTCTGCAGTTTTCGTTCCATAACAAACCTTTCCTCAACTTGTGGGATGCGTGATGTGGGATGTCGCTTCATAGATTTCGATTTCCGAAACTGTCATTTCTGCATGCGGGAATGCGGGATGCAGGATCACAGTATCACGATTTCCATATTTCCCGATCCCGCAACTCAAGTTTTCCATGCCATCCATTGTTGCGAGATGATTCTTAGCTGTTGATTTGATTCAGGATGCAGGACCATTTGTGATCATTGATTTCCATCGCTATTTCTCTCCACCGTCCGATCTCTTCTGAGATCTTTCTTCTCTTCTACTAGGAAGTTGGAGAATTTACATGCAGAATTCAATGACCGTGTGGTATTAGAACATGAATGAGGAGGAGTGTTTCATGGCCATGCCCTGTGTTTTGTTGAACAATAAAGGTTCTCGATTAAATTTTAATTCCGCATGATAACAGGGTATGGGTACGTGACATTATGGTATCAGAGCCATTGGTTACAACATTGGGCCTAAATGGGCCAAGTTGAATAGATAAAAATGGAAAAGAACACCCAGGTTGTGATTTGACAGAGCTGCCTGGTTGCAACATTGGTATAAATGTGCCAAGACAATTTGTTGCAAAAAGAAAACTACAGCAAGAAAGAGTGCTATTTAGAAGAATTTCTAAACTTAGCCAACCCAATGAAATGCACCGTGACCATGATTTGAATTCTACTACGATCTTGACTGTTCATTCTTGTAATAAGCAATTGGTAAGTAATTGTTTGAATTTATGAGATTGACTAACAAATGTTGTTGTTAACACATTTTGCAGAGTCATAGTGCAGATTGAAAAGTTGAACTTGGTCCGACCAAGAGGTTCAAAGAAGATCAGTGCCAAGAAGAATAATAACATGGATGATGCACAGGATCCCTGTGAGCGTGGAAAAGATACTATGGGTAAAAAGCCAAGGTATCCACAAGAGGGCAGAATGCCGCTCAAATGCTGGAGATGTGGAGGACCCCATTTGCGCTGGATTTGTACACATGAAGAAAGGTATGTAAGACCAGATTACAATACCCAACGTCATGGAGCTGAGACTGTTGGGAAGGGGGAATAAGAGAGTTTCTCATATGCTGCAGTTACCATAATAATCTTGAGGACAGAGTTACAGGACTGCAAGGAAGAAAATAAAATGTTGGTCAAAGTTATGGTAGAACAAAACCAGTTGATTACAACCACGCTGCAAAATGTGGTAGATCTCCAAAGGCAGATAAAATCTGGGCATCAGTTAATAGAGGCAAAAGGGAGTAGGAAAAATTCCCACAAGAAGAACGAAAATCTTAAACAAAAGAAGAAAGATTTTAAACCCTCTCACCTCCTGAAGCAACGAAGGAAGCCATCATAAGCTATGATTGAACCGGCCAGAATAATGAAGGAAAAGCTAAAGGAACCACTCAAATGCCAGGGATGTGGAGGATTCCATCTACGTAGGAATTTTCCACTTGAGAGTAAGAATGAGGGTCAAGTCCCTAGCACCCAAGAAGCTGAAAGTATGGGTCAGGAAGAAGGGATCATTCCTAAAATTTGTGTAGTGTTAAAAGACTACTAGGCAGGTCATAACTCAACTGTGGTGGAAGTTGAGGGTGAGATCATTGAACATACTATTTCTGTTTTGATTGACCCTAGATCAACTCAGAGCTATATTACCCCTAGATTTGTTGAGATGTACCCTTTGATTAAGTCAAAGCAAAGAAGATGATGGTTAGTCCAACTAGCCAATGGAACTAGGAAGAATATCAGTGAGGTGATAATTAAATGTCCATTGGTCATGGATGGGTTAGTCACTTGCACAAATCTGAATGTTCTACCACTTGGATCATATGATGTCCTCATTGGAATGGATTGGCTGAAAGCACATAGAGCAAAGCTTGATTGTTACAACAATAATTTTGAGTGCTTGGATGACGAAGGAAATGGGCTGTAAAAGGATTTCCAGAAGTGATCTCTAGAGGGAATTATTCAGCAATGCAGCTGAAGAATTTCTATGAGAAAGGTTGCACAGTGCATGCAACTCATGTTTTGGAGGCAACAAAGTATGATACTCCCAGGTTGGAGGGATTTCATATGCTACAAGAATTTAGGAATGTTTTTCCTGATGAAATTTCGGGGATTCCTCCAAAGGACATTAATATTAACTTTGATCTTGTTCCTGGAATAGCACTAGTGTCCCAGACACCTTGTAGGATGAGCATACCAGAAATCCTAGATCTGAAAATGTAGCTGCAAGAGTTGTGGGAAAAGAAGCATATCATGGCAAGTGTGTTCGTGTGGGGAGCACCAGCTATGTTTGAGAAGGGGAAAGATGATACACTCTGGTGGTGTATTGATTATAGACAGTTAATCAAGGTCACCGTGAAGGACAAGTATCATTTTCCTAGGATTGATGACCTCTTTGATCAAATGAGAGGAGCAAAGGTATTTTCCAAGATTGACTTGGGATCTGATTACCATCAGGTAAGTATCAAGGATGAAGATGTTCATAGGACAACCTTCAGAGCAAGGTATGGATCCTATGAGTTGGCAGTGGTACCATTTGGTTTCACAAATGCACCAACTACATTTATATGCCTCAGGAATAATGTTTTCAGCAGGTACTTGGGTAAGTATGTTCTTGTTTTCCTTGATGACATTCCTACTTATTCAAAGGATGAGGAAAAACATGTGGAAAAATTGAGGATGACCTTGAAATTGCTCAGGAAGCATCAACTGTATGCAAGGCTGAGCAACTATGACTTCTACAAAGATGAAATTCATTATTTGGGTCACATTATCTCAGATAAAGGAATATCTGTAGACCTTGAAAATATTGAGGCCATGAGATGTTGGCCTGCTCTAAGAAGATTATCAGATGTAAAATATTTTGTGGCACTTGTAGGATACTACAGGAGGTTCACTGAAGAATATTTTGTAGGCAAAATTGAGTCTATGTATGGGCTGAGGAACCCTGCGTATGAACTTGTGGTTCCATGAGGAAATGGCCCTTTCTGAAGACTACAGGTAGAATGGCCTGAGCAGAGCAGTCTAGTGGTACCCACTGAAACCTAGGCAGGAAACTGCCATAGGCTATAAGAAGGATCTCATGACTAAAATATAACCTTTGAACCGAATAGATTTGAACTTCAGATTTTAAATTTTGCTGATGATTTTTAATTAAATATTATTAACTGTTTGGATGATCTAAAATGGTGTCAATATGACATATTGTATGTGAATGTCTAAGTTTTGAGAAGCATGTGTAAGTTAGGGATGAGTACTCCCCACTTGCAAAAGCCAAATAATATGAGGATGACCTAATGGTTGCAAAAATATGATTTTTCGGTGGGAAGCTGAATTGTGAATTCAAAATTTTGGATTTGACTATCAATGTATTAGTCATTTGATAATTTGAAATTTATTCAGGGATGAAATAGATTTTAAAGTCTATGATTAAATTTTATAATGACATCTCAAATGAATTGCATGCTTATATATAATGCAGGTGAGATGATGAAAACATGTACTGGTTGTACATGGCTCCTCGGAAGGATGTACTTGGATACATAGCTTCTTGGAGGGATGTACTTGGAATAGGTTTGGAAACCTATAATTGCAATTATTTTTATAATGACATCTCATATAAAATGCATGCTTGTATGTAATGCAGGTGAGATGATGGTGGTACACCCTTGGAGTACATAGCTCTTGGGAGGATGCAGTTGAGAAAGATGACTCCTCTGGAAGGATGTACAGGATGTACATAGCTTGTGTTCCCCCCTACCAGCTAGGCATCGATATGCATCACTAGGGATGCCCAGGGTGTAAGACATCTGGTTAGAATTCTTTTTGCACACATTCACGCCGTAAGGGGACTGTCATGAGAGTGGGGACTCCGTGAAGAGAATAACCCCTAGGTATTATGATGTTTGGAAAGGAAGTGCTGGAGCATTGGTGAGCACCTGGGAATGGTGCTAGGATCATACGCTAGACCTGTCATTAAGCACCAAGGAGGTGTTAGTCTCTGAAGCTGGGCTGACCATGACCATGAACTTCTACAAAGACAAGTATTTGATTATTCAACACATATTTGTTGAATTTCTGTAAAATCACATGTACATAATGATTCAACTGAGATTTTGAGAATCTTGTTAAGAAATAAATCCTTTGAAAATGAATCTGACATGTGACTTAATCTTTTATGGTTCCTATAAAGTAAGCGCCTGAGCATTAGTCAGCATTGAGAGGAAGTGTTGAGACTTAGTAGAGCTTATATTAAGCACCCAGAGAGGTGTTGGGCTCTAGACAGGGCTACCAAATCTCGATTAAAATATATTTGCAGGTAATTCGAGGCTTGTATAAATTTGGCTACCCTTTAATGCACACCCAATTATGGGGTGGGGTAGGGTTGTGAACATCATGGTTGTATAAAGCCAAGTCGAATACCTATGGAACCAGGAGTCGAAGATACTTATGCAGATAAGTATTTGGTTCACTTAACAATTTGTTTTGATTGATTCTATGTCGATATACATGTGCATATGATTCATTTATGATTTTGGAAAATATTGTGAATACTAACACAAGAATTGATTGATTGCTTCAGGCTTGGCCATAGGTGTTGCTGGTTTCCAAAGGCATTGGAAATGTTCCAAGCTAAGGAGAAGGATTCCCCAAGACCCAAAAGAATATCATGTGGTGTGTGCTGATGCATGCAAGCAAGGACTTGAAAAAACTCCAGATCGTGCCATTGGACAAAAAAAGGTGCAAAGGAAGCACTGCGGTCCTGAGGAAGCTACGTGGGAGATGGAGGATGCCATGTGACTGGAACATTCATTGTTGGTTCAATTTTTGCAAAGCACTGAGGGCAGTGCCAATGTAGTTTTCTATTTTGTTAAATTTTTAAGCACTGAGGACAATGTTGTTGAAGGGGGAGGGGAATGTAACACCCTGGTTTTGACCCCGTTTGCATTAATGTATATGATGTAAATATTATATGGAATAATGACATGGAGCTCAAGGCCAAGGCCCTTTCATTGATTAATGTTTGGTATATTGGAGATCATGGTTGATGCCTATGGTTTATGTGCTAAGGCAAGCACGTTTGTAAACATCGTGTAAATATGCAAATTAATGAAAAAACCCCACATCTAGCTATGTTAATGCAACGAAAAATGAGATGGGGGCATGATTTTCCTAAGGATAAGGGGGAGGGAATGTTAACCTTGAACCAGTTTGGGAAAACCCGTGTCATGGGGAAATCCCATCAAAAATGTCAACCACCCTTTTTCTTGTCTTTCTTCCCAACCATTTATTTATGCCAGAATGTGGTTGAGGTAGTTATTGCATGGAAAGGGAAGAGTATGGGAAAATTTGAATTAGGAAGAGCACCCAGTTTTGAATGTCGTGTTTTGACTTCATGGGCAAGAAAAACACCCAAAACCGTATGCTAGTTTCTCTCATGAGTGTACATATTCGTTTGGATTCATGTTTTTGGGAGCTGCAGGACATCTTACTCAGGGATCCATCATTATTCTCCATTTACATGGAAGTTCTTAGGAGTTGAGTTCTTCCTATGTGTATCCTTCACATTCTGCAAGTATTTTCCCTCGGTGAGACCGTGATTGCTGTGTTGTAGCATTATCTTGAACTACAGAGTGTATGAGATCCTATTACTTGTGTTCTAGAGTAAATATTGTGTTGTGGAGTCTCCCTGTGGCTGTTGTGTTGTGCACCTCGGTTCGGCTCTGAACTATGTATAAGACTTAGGAATGGGAGAGACATAGAATATGCTTGATAAACCTAGTGTGGAACCTCACAATAAGATAAGAGTAGCTAGTGTGTTAGAATAATCAACCCATAGTATTTACCCACTTAGACATTATTTCATTTATTTTGTCTTATTTGCCTAGTCCATGAGTCCCACCATGTGCAAGTTGCTAATTGCCTATCCATAGAGGTCAAACTTGCCATTATTGACTCATGGAGCGCTTGGGAAAGCCTTGGGAATCAAATCTGCTTTATCCCTGGCCTCCTAGGCGCCCTTCTGCTTTTTCTGCTTTATTGCCTGTTTTTTCAGTGTTTTAAGGCACATAGGAAAGCAAGACTAGGTGAGGTGAATCAGCTTTGTTGCCTCTTCCTCCTCCACTCTTTCCTCCATGCAAAAGCATGTATGAGATGCCATTTGACCACTCTTTAGCTTGCCCATGCGCCCTTGCTAATTCGTGGGGTCCTTGATAGATTTGGGATCAGCTTTTTACACCTATGGGGGATTTGCCTATTTTGGGTAAGCCTGCTTTATGCTAGATTTGGATGCTTCCTTATGCATTCGATTTTCTCATGTATTCTATATATTCAGCAGCCTATGATATTACAGGGTTGGCTATTGTACACTCAGTTAATATAATTTTGTGTTACAGCTCCATATTCAGTCTCCATTGTTGATAATTTTGCATGATCAATTGTTAATTGTTGTGGGTGAAATTAATCTACTGCAGGCCTAAATTTCTACATAGTGAACCTGCTATGCACATCCTGAAGAGCATTGGAAGGGAAGGTGTATCCTGAGGGACTGTGGAGCAGAGAAGGGGACACTTCCTTGTGCTGGGTGTGTAGGCAGTGGGGAATCCATACCAGATAGGTCTTATGAAGGTGTTCTTAGCTCTGTAGATGAGCTCACTAGCTTAGCAGTTCTTCCTTCCCATTGCCTTAGAAGCCTGATAAACCCATATGTTGGCTTGGATGTGTCTTGTTGAGTTTGACCTTGTGAGTAACCTTTGGCTAGGTATCCTGATAAACCCAATAGTGAGATGGCTTGGATGAGTGGCCTGTGAACACCCTGTGAAACCCATCTGTTGGTTGTTTCCCCTTGCAGCCTGATAAACCCAACTGTGTTGGCTTGGATGAGTTTTGTTGCACCCTTGGCTATGCATGAGTTTTCTAGTGTTCCCTTATTCCTCTAGGAAATAATTCCCAGCTCGGGGGTGGCAGTGTTGCTGAGAGATTGATGAGCGCACTGGCCTATGGTTGGGTAGAACGTTGCAGCAACATAGCCAGTTGTGGGAAAATTTCTTCTCAAGATAAGTTTTCTTGTCTATGTTAATCTCTGCAATTGTATTTCTTGCATTGCAATTTCTTGATGGAATATTATGAACATGTTGGTTGTGTTGAATTTACAAATTGTTCCTTTGAATAACTGCAATTATAGGCATCCATGTATGTTTCCTTCAATGCATCGTTAAACTAAGTTGCAAAATTAGAATGCCAAATTGATGTTGGCCTAGATGGCCAAGTATGTTCAAAGACTTCGATTAATAGGTCAAATTTTGGAGTAGAAACCTTCTTCTGCAATGGTTTATTTCGCAGGCAGGATGCGAAATGCGGAAGACATCCTTTGGCAGATTTGGACCTCCGTAATTCCCTTTCTGCAATTGCGGGATGTGGGATACGAAGATGTCCTTTTTGTGGAATTATGACCTTCCGCAGTAACGCACCTTTCCACAATCTGCGGGATGCGGAGATGTCTTTTTGTGAATTATGAATTTCTGCAGTTTTCGTTCTGCAACACACCTTTCCGCAACTTGCGATATGCGGGATGTGGGTTGCGGCTTCGTAGATTTCAATTTTCACAACTGTCATTTCTGCATGCGGGATGTGGGATTGCAGTATCATGATTTCCATATTTCCTGATCCCGCAACTCAATTTTTTCACGTCGTCAATTTTTGTGGGATGATTCTTAGCCGTTGATTTGATTCTGGATGCAAAACCATTTGTGATCATTGATTTTCGTTGCTATTTCTCTCCGCCATTCGATCTCCTTTGAGATCTTTCTTCTCTGCTACTGGGAAGTTGGAGAATTTACATGCAGAATTCAATGATCATGTGGTATTAGAACATGAATGTGGAGGAGTGTTTCATGGCCATGCTTTGTGTTTCAATGAACAGTAAAGGTTCTCGATGAAATTTTAATTCCGCATGATAATGGGGTATGGGTACGTGACAGTACATCATGTATATCATGAATGGAAATCTTAAATTTTTTTCAGCTTAAGATTAAAAGTATTTGTCTTGGAGGAATGAGAATATATTTCATCTCAAGTAAGACTTTAGATTTTAAAGCATATTGATTTTGGAAAGAAAGCATATCTATAGTTGTTGTTTTAAGGAAAAATCTAACTATTTTAATAGAGAAAAGAGGGGCATACCTCATATTGAAGGTCAAACTCTAGTACTCAGGATGCAAATGATATTGATAAAGGTGCTTTAGATTGAAATTGTAATGTGGTTCCATATAATACAAATTTATGTGAATGTGCAAAGGTTAGATAATGAAGGGTTTACATTAATATATCATTTTGAGTTAGGTTAAGATGTATGCATTATGTTATCTTGAAGGAAGAGTTATAGACCAATCTCCATACTTATATTTCTATTTGAATTAACCAAAGCTGCATAGATAGATGATAAAGATACAAATAATTCAAATATTTGTAATATGGAAATAGCAAAATAAGTTTGAAAGGAATTGAGATTTATAAAGAATACAAAGTTATTTACTTTGAAAAGAAAATTGTATTGAAAATAATTGCATATTTTATACCTCCCTTTTGAATAGGAGTTTATTTTTGCATAGTTGATTGATATTCAAAAGAAATGTAAATTTTAGTTGAAAGTGATATATTTAGATAAATGCATGAAGAGTGGAGTTGTGTATGAAGATAGGCAATGTGATGTATTTGATTTTGCCTCCCAATATATAAGGGTTAAATGTGGTAATAACTAGTGAAGTTTTATAACCTGTAATTTGAACGAACACTGTAATAATTCTTAACTAGGTTATAGTTGGAACCTATAATGTTATGAAGAAGAGATAATAAGCATGTTCTCGATATTAGTAAGATGCTGATATTTGCTTGGGGTGATATGTAAAATGTTTGGAATATTAAGATAATGATTGACATGTTTATCTTCTTGTATGTGGAAGAGGAATTATTATGGTTACAAGAAAACATGTATGCATTGAAGCATGCTTGATTGCACTACCCTATAGAGATTGCAACGGAATTTCAACAAAACTTAAAAGTTTCCCAAGATTGGCAAAAAAGATACGCAGATTTAAAACGAACTCCAAGAGAGTTCAACGTTGGGATCATGTACATCTGAAGGTAAAGTCGAAGAAGAGTTCTTTGAGTTTGGGAAGGTGTTCCAAACTGGCGCCAAGGTATTGTGGACCTTTTGAAGTGTTAGCTAAGATAGGGTCGGTAGCCTATCAACTTGCACTTCCACCTAATATAAAAGTACACGATGTATTTCATGTTTCATTATTAAAAAAATATATACATGATGCTACTCATATAATTAACTGGAATATGATTCAGGTAGAGCCCTAGGGCAATTTCTAGACCGAACCTTTCCGCATTCTAGAAAGGAAGGAACATATGCTCTAGAATCGAGCCATCGTTCAAATAAAAGTGCAATGGAAGCACTTCAGCCCTGAAGAGGAAACTTGGGAAACGGAGGATAAAATGTGGGAAGAACATCCCTTCATGTTCCAGAATGAGAAAGGGAGCTCAGAATAATAAAAAAAGAACATCGAGGATGGTGTTAAGAATAAGGGGGGGAGAAATGTAATACCCCCATGACATTACTTTTATTTTCATGTTTTGAAAATTATTTTTATTATGTGATGAGTTATGAAACTCAAAAACTCAATGACATTTGCACAACAAACCATTTTATTTATTTATTTAATTATTATAGAAATAAAATGACACTTGGAGAATTCATCTACATGAGGGGACACCAACCATGGCACCAAGGAACATGTGTAAGCAAGCTAGAGTGATTTATACCAATCAAATCCAATCCAAAACTCAACAACCGGACAAGATCCTAAATCATAGGGATTTAAGGATCTGATTGGAGATTTGATTGGGATGGCATAAGACCTGGGCAAAATCTATATATATGAGTGCACTGGAATAACATGGGATGCTGTGTTGTGCATGGGGAAAACGATTGTTGAGTGCATGTGTTTCAAGCGTTTTTCTATTTTATAAGTCCATCGTCAAAAACTTGTTACAGACTCGAGGATTGAGTGCCGCGAGGAAGCTACTTGTTGTTCTGGTGCATGGTTGGTGATCCAGCTCGGGGGTGGAGCAGAGCAAACCATTGAGTTGCTGCCTCCTATTTTTGGGAGGAGTTGATTATTCAAGTGTGTTTTTCCCTAGATTCAAGTATGTAGATCTGAATTATTTTCCCATATACTCCAGTTTGACTTATGGTTGTTTTCTTACCAATGAAATGAACCAAAAATGGGCTATTGCTAGATATTTAAATTATACCTTATGAAACTATGATCTACGTGTATTTCGTTGAAATCAAGTATCTAGTAGCT
This sequence comes from Pseudotsuga menziesii, assembly GCA_001517045.1. Lineage (NCBI taxonomy): Eukaryota > Viridiplantae > Streptophyta > Pinopsida > Pinales > Pinaceae > Pseudotsuga > Pseudotsuga menziesii. The sequence goes on along the minus strand of LPNX010046740.1, from coordinate 771,996 downwards.
ACACATTTCCTTAAATCTAACAAAACCTTTTGGAATGATCATTGAAAAACATTGGTTTAAATTGTTACATAGCATTTATGTGAATGAATTCGGTTCTTAATTTCGATTTGCATAAATTGTCTTATGGATCGGATACAAGACGAAAATATTTGTTGACTATCAATATACTTTGCATATGAATTATAGTGTTTGTGCTTGATCTACACTCTATATACATCCAAAGCTCTGTGTTCGATTTCCAAGTTCTTGATTTGTGAGATATATGTATATACATATAACTCAGACTTGATGCCACTGTAACCTATTTTTTTTATACCCTAAGTTTTTCCTTTGAGGTTTACCAAAACATTTACTGATCCATAGAGTGTGTAAATTTTACACTCAGGTATGAATCTGAAAACCTGGGTATGCTTTTTGTTACCAGCTATGTGTATAACTGGTGGACATTTTGTTGATGTCAAAGTCAACTCTCAAACTCTTTGCATATGATTTCTTTTCCTGACCTCCACACAGATTTGGGTTTTACGTAGACCTCTCCTCATGACCACAAAAACAACACTAAGGGAAACCTACCCATGTTTTCCCTGGCAAAGTTAAGAACCATGCAAGTCTTTTGCTCTCTACACACGGTGAGATGGCTTGGATTAGCGATCTGGTCCTTTTTTTTCTTATATATATATAGTTTATTTTATTCTTTGCTGAGTGCTGATCGTTTCGTGATCTGATCCTTTCAATGAGAATGGCCCTCCTTTTAACATAGGAGTTGACTGGTTGTGAGTTGTACATGGATGCTTGATTGACCTTCCAATGCATGTGTTCGGTAAAATATTTATATATGATTAATTTTTATTGAACTTTCATTGGTTATTAATTTGATGAGCCGACAAAAAATCCCATGCATTTTGTATGTAAGTTCTGATGAGCTTATCACTACATGTTGTAGTTAATCCAAGCACTGTTGATTAATTATAGAATTGCTTCATGCTAGCTCAATTTTGGTTAGTGTGATTTTATTATAGCATAGTAGACATCGTGACTTTTAGGGTACTACGCCTTTGCGTATGTTTATGAACATTGTATGGTTGCATTGCATTTGGATTTGCTTGGTTACATTTGAAATCACATGGTCAATACAGATTGGAATCGCATGGATGCACTATTTTTATAATCTCATGATTTTTCTATATCTGAGATTGTATAGCTGAGCATAATTGGAAAGAGTTGAATGTATTATATCGATTTATCTTTGGTAGAATTAATGTGAAGTTTACAAATCTCAGGATTATGTCCATAAAGTAGCGTGAGGAATCATTTGGGTATGTTTTTGGTATTGCGTATATATATGTATGTATTTTACTGAGTTTGCATTAATGGATATATGATTCTGGGTCTTGTGTTTCGTGGATTGTATATATGGTATAGGGTGATTTAAATACTTGTTGTAGTTAAATTGTTTATATATGATTATTTTTATGAACTGTCATTTAAAAAAATAGATGATTGCCAGTATTTAAAACAAGTAGAGATCCACCTTGTCTCCCAATTTGTCGCCGAGTTATTTATCTTAGAAGATCTCTTATTTTTTTTTAACTAAGCCTTTTTACCTCAATCTACCGTTTGGTTTGTAATATTCCTCCAGTCTCCATTAAACTCTCAGTTTGAGAGTTTCATGGAGTGAGTTCAGCTTCAATCCTGACTCATTTGAATTTATAACAAGTATATCAGAATCCACAACAATAAATGCCAACATTAACAGTAATGTATGTAACAAGGGTTAGAACATAAAATACGAATGGCGGATCCATGAAAGCATCGAGGGGTTTGTGTCTTNGTATATCAGAATCCACAACAATAAATGCCAACATTAACAGTAATGTATGTAACAAGGGTTAGAACATAAAATACGAATGGCGGATCCATGAAAGCATCGAGGGTTTTGTGTCTTTTATTTTGGGTCATTTAACTTAGATTTTTAAATAGTTGAGGTTCACATCCTCTTGGTCACTTAGTTTTATATTTTCGAATTTTGTATATTTGAATAGATGATTAATGGGAAATTCTGTTAACCCTGTGTCACTTTTGCATTATAAGTGTTACTATTTTATGGGTATGGTTTTATGGGTACTTTACACATAGGGGCTTCAGGTTCACTGCAATTCTGTAGAGTGGAATTATCCTCATTCACATGAATGGTATGAGAAGCATTCCAACAGTACATATGGTTGGTGACAAAAGAAGTGAACGCTCTCAGGTGAATATCCCCGACGTGAGGAAATAGGTTAGAATGAGAGTCCATAAGACATGCCATTTCATGCAGTTATAGTTCACATAACAGATTCTATTTGAAAAAATCACTCTGAGTAAAGGTTTCCAGAAACTGAGGGGTTTTCATAATTTGATAAGGCTTGCCTTATTCCAAAGCCCTCATTTTGAACAGATACATCTGTTCAAGGAGAAAGACAAGATAAGAGGGTGATGGAGCTCTGCAGATCAACAATTATTGAACTAAAGTGTACATATGGTCCTTTTCCTTTTGCATAATCTTAAACTTTCTTAATTATTTCAGCTCTTCCTGTAACTTTTCCTGATGAATTTTCTCGAAAAGGAGCTCCTCAACCCACCTTTCTCTAAGTTCTTTAATAGCCTTCTTGTGCTCATGAAGGGGGATAATTCCTTCCTTGCACTGGTCAACATGATATTTCCACTTGCTTAATTCAAGCTTTAACAGTGAAATCTCTCTCGCCATCTCTTGATTACCTTCATCTCTTGTATCTAATTCATTACCAGTATCCAACTCGGTGATTTCGGCCTCACCCTCCATCTTTCCAGATAAATGTAAGTTACAAATTTCAACAACTTCTTTTTTATTCTCTGGCTCTAGGATGACAATGACCTCTCCATATATGATTGGATTTTGTGATTCATTCATATGCTGGTTCTTTTGTTTCAATAGCTTCTGTTTGTGTTGTTGCTTCTTGTGTTTCAGTATCTTCCATTTGCATTGATGCTTCTTGTGTTTTTGCAGCTTCTATTTACATTGTTGCTTCAACAACCAGTTTTAAGAATGCTGGTTCTTATGTAGCAACATTCAGTTCTTGTACCTCAACCTCAACAAATTCTGTTTGGTTTGCTTCTTCAGTAACACATTTTAAGAATTCTGGTTCTTGTGTAACAACATCCTGTTCTGTAAATGTTTCCATACCTTTGGATTGCTGATATTGCTCCTGGATCATTTTCGTGTCTCTCTAATGTTGAGCCTGGTCCTGAAATAACTCAGTGTCCCCTGTGTTAGCACTCAGAATGTACCCAGGTTGTGGAAGGTAGATCCCAAGGTAAAACATAACCACTTTAAGAAAGAAAACTGACTTCTTTCTTTCTAGAGAGGGATCTCTCAATGAGTTGTTTAACAAGGCTAGATGTATAAATAAAATAAAAATTCAGATAGTGTTTGTGGTTGAAACAAGGTAAATATACATTGGGCTATGGAGTCACAAATATTTTTGAATCACACAACTGTTTGCATGGGAAATTCCACAAAGGAAAGATAATACTTGGTCATAGTTAGAATGCAGTTTTTCTGGTGATAAAGAAGAAACAAAAATAGTCCATCAATATAGAGCACCAAAAAGATGAATTCTGCATTAACTTTGGTATAAGAAAGATTGGTGAATATATGAAACAATAGCTAGAGCATAACAATATGAATTTTGAAACTATTACACACTCATTCCAGATATGAAAGAACACATAATGACAAGTTTAATAGAAAAGACACACACATAAGAAGGGAAATAACAAACTGTAACTACGAAATACACATGAATCTTTGTAGAAAAAGGCCAGCATTTGATTCTGTAATTTTATTAAGGATAGGTCACAAAATACATAACACAAAATCTCCCGGGTTCCAACACCCTTTTTCCATCTCCAAATGTTGTTTAAATACATAACATTGCTTCATGATCTGGAATAACTGATTCTAAAAATAGGCACAACTGCCTGTACATGTGTCAAGCACATTTATTTTCTCCTAACTATTTTTTGAAATAAACTAAAATTCTTAACTAACTAATTTTCTAAAATGAAATACAAAATGATTTCTTCAGCTGTCTTCAAAATATTCACTGGCGCAACTTGTATTTGTTTTTTCCAAAATGTTCAACAGTCTTCCATTGATCGACAATTGGCAAATCTAGATTGACCATCTCCTTCTCTTACAATCTGAGCTCCACATTATACACATGAGAATAATCTACCAATTTAGCACATGTAACTTTGAAATCAAACATCATCTCAAAATCCCCACCCAATTTTCAACCACTATTTTTCCAAACTATGATTGTTGCATGTATTCAAATTTCCTCTGATCTAATCTACAACTAATTAACCTGTCATTATAATCCTTTTGAGACCACATCCCTTTTTTCTCTTCCCAAAAGAAAGGAAGTCCTCTTTTGAACAAGGGATTAAACAATTCGATGAATTCCTTAATTTGGTGATTCACAATATCAATTTTAGCTTGAACTGTATCCAAATGTTGATATTTTCTCACCACTTTTCTTTCCCATGCAACGGTTGAGATCCTATCTGTAATATTTTCCTTCCTTATGTCCTCCTCTGTGAAACTGTATAAAAAACTAATTGCATTATGAGTTGTGTCTCTGGATTTTTTATTTAAGACTTGCTTCACTACCATGCCACTTTGTCTAGCTGCTTGCATAACAATCTCCTCGTCTAAAATTTAATCTAAATAATCCCTGAGCTTGGATGCTTCTTTTATAAGCACATCCCAGATGATATGCTTAGCTCACTGTAAGGCTGACTGTCCTATAACTTGCTTTGTCAATTTGTTATTCTCATCTATCAGCTCTTTACATTTGTTCTCCGATTTCTTTCTTTCTTGTTCTCTTTTTACAACTATGTCTTCCAAAATTTTAGTTTGGTTATTCAAACCAGTTATTTCCATATCTCTTAGACTTACCTGAGACATAGCTTGGGAAAGGGAATCTGCACTAGTTTGTATTGAAGGTGATATAATTTGCACTTCCTTTTCCTTATTCTTTTATTCTAATTCCTTCTCCATCTTTGCTTGTTTTGTTTTTAAATCCTTTTCATTTTCAGCCCAAAGCCTTGCATATTTTTCCCATTTCTTCTCCTTTTCCTCAAACTTCAACAATCTTGCTTTACAATCAATCAATTCAATAGTCAAATCTTCCTTTTCTTTCTCAAACTTTGTCAGGTCATAAGTTTGTATAAGCCAAGTAGAAGGAATTTTCAGCTTCTTTTTAAACAATTGAATAACATTTTATTTTTTTCACTTAACAACTTCTATGCAACAACTCCCTTGTTAGCTTGACTATCAACCACCAATAATTCTACTTGTATCTTCTTAATCTGTGTTTGGTGGGATTTGTTCTCCACCTTTTCCTGTCTGAGTAAATTTTCAACTTTTTTCTTACTTGATTGTAATTGTGACACTTGCAATGTTGCTTTCAACAAATCAGTATAAATAATATTACCTCTCTCTGTGTGTAGATGTATCATATCAGTAGCATGGATATTCTTTAAGTTCATCCTCATTTCAACAACTTTGTTTCCTCTAATCACTACCAAGTTCAATGTATTTTTAGCATGATCCCTAACAGTCACTAGGGATTGGTCCTGACTAGATAATTTTCTCACTTCATCATATAATTTCATAGTTTCATTAGAATACCCCCCCCACACATTTATATTTGTCTAAAAATTCAGTCTTAGACTTGTATCTACCTGTAGCTCCTTCACGAATTTTATCAAAGGTATATTCCTGGATTTTAAAGGATGGGCCTTTAACCTTCATCTGCTTCTTTTTACCCTTAATCCTATCCTTTGTGACGTGTACAAGTTTCCCTATTTTTTCAATCTTTTTCTTTTTAGGTGTTCTAGCCGTATCTTCTTCCTCAGTATCCATGGCATCTGAAAAGTCCCTCTTATTTGTTTTTTTCCAGAAAAACTAGCCAATGGTGTAATTTGAGTAGCTGCTGCAACTATACTAGAAAGATCATGCTAAGGAGAACTGCTTCCTAGTGTAGATGAAAGTGAATCTTCCTGCATATTTTCACCATTTTTTATATCCTTGGGGTAATCCATCTAGTTCGTTGCTTCAGAAAGTCATTCCACCGCAGAATGTTCAAATGGTTTATTTTTATTGGCATGTCTTCTTTTTGATATAACATGGTGAGGATCATAATTAATAGCAGCTTCAACTGAAAATCCCATTTCTCTGAGCATGCTATCAATTATTGGAAGATCAACTTTATTCTTGATGAAAAGTGGGCCTACTATCCATGGAAATTTAATCTTAGACATTTTCTGAAAATTCAAGAAATGCTCATCTTCAACTATTAAATTTTGTCTAATTAGTTCCAATGCAAATACTCTCATTGTCAAAAAGGCTGGTAAGATATAGGGTTGATGAACAAACTCGTATAACATAATCACTGTACCAAATTTAGATAGGAACCAATACCCTATTCTTCTTTCACTGAAAACTGTAGAATTTCTTTCATCTATGGTAACACTCCATGAAATCTCTTTTGAAATAAAACATTGTATACTTCTACCATGAGAAAATTCATAAATGTATAATAATCCCTGTTCATTTCATCTATTATTACAATCTCTGGGAGATGTAAATTGTCTTCATTGAATGCTAAAAACATCTTCAGTAGAAAAGATTGAAATCTGAAAGATCTCATCTTGTGGAATTTTACTATTTGAGAATGAATGTTCTTAGCTAAAAACTCATTAAACTTAAGGCATGCTGACTGCATTGACTAACTCAACTTTTCAGAGTCTACCTGACCAGTACTAAGGGTGAAAACTAAGCTAAATAATGGTTTTGTGATGTATTTATTTGTATCCAACCCTAAAATATGACTTGATAAGGTTAAAAGAGACCGGGTTTCTTCATTAAACAGGTTGTAATCAATGGGAAAAGGATGGTTTAACAACTGACTATCGGGTTTTGAACATGATTTGAGGGAAGTTTCTTTCTTCTCAACTGTGGACTCTCGAAAAAATTGAACTAGGATTTCTTCTTTGTACTCTTTAGATACTTGAATGAAATCGACAAGGATAGACATAGTATTTTGGATGACAAGTTAACTCACTGGACACAATATTTTAGACCTAGATGCATCTATAATTACCCCCTCAGAAGGGGAATAATTATTGGTGCAACCAATCAACAAACTCTAGGCAATTTGGATTTTGGTGTACAAAAAAAAATAGAAATACGAACTGAAAACACCATGAGTATCAATTCCCTGGTCTTTAAGTATTTTCAACTTTTTCTTCGATGTTTCTACAATGTCATTCAACAATATAGTGTCAAAGATTTCAGAATATTTGTCCTCAAGAAATTCTTCAATTTTCTGATACTCAAGATTCTGGACCTCTAAATCTTCCCTCTTAGCCATTATATACTAGTTTGATAGAGATAAGAACCTACCTGGTTAGCTGAAAGATGGTCCAAATAATTTTTCCACGGTAGCGATTTCCACACAGTCCGAGTTCTCGCTTTCCAATGCTTCAGAAAACCAAATCATTTGAATCCACATGCTCATCCTTATATTATTTTATTCTTCATATAGATTGTGCATCTTCTTCAACCAAATGTAATTCCACCTGTAGATTTAGTATCCTTCAATCTAAGCCCTTGATTTTGATTGCTGGTTAAATCCATTGTCTTATTCCCACTATTTCACCATACTTTATTTTCCATGCAACTTCAAGTATCATAATAAATCTCCATATTTGTTCTGAAACTTTTCCAGATCTAAGCCATCCATCTGTACTTTCCTTAGACCTTGATCTTTAGTTATATCACATTCTTATTCTTTCTTATTACTTTTGTTCACTGATTGATTTTCAGCCGTAGATTTATCTTAGCTTAAATCCATACCTTTGATTATTTTCCACACTTACACTTTCTGCATCCTCACCAAAACTTTTCGTCCTTGCACCTTGGATTAGCATAATAATTTTAGGTCGTTGATCTAAATCATGCTTTCGTCTGGACCATTGAAAAGTGCGACCCCTACTACATTCCGCTGAAATAAAAAATTTATTTATCGTCACACTTTAAATTTGCGGAATCAACCTCAGCCGCTGATCTAAATCAAGCTTCAATATGAGTCATTGAAACATGTGCCCCCTACCCAATTCCACAAATTTTCATTTTGAATTTCTCCATACTAGTTCACCTTGCGGAATTATTTCCAGGCTTTGATCAAACTCCTCTTTAAATCTATGCCGTTCAAACTTTAAGATCCTACCATATTCCATAAATTTGAAATGTTGATTTTTCCACGCATGTTAGATTTGTGGAATTGTTCTCCGCCATAGATCTATTCTCCGATTAGATCTATTCCGTCAAAACATGTCAACCTTTAAGCCATTTTGCAAATTGGAAAAGTTAGTTTCTGCGAGCATGTTAGATCAACGGAATTCACCTCCTCCATTGATCTTACCCCATCCTCAATCTTGGCCATAAAAAAAATGCAGATCTTACCGCATTTCGCAAATATGAAAAGTTTCTTTGTTCATGCAAGTTATATTAGCAGTGTTAGCACCTGATTTGTGCTAAATGGGACAAAAGGTTTCTGACCCGAAAGAGAGGAATTGGAGCCTACAAACATTTCATGAGGGGGAGCCTTGTGAGAATAGTAGCAAGCCCTGGAGAATAGGGGAGATCTCTGAAAGAAAAAGCCAGAGGGAATTTATAAGGATGAGAGAACCTGCACTAGTCACGGCATTCGAGTGGAAAAGAACCCCAAAATTAGAGTCATACACAGGCCCACCTATGATTGGCACCACGAAGAGGAGGAAGAAGACTTGTCAGACAAAGCATAGTGGCACAAATGTTTTTGAAGGTCCTGATCAGAGATTGATGCAAATTGACGGTGAAAAACCTTTTCACGATTTCTGAATGCATACCAAAAAGCTCCTCTCCAAATTGGAAAAAATGTTTTAAACCGCGACGACTTGTAACGGTGTAGATCACAAAGGCCCTAGATCGATGATGGAGATTAATTTCATCGATCCAAAGTGCACTGTGGAGATGATGAGCCAAATTTCACGAAATCCATTAAAGGGTGGAGTTATCCAATGATAAAGATTGACGTAGGGGCAGATCTTTGGTGAAAATACCGTTTCGCTTACCATAAGTGCTCAAAAGAAAACCTCAATGGGGAAAAGAGAAATTCGGTAAAGTTCTCCACATCAAATGGATAAATAGTGAGGAGGTCTGTGATCTACGATGGAGGTTGTAACCCATGAAGAGGACGTGTGCATGAGCTGAAGAAATTAAACATGATTGTGTGAAAATCCGACGGCAGGGATCGCTCGATTCTAGATTTTGGGGCCCTACATCTATGGCTATGATCGCATCCGGCAGAAAAGGTGCATGGTCAGATAATAAGGCAAAATAATATAAAAGTAGGCACATGGATCAAACAGGTTATTATTCTGCGGCATCGGGAAGTGAGGGTTTCAGACTATGCAGACTGTGCCACCTTGGACAAGCATCAAAGTAAGCGGTCAACCACCCCGGTACATTTTTCTTATAAAAAATGTTGTTTCATTGCTGAATTGGAGGATTCAGAAGCTAAAAACCTTGAGCTTCAAGGAGCTGAAGAATCCCTAACAGACAAGGATGCCGGGGCCTTTGATACTATCATTATAAATGATAGTATAGAAGCCGCTCGGGCTAAGTTAAAATCTCTCCAGTCAAAGGGAATTGACCCCCATGGAGTGTTCAGTTCTTTATTTTTCTACTTTTCCATCGAGAAAACCCCTAGCTGCCCTGAATTTGTAAGCTGGTGCACGAAAAATTATTCCATGTCCGAAGATATGATTATGGACGTGTCTAGGTCTAGGATTCTATGTCCCATTAATTCCCTCAATATCCAAAGCACTTTGTTGATACCCTCCAAGTTTATCCAACTGTCTAGTGAATATAATGAAGGAGAGATACTTCGTTTCTTTCAAGAATCCTTAGATGAACAGAAAGATGCCTTCCTCAAATCCTGTTTAAAACCTGAAAGCTAGTTGTCAAACCCTCCTTTCCCCATTGATTTTATCCTGTTCAGTGAAGAGACTCAGTATGTAATTATCCTAGAGAGACAATTTTTAGGTCTGGACTCAAATCAGTTGATCACTGAACCCTTGTTGAGTCTGATTTTTACCCTTAGTTCAAGCCAAGCGATTTTAGGAACTTTGAGTCAACCTTCACCACTTGCTTGTTGGCAGTTCGACGAGTCCCTAGCCATAAATATAAATGAACAGCTGAGTAATTTTAGTCAATCCGGGACCTTAGAATTCCAATATATTCTTATGAAAATGTTTTTGAGTTTTAATGATGATGACATACAGCTCCTTAAGATGGTCATGACAAAGGACATGCACAGTTACTATTGCAAATTCATGAATGTCCTCATGGCTCCAGTCTATGAAACCCTCTTTCAAAGGAGACTACCAAGAGTCTTTCCAGAGATGAAAAGCATGCTGCAATCATCCCCAAAAAGGAGAGTCGAAGATTGGTTCCTCTCAGATAATAGCATAGTGATAAGGGTCTATGGATTTACTCACCAACTATACATCCTCCCAGCTTTTCTGATGCCGAGGATGTTTGCATTGGAACTAATCAGACAAATGTTGGTGGTCGAAGATGAACTTTTCATAAGTTCCAGGAAACATGCAGACATTAGGTTTCCATGGGCGGTTGGCCCTTTTACTGTCAAGAACAATTTGACTTTTCCAAAGGTCAAAGGTTTGCTCAAGGAGAAAGGTTTTGACATGGAAGCCACAATCGACTACGACCCACATCACATCATCTCTAATAGAATACAAGCAAACAAGAGTAAACCTTTCGAACATGTTAAAGTAGCAGGCTTAACAGAAAGAGAGAATTGGATGCAGCACCCTGAAGAAATAATTTTCGATGAAGATATGCCAAAAAGGTCTACCTTTTTTGCCTTACTGGAGAGTCCTCCTCAGCCAGACCTCTCCTGCATTGTAGTCGTTGCCACCCATATTACACCTCTGGATAGCTTGCTTGATAGGGAAAATAAGAGAGAATACTCAGAAGCCATGGACATAGAAGAAGGAGAGGCATCCCAGTTGCCCAAAAAGCAGAAAATTGAGGAACCAAATGAAATTATGCCCAGCGCTAGTGCCAAGGGAAAGAATAAAATTGTGAAAGTCAAGGGGCCATCCTTCGTGATCCAGGAATATGCGTTCAGTAGTGTTCCTAAGGAAGTAATAGGAAAATGTAAGTTTAAAACCGAGCTTCTATAAAAGTACAGAGAGCTTGGTAAAAAGGCCTTTGAAGAAAGGTCAAAGTTGAGCGAAGAGGTGGACAGACTGCTGGGCCAGAAGAACTCCTTGGTGACAGTCAGAGACCCTACCAAAGGCACCCTGAATTTGGCTGTTATCACGGGTGACAAGGTAGTGAAGTTAAAAGTAGATTCAAAAAGAGTCCCTACAACTGACATAATTAATTTGCATAAGGGGATAAGTGAATACCTCTACGCTGATGTAATCCAAGTTGTTCTACAGATATCCAAATTGATGATTGGGAAGAAAAGAGTAGAAGAAATGCTCCGAAAGGAGAGAGTGGAAAATAAGTCTTTCCTGGCCCAGATCAAGAAGCTCCAAGTGGATCTATCTATAGTATAAAACCCAAGGGATAACAGTGTTGCCACCCAAAGGCTAATGAAAGACAAGGAGGGTACTATCCAATTACTGAAGAAAAAGCTAGAGATCCCTTTTGCTTAGCTCATTCAGACAGCTAAGTTTATGGAGATAGATAAGGAGAGGGAGACCCTAAACACTTAGTTGGTTAATTGTAAACATAACTTACTCATACAGGAAGGGAAATAGGTGCAATGGAAGAAATATGCCAAGATTTGGGCCAAGGAAAAGCGGGATTTTGAAACAAAGAAAGATGAATTGGAAAAAGAGTTAAAGGAGCTAAAGCAAAAAGCTTAGGAACAACCAGCGCCCCTGACCCAATCATACGAAGTACCTGATGTAGACTCGTTATCCCAAGATATGTCCCAAGTGAGCCTCAATACTATAGAGATTATTGGCCCGATGAAATAGAATCAGGACTTGATGGAAATGTTAGATGTCAGAGAAGATCTGAAGAAGAAAGTAGAGGAGCATTGCAGATAATTAGAGAGTAAGAACAGTGGATTATCAAAGTTGGTTTCAGGCCAGGAAGCTTTGATAGGAAGAAAGCACCTCATTTGGGACGTGATTATAGTGGAAGCAAACAAAGTATGACCATACTTGTATTTTATCCAAGATAAGGAAAACACCATACAAGAAGCCAAAAAACACATCTAGGCAGCTCAGTTAGACCTACATAAAAGACCCTTGGGCATAGTTGAAAGTGCAATAAAATTCCTAAACAACCTACCAGATGAAGACATTAGACGAGGAAAGATCCGAGACATGGTTCCTACCATCACATGGGCCAGAAGAGCGGTGCGCAAACCAACTGATGATTTCACTAAGAAGTTTAAACCTCTAGTCCAGAGAGGACTCCCTTTCTTTTGGGAATAAAAGGGACCAATGTTGTCCCAGAAGGAGTATTATGACAGGTTGGTCGAATGCAAGTAGGACCAGGTCAAATGTAGGAAGGACCACAGATAATTCGAAGATATAACTCAACTATCGCTTTTAGGAAAGATGATGATCAGAAAATTGTCTTGGGAGTTTGAAATGTTATTTGATTTCAAGGCTTTGTGCGTTAAGTTTCTAGAGCCTTCCTTTTTGGAAAATCTAGAGCTAGAAGTGATGGTAGAAGAAGTGGTTAAACTGGAGGCACCAACGACTAACCAATGGAAAATGATCGAAAACTACAGCAAGTTCGAGCAAAGGCTACGCCAAGGATGATGGACCCTAACGAAAACCAGAACCTAGGATACAGTTGTGAGAAAATTAGGTGAGAGGGAAGCTTGGAGACACAACATATTTTAGACCCAGTAGTTGAACCTTGCCTCCATCATTTTTTGTTTTGTGTCATTCTGTTTTATGTCACCCATTGGGAGAGGCTACGATACTATTTGTTAAGAATTTGTTGCTAATTTTTGTAACTAATTTTGGCCTTGTTTCGAGGTTGGTCTCAGGGGCCCAAGACAATTTAAATAGGCTCTACACATAAGGAGAAAGGGTTGGCTGGTTTTGAATTTACAAGACTATTGTGTTTGTAATAATTTTTTATTAATATACAGAGGCGAATGTTGGTTATATGCATTTTACAGGAATTCCTGTGTGTTTCCAAATGGTAGTATGTACTTTTATTTTCTCATTTGCATGCTATTTCTAGTGTTTCTTTACATTATGTTTCTCTTCATGTCGTAGACTTAGTGTATAATGGATAGGAATTCACACCCATATGCTCCTGCCATTGTCTTTGATATCCACAAAAAAATTCTTCCAAAACTGGCATGGAATTCATCCCCATGGCACTCCACATTAGCGGATTGCAATATTTCTTCTATTACCTACAGACCCCAACTACAATGACAGTGATTGAGGCACTACCTTTCTCCTGTAGGCATTTTTCCATGCAAACTGCTTTGTTCTCCTGTTATTTTTGACTCCATAGCCCGATAGCTCTTTCTTTTGTTTCCAACCATGAATATTTGATACTTATCTTGTGAAAATATAAATTTGGCCTTGTTATGTATGTGTGAGAGATCCCTCTATGGAAACATAGTAGCCAAATCCCTTTCTTAAAGTGGTTCTGCTGTTACCTCGGGATCCACCTTCCTACAATCTTGGTGTGATTCTAGGTGCTAGCAAACTGGCGTCGTTGCTGGGGATGATATTGAATATCATCCCTGGGAAGAACGACAAAGATTCAAAGGGTAAAGGGTTTCTGTGGGCAAACAGACACTCCTGCAAGTGAATAAGGTTGTATATTTTCCCTAGCGACTCCATGTTGTTTCTTAGCTACATACATAAGTCATCCTGGCTTCCCAACAGCTGCATACCAGAGGTAATCCTAACGCTCGATTTTCAAAGTTTGAAAAATCTGAATAGGCCATTTAGGAATAAGGGAAAAGACCAGTTAGTTGTTCCTCAATTTGAAAATTCTTCCACTCAAGAATTCCGTAACATCCCCGATTCTGTGGAGGAGGTTTCCTTTAAAGGTACCATGCCAAAATCCAAGTCAGAGTCAGATCTGAGAAATACCAGGGTGAATCTTGACCTTTTGGAAGACTACCTATTGGACTCTCTCTGGCAGAACCTTCAAAGAGCTGGGAACCTTGTTGTCAAGAATTTTCAACCCCATACCCCCCTAACAGTGCAAAATAAATTTATCTTCCAAGTCTCACCTGCAGTCCCGGAACCACCTGTATCAATGGCTGGCCGACTTGCCCCACTAGAAATTCATATCATGTTGCATGACCTCCCCCAAGGTTATGCCCAAAGAGTCCCCTTCTATGACGGGGAAGGAAATTTCACCGCCCGAAAGCATGTTGACAGATTTGAAGACTTCTTGGATCTGGAATTGGTAGATGATGATGATGTGAAGATGAGGTTGTTCATGTTGAGCCTCTTAGGGGAGGCTAAGAATTGGTTTAAATATTTACCCGCTAGGTCCATCAGCACGTTTGTAGCCTCCAGATCATGTTCTTGGAAAGATGGGATGATAAAAGAATCCCCCTACAAGACCTGTTCCAGTACAACGATTTGAAGAAAGGTGGTTTCTAGTCAGTGCATGAATTCTCCGGAAGGTTTATGAGGATGTACTTTGATGGTTCAATTGCTAAAAGAGGAGTTGGCGCAGGTGTGTATATTATTTCTCCCATCAAAGAATTTGAGATCCTATATTACCAGTTAAATTTTGAATGTACTAACAATGTAGCAGAGTACAAGGCTTCATTGTTGGAACTACATGCCTTAAAAGACATGAAAGCCAAGCAGGTACTGATCATTAGGGATTCATAATTGGTTATAAATTGGATTAATGATATATATCAAACTAGGAATCCTAGGATGAGAGCCTATAGAAATGAAGTGTGGGACATGTTCAAAATTTTTTTCACCGAATACACGGTCAAAGTAGTCCCTAGGACTGAAAACACAGTTGTTGATTCCCTAGTGGTTTTTGTTGGCAGATTCAGAGCCTCGATGGCTGGGCCAAAGGAACATAAGGTATGCATCAGGAATAGGCCTGCTATACCTGACAACTCTAGACACTAGCAAGTATTCAAATATGATGAACATATTAAGAGGTTTCTAGAGCTATCTTACAAGTTTGAAAACACCCAGATAGACAATGAGAATTGCCACCTAGAAAGTTTTCAGGATGCTGAGGGCGAAGAAAAAGGAAGTGATGAAGGCAAGCAGTATAGAGATTCATTGGGAGGAAAGGACATAGTGTAACTAAAGGGTAATCATATCCCTAGAGGCTTGATTCCCCTGGAGAATTTGTTTGACCAAAACGTCGTGGCTAAAAACCCCAAGATGAAGCCTATAGAATATTCCGTTGAAGATAAAAACATTAGGACTGAGAGCCATCAGAAGATCATAAAACTGTCAAAGAAATTGTCTGCTAGGGTGAAGGAGGATTACGTTAGTTTGATGAGGAAATATACTGTCATATTGTCATGGAGCTATGAGGATCTTAAAGAATACGACATGCCCATCATATAGCATACCATCCCCATAAAGCCATGCGAAAATCCTTTCAAACAAAAATTGAGTAGGGCCAATCCAAAATTGCTTCCCATAATCAAGAAGGAAATTAGAAAGCTATTTGATGCGAAGATCATTCAAACATTGAGATTTTCTAAGTGGGTCGCTAACATGGTTCCAGTTAGAAAAAGAATGGTGAGATCCGGATATGCATAGACTTCAGGAATCTGAACAAGGTTTCTTTGAAGGATAATTATCCTTTTCCCAAGATAGAACACATATTGCAGACAGTCGTGGGGTCTGATAGAATTTCCACCATGGATGGTTTCTCAGGTTACAACCAGGTGAAGGTACTTCCCAAAGATAAGAAAAAGACCACTTTCACCACACCTTGGGGGATTTTTTTGTACACCAAAATGCCTTTTGGTCTCATGAATGCATGAGAAACTTTCCAACATGCCATGGATATAGCATTCGTTGAAGAGAAAGATAAATTCGTGGTGGTCTATATGGACGACATCACTATGTATTCCAGATTGGATAAAGAACACATCCAAAATTTGGAGAAGGTTTTTTTTTTGAAATGCAGGAGATATGGGATATCATTGAATCCCCAGAAATCTAATTTTGGATTAGAAGAAGGAAAGTTGCTGGGGAATATCATCTCGAGGGATGGTATAAAAATAGACTTGGAAAGAATCAAAGCCATCTAGAAGGTCGAAGAACCTAGGAGCAAAAAGGAAGTACAATCCTTCATCAAGCAGGTAAATTTTCTCAGAATATCCATCCCTAGTTTTGTAGAAATACTAATGAGCATTACTAACATGCTCAGAAAAGACCATGAAATTAAGTGGACACCAGATGTGAAGATAGCTTTTAGGGATATTAAAAGGGCCTTCACAGAAGCCCTAGTCGTGGCAAGCCATAATTTCAACAAAGAATTCTTGATCTTCTCTTATGCATCTAACCACACTATAGCCAGAGTACTATTGCAAAAGAATGACCAGAATGCTGATCAACCTATAACATTTTTTTAGAAAAGTACTGAGAGAAAGGGAGCTGAAGTATGACATAATGGAGAAACATGCCTATGATTTGATAAAATTGTCAAAGGATTTCAGAGTCTACATCCATCATTCCCACATCATAGCTTATGCGCCCAGTAACACCATGAAAGGCATCCTCACCCAACCAGATCCAGAGGGGCGAAGAGAAAAATGGGTCGTTGTGTTGTTAGAATATGATATCAAGATCAAACCCACCAAATTGGTTAAGGGTCAAGGGTTGGCTAAGATGATGACTAATTCAAATTATGATTCCTTGCAGCTGAAATTCCTAACAAGTCACTCATTGTAATTAGAGGCTGAAGCACAGGTGATGCCTAGCTTCTCTACTTACCCTTGGTATCTTGACATTATATATGTGCTGCAAAATGTATAGGCACCTACAGGGCTGAGAAAGACAAGGGCCAGGTCAATAAAATTGAAATCTGCCAAATTCTGCATTCTGAATGAGTACTTGTATTGGAAAGAACCAAGGGGTGTCCTTTTGAATTGTCTATTGGAGGATGAGGCCCAGTCGATCATGGAAGAGTTCCACAAAGGGGATTATGGAGGCCATCACTCCTAGAAAGTCACAACGAAGAAGATTTTGCGAGCCAACTTCTATTGGCCCACATTTTTCTCTAATGTGTAAAAAGAGACCACAAAATGCCACCACTGCTAGGTCTTCAAAGGAAAGAGAAAACTTGTCCCACTCCCTCTTAATCCCATATCTATGGAAGGTCCATTTCAATAGTGGGGGTTAGAATTCATCAGAGAGATCAATCCAAATTCCTCTGGGCAACACAGATGGATCCTGACTGCTATGGATTACTTTACCAAATGGATAGAAGCAATACCTACCAGGAGGGCCACTGATGAGGTGAATATAAATTTTTTAGAGGAAAACATTTTGTCTCGGTTTCAAATCAAAGAAGATGGTGATTTTTTTCCACAAATACCACATCAGCCTCAACCATTCTACCTCCTATTATCCCAAGGGAAATGGGTTAGCAGAGTCTTCGAACAAGATCTTGGTGAGAATAATAAAGAAATTGTTGGAAGACAACAAAAGGGCATGAAACATGAAGTTAAAGTATGCTTTATGGGCTGACATGGTTAGCACTAAAAGGGCCATCAAAATGTCCCCATTCCAGCTTGGATACGGGTCTGAAGTGGTTTTCCTGGCATCTCTAGGAGTGGCGGTGATGAGGTTGCTGTAGGAGCAGTAAAATGAGCCGAACCACCTATAGAGAAGGATAAATCAGATTATCAAGTTGAATGAACTTAGAGACAAATCCTACGAAAGTGTGGAGGTGCACCAAGAGAAAATGAAGAAGACCTTTGACATGAGAGTTAAAGAAGAAAAGTTCTTGATCAATGACCTAGTTCTAAAATGGGATGCACCAAATGAAGATAAAGGAAAGCATGGTAAGTTTGATCATATGTGGGTAGGTCCATACATTGTTGTGGTGCATAGAGGAGAGAACACTTTCATTCTGCAACACCAAGATGGGTCCCTACTAGAAGGGGGTCCAGTGAATGGGAGGTTCCTCAAACACTACTTGACATGAGGTAAAGAAAGAAACACATATACTATATTTGTATATATTTCTTAGCTATCAAATAAATGAGGAGGTGGTTCCAGAAGGAGTTTGAATCCCAAAGAGAAGGCCATAAGATCTGGAAGGACTACCATTTTTCTATTTTTCTAGTTTCTTGTTTTCGTTAAATATAGCAATAAGGAAACATTAACAAATGTTTCAGAGTCTCGGGCAGAGATGCTCGCCCAATGGATTTGGCACTTGGTCTCCAAGTTATTTTCTACCTCGCATGGAGGATAGCATCCCTACCTGGAGCCACTTGCTAGCACCTGATTTGTGCTAAATGGGACAAAAGGTTTTTGACCCAAAAGAGAGGAAGCAGGGCCTGCAAACACTTCACGAGGGGGAGCCTTGGGAGAACAATAGTGAGCCCTGGAGAATAGGGGAGATCTCTGAAAGAAAAATCTGGAGGGAATTTATAAGGATGAGAGAACTCGCATTGGTCACATCTCATCGAGTGGAAAAAAACCCCAGACTTAGAGTCGTACGTAGGCCTGCATGTGACTGGATACGTGAATAGGAGGAAGAAAACCTGTCAGACAAAGCACAGAAGTCAGAAATTTTTTTGATGGTCACGATTGAATATTGATGCAAATGAACCACGAAAAACATTTTCATGATTTTTGAATGCATACCAAGAATATCCTCTCTAAATTGGCGAAATGTTTTAAATCGCGACGACTTGTAATGGTGGAGATTACAAACAATTTAGATCGACGGTGGAGATTAATTTCACCGATCCAAAGTGCATTGTAGAGATGGTGAGCCAGAATTCATGAAATGCGTTAAAGGGTGGAGTTATCCAACAACAAAGATAAACACAGGAGCAGATCTATGATGAAAAGACCGTTTCACTTACCATAAGTGCTCGAAAGAAAACCTCAATTTGGAAAAGTGAAATTCGGTAAAGTTCTCCACGTCGAATGACTAGATAGTGAGGCGGTCTATGATCTATGATGGACGTTGTAACCTGCAAAGCGGATGTGCGCATGAGCCGAAGAAAGTAAACATTATCGTGCAAAAATCCGACAGGAGGGATCGCTCTATTCTAGATTTTGGGGCCCTACATCTGTGGCTATGATCGCATCCAACATAAAAGGTGCATGGTCAGATAAGAAGGCAAAATAATATAAAATTCAACACATGGATCAAACATGTTATTATTCTGTGGTATCCAGAAGCGAGGGTTTCAGACTGTACAGATCGCGCCACCTTGGACAAGCCTCATAGCAAGTTGTCAACCACCCTGGTACATTTTTCTTATAAAAACTGTTGTTTCATGGTTGAATTGGAGGATTGAGAAGCTCAAAACCTCGGGTTTCAAGGAACTGAAGAATCCCTAACAAACAAGGATGCCAGGGTCTTTGATACTATCATTATAAATGATAGTATAGAAGTCACTCGGAATAAGTTAAAAGCTCTATAGTCATAGGTAATTGAACCCCATGGGGTGTTCAGTTCTTTCTTTTTCTACTTTTCCATCGAGAAAACCCCTAGCTTCCATGAATTATTAAGTTGGTGCATGGAAAATTATTCCCCGTCCGAAGGTATTATTATGGATGCTTCTAGTTCTAGGATGCCATGTCCCATTAATTCCCTCAATATCCGAAGCACTCCATCGATACCCTCCGAGTTTATCCAACTGTCCAGTGAATATAATGAAGGAGAGATACTTCACTTTTTTCAAGAATCCTCAGATGAACAGAAAGACGCCTTCCTCAAATCCTATTTAAAACCTGAAATCTAGTTGTCAAACCCTCCTTTCCCCATTGATTTCAGCCTGTTCAATGAAGAGACTCAGTCTGTAATTATCCTAGCGAGCCAATTTTTATCTTTGAACTCAAATCAGTTCATCACTGAACCCTTGTTGAGTCTGATTTTTACCCTTAGTTCAAGCCAAGCGATGTTAGGAACGTCGAGTCAACCTTCACTACCCTCTTGTCTACAGTTCGACGAGTCCTTGGCCAGAAATATAAATGACCAGCTAATTAATTTTAGTCAGTCTTGGACCTTTAGGTTCTAGTCTATTCTTATGAAAATGTTTTTGAGTTTTAATGATGATGATATACAGCTCCCTAAGATGTTCATGACAAACGACATGCATGGTGACTATTACAAATTCATGAATGTCGTCATGGCTCCACTCTATGAAACCCTGTTTCAAAGGAGATTGCTGAGAGTCTTGCCAAAGATGAAAAGCATGCTGCAATAATTCCCAGAACGGAGAGTTGGATATTGGTTCATCTCTGATAATAGCACAGTTTTTAGGGTCTATGGATTTACTCACCAATCGTACATCCTCCCAGTATTTCTGAAGCCGAGGATGTTTGCACTAGAACTAATCAAACAAAGGTTGGTGGCCGAAGACGAACATTTCATAACTTCCAGGAAACATGCAGACATTAGGTTTTCGTGGGTGGTTGGCCCTTTTACTTCCAAGAACAAATTGGATTTTCCAAAGGTCAAAAATTTTCTCAAGGAGAAAGGTTTTGACATGGAAGCTACAATTGGCTACAACCCACATCACATCATCTCCAGCAAAACACAAGCAAACAAGAGAAAACCTTTCGAACATGTTGAAGTAGTAGGCTTGGTAGAAAGAGAGAATTGGATGCAACACCTTGAGAAGTAATTTTTGACGAAGATATGCCAGAAAGGTCTATCTTTTTTTCCTTGTTGGAGAGTCCTCCTCAGCCAGACCTCTCCTTCATTGTAGCCGCGGACATATAGATTACACCTCTTTCCATCTTGTCTGATAGGGAAACTAAGAGAGAATACTCAGAAGCCATGGACGTATAAGAAGGAGAGGCATCCCGAACACCCAAAAAGCAAAAAATTGAGGAACCAAATGAAATTACGCCCATCACCAGTGGGGAAAATATAATTGTGAAATTCAAGGCCCCATCCTTCACGGTCCAGGAATACGCGTTCAATAGTGTTCCTAAGGAAGCGACAGGAAAATATAAGTATAAAATTGAGCTGCTAGAAAAGTACAGAGAGGCTGGTAAAAATTCCTTTGAAAGGTCAAAGTTGAGTGAAGAGGTGGACAGACTGCCGGTCCAGAAGACCTCCTTGGTGATAGTTAGATACCCTACCAAAGGCACCCTAGATTTGGCCGTTATCATGGGTGACAAGGTGGTGGAGTTAAAAGTAGATCCGAAAAGAGTCCCTAAAACCGACATAATTAATTTGCATCAGGGGATAAGTGAATACCTCTATGCTGATGTACTCCAAACTGCTCTATAGATATCGAAATTGAAGACTAGGAAGAAAAGAATAGAATAAATTATCCAAAAGGAGAGAGTGGAAAATAAGGCTCACCAGGCCCAGATCAAGAAGTTCCGAGTGGATCTATCTATAGTAGACAGTCTAGGGGATAAAGGTGTTTCCACCCAAAGGATACTAAAAGACAAGGAGGGTACTATCCAATTACTGAAGAAAAGGCTAGAGATCCCTTCTTCTCGGTTCATTCAGACAGCTGAGTTGATGGAGTTAGAAAAGGAGAGGGAGACCCTAAACACTGAGTTGGTCAATTGTAAATAAAAATTACTCATATAGGAAGGGAAAGAGGTGCAATGGAAGAAATATGATGAGCTATGGGTCAAGGAAAAGTGGGATTTTGAGACAAATCAAGCTGAATTGGAAAAAGAGTTAAAGGGGCTAAAGGAAAAAGCTCAGGAACAACCAACGCCCATGACCCAATCATCCAAAGTACCTGATGCAAACTCATTTTTCTAAGCTATGTCCCAAGTGAGCCTAAAGATTATAGAGATTACCCGCCTGATAAAACAAAATCGAGACTTGATGGAAATGGGAGATGTCAGAGAAGATATGAAGAAGAAAGTAGAGGAGTGTTGTAAAGAATTAGAGAGTAAGACTAGTGAATTATCAAAGCTGGTTTTAGGCCAGGAAACTCTGATAGGAGCAAAGCACCTCATTTGGGACACGATTATAGTGGAATAAAACAAAGTACAACCATACTTGGATTTTATCCAAGATAAGGAAAACACCATACAAGCAGCCAAAAAACACATCTAGGAAGCTCAGTTAGACCTGCATAAAACACCCTTGGACACAGCTGAAAGCGCACTCAAATTCTTAAACAACCTAATAGATGAAGAAATCAGATGAGGAAAGATCCAGGACAGGGTTCCTACCATCACATGGGCCAGAAGAGCGGTTCACAAACACCACCATTTAAAGATGGTCGAGGCGAAGTGGAATTTCATGCGCAAACAAACTGATGATTTCACTAAGAATTTTAAACGTCTAGTCTAGAGAGGACTCCCTTTATTCTAGAAAGAAAAGGGACCAATGTTGTCCCAGAAGGATTATTATGACAGGTTGGTCGAATGCAGGCGGTACCATAGAAAATTCGAAGATATAACTCAACAATTGCTTTCAGGCAAGACCGTGATCAGGAAATTGTCTGGGAGTTTGAATTGTTATTTGATTTCAAGTATTTGTGCACTAAGCTGCCAGAGCCTTCTTGTCTAGAAAATCTAGAGCTAGAAGTGATGGCAGAAGAAGTGGTTAAACTGGAGACACCAATGACTAGCCAATGGAAAATGATCGAAAACTACAACAAGTTCGAGGAAATGCTACGCCAAGGATGATGGACCCTAACGACAACCAGAACCTGAATATAGTTGTGACAAAATCAGGCAAGCAATATGCTTGGAGACATGACATCTTTTAGACCTAGCAGGAAACCTTGCCTCCATCATTTTATGTTTTGTGTCATTCTGTTTTATGTCACCCGTGGGGAGAGGCCATGATACTATTTGTTAAGAATTTGTTGCTGATTTTTGTAACTGATTTTAGCCCTATTTCGAGGTTGTTATCGGGGGCCTCAGACACTTTAAATAGTCTTCTCACAGAAGGAGAAAGGGTTGGTTTGTTTTGAATTTACAAGACTATTTTGTTTGTAATAATTTTTGATTAATATAGAGAGCCGAATGCTAGTTATATGAATTTTAAAGGAATTTTTGTGTGTTTCCAAATTACAGTTTGTGCTTTTCTTTTCTCATGTGCATGTTATTTCCAGTGTTTCTTTACATTATGTTTCTCTTTATGTTTTAGACTTAGTGTATAATGGATAGGAATTCACACCCATATGCTTCTGATATTGTCTCCGATATCCACTAAAATTTTCTTCCAAAACTGGCATGGAATTCATCCCCGCGGTGCTCCACGTTAGTGAAATATCATCTTTCTACTATTACCACCAAACCCCAACTACAACAACAGTGATCGAGGCAATACCTTGCTCCTGTAAGCATTGTCCCATGCAAACTACTCTATTCTCCTGTTATTTTTGAATCCATAGCCCGATAGCTCTTATTTTTTTTTCCAACCACTAATGTTTGATACTTATCTTGTGACAATATAAATCTGGCCTTGTTATGTATGTGTGAGAGATCCCTCTCTGGAATCAAAGTATCCATCTCCCTTTCTTAAAGTGGTTTTGCTGTTACCTCGAGATCTACCTTCCTGCAACCTTGGGTGCGATTCACAGTGCTAATAAGCAGAATAAATTTCCAATGTGGATCTGATCCAACCTTTGATCTACACCGTTGAAATATACAGCTCCTACGCCATTCCATGAATTTGAGAAATTTATTACTCCTTACATGTTAAAACAACGGAATTTTTCAGGACCGTAGATCTATCCTCATCTATTCATCCAACGAACAACTATGTCTGCAAGTTAACCTGTTCTCACCCACGCAAAAATTATTAATCCTGTGCATTTAGGTCTTTCCTTTCCTGTCATCATACAACTTAGAACATATTTTCTTATTCACATACATTTGCAAAGTTGAAAACTAGATTTTTTCAATTATTTTGCATTTCCAACTTAGAAACGATCATTCAGACTACTTGTAGAACCTCATTAACCCCCTTCAAGGTCATATGATAAGAAAATTTTCAGACCTTATTCCTCCTTTCACTGGATTAATCCCTTGCCAACTATTTAGCTCAAAAATAGTGCTAACAACTGGCTCCCATTGGGGATTCTATCCTCCCTATGAGGTAGCAAATAACCCCGTAGACCAGGTCCCAACTCCATTGGGAAGTTCCCAATTTTCATACCTCAAACTTTTTATCTTTGTTTTTTCTGTGAGTAAAATTAAAATATAGAAATATAGAAACATGACTACCCCTATAGATCTTAGGGCCTTCTCCACAGGTTTCAAATCCTTTGGCTCACCATCTTACTGTTTGAAAAGTAAAGAAATATATACAACTATGATACAAAAAATTACCTTATTCCCTCAGGACAAGTAATGTTTGAGAAACCTTCCATTGATTGGACCTCCTCTCAGTTGAGACCCATCCTGATGTTGTAGAATAACTGAATTTTCACCTCTGTAAGCTGCAATAATATAAGGACCTACCCACATGTGATCAAGATTCCCATGTTTATTTTCCCTAGGAGCATCTCACTTCAGAACCAAACCATTAATCTGGAATTGTTCTTCCTTGACCTTCCTATCAAAAGTGTTCTTCATTTTTTATCGATGTATTTGCACCTTATCATAGGCTTTGTCCCTCAAATCATTCAATTCTATGATTTTATTTATTCTTCTTTGCATGTGATTTGGTTCATCCTACTGTTCCTGCAATAATTTCATGGCTGGCACTCCCAAAGACTCCAAAAAAACCACTACAGATCCATATACTAAATAGAAATGTGACATTCCAATTGCCCTTTTTGTACTGATTCTGTCATCCCACTAAGCATATTTCATTTTTGTATGCCAAGCTCTTTTGTTATCTTCCAACAACTTCTTAATAATTCTCACCAAGATTTTGTTTGAAGATTCTTCCAGTCCATTACCCTGTGGATAGTAAGCAGTAGAATGATTAATACTGATATGACAATTGTGACAAAAACTTATCATCTTTTTATATTTAAAAGCAGCTGCATTGTCTATCACAATCCTTGTGGGACAACCAAACCTAGCCAAAATATTTTCTTTAAGAAAATCCATAATCACTACATATGTGGCCCTTCTTGTAGGTATTTCTTCGATCCACTTGGTGAAGTAGTCAGTTACTGTTAAAATCCATCTATGTTGCTCTGAGGAATTGGGATTAATTTCTCCAATGAAACCTAATCCCCACTATTGAAAAGGTGCTTCTACAGATATTGGGTTAAGAGGAAGTGGAACAATTTTCCTCTTACCATAAAAAATCTGGCATTGGTGGAAGGTAGTGGTGTCTTTGTAAACATCAGAAAATAATGAGGGCTAGTAAAAACCAGCTCTCAAAATTTAGTTTTCTGTCACTTTTCATGAATGATACCCCCACAATATCCCTTATAAAACTCCTTCATAGTTTGTTGGGCTTGATTTTCCAAAAGGCAATTTAGTAGCACACCACCAAGATCTTTTCAATAGAGATATTGATTTAAGATACAAAACTTAGCAGCTTTCAACTTCATAGATATTTCCCTTGTTTTTCTTAAGCCTGCAGGAGCTTGTAAATTCTATAGAACATACACAATATCCGAGTACAAAGGAGATATAGAAAAATCAAGCATTACCTGCACCCCTGTATCAAGCTAATTTGAGTGACTGGTCAAAAAATTTAGTTGTAAGGATTCACAATTAGAACCTACCATAATTTTTGTGAGCCCTTGTCATTTAATCAACTTGGTAGGCTTGATTTCAATGGCGTACTCCAACAGCACAACAATCCATTTTGCTCTATTCCCTTTTGGATCTGGCTGTGTGAGAATACTCTTCACCATATTACTTGGAACATAGGAAATTATGTGTGAGTGAAGAATATACACTATAAAATATTTCAAAGATTTTACTAAAGCATATGCCTGCTTTTCCATGATATCATAATTTAATTCTCCATCCCTTAATACCTTGCTGAAGAAAACTATGGGTTGTTCAACATTTTGATTGTTCTTCTGTAACAAAATTCCAACAATAGTATGTTCTGAGGCATAAGAAAAAAATAGGAAATCTTCACTAAAATGTGGACTTACAAGAACTAGAGCTTTTGTAATGGATTTTTTAATATCTTTGAAAGAATTCCTTGCATCTATTGACCACTTTACCTAGTTTTCCTTTTTCAACATATTAGTAATATTCCTCAATATTTCAGCAAAACTAGGAATAAAACTCCTCAAAAAGTTTACCTGACCAATGAATGACTGTACTTCCTTTTTACTCCTGGGCTCCTCAACCTTCAGGATTGCACTGACTCTTTTTGGATCTATCTTTATACCATCCTTTGAAATAATATTTCCTATCAATTTTCCTTCCTCCAATGCAAAAGTTGATTTTTTGGGATTTAATGATATGCCATATTTCCTGCACTTTAGAAAAAATTTCTTCAAATTCTTAGTATGTTCCCTATGAGATCTAGAATACACAGTGATATCATCCATATAAACTACCACAAACTTGTCATTTTCCTCTGCAAAGGAAATTCCCATAGAACGCTGAAACGTAGCCCCTGCATTCATCAATCCAAAAGGAATTTTTTCATACATGAATGTACCCCATGGTGTGGTGTATTAGTGATGTTTCCTTCCCAATCCAAATCAACATAACCATGTAGCTTAATCTTATGATTCACATCATACTTGATCCCATAGTCAATTGTACCCTTCAGGTACCTCGATACATGCTTTGCAGCAACCTGGTGAACATATCTCAGATCTGTCAGGAACTAGTTCATGGTGTTCACAGCAAAGAATATGTCTGGTCTCGTCTTCTCCAAGTACATCAATGAACCAATTATCTAATGATACATCATACCATCAATTGACTCTAATGAAGCATCACAAAGTAGCTTCAAGTTCGATGCCATAGGTGTGGCAATTGCATTGCAGTCCATCATTATGAAACTCTTCAGAACCTCCATGGCATAATTTCCTTGACCAAGGAAAATCCCATTTTCACTCTATTACACCTCCATGCCTAAGAAGTAGTGCATCATCCCTAGGTATTTCATCTCAAACTCAGTAGAAAGATTCCCTTTTGCATCTACAATGAGTTCGTCCTCTCCTGTTAGAAACAGGTCATCAACATATACCTGTCTTCTACCTTCAACATTAAAGTAAAGGTTGGAACCCACTTTATTCCTGGTAAAGGCTAAGTCCATCAAGAAGTTGTCCATCCTGTCATACCATGTCAATATTCTTGAACTCCTATGTCTTTTTCAATCACTCCCTTTGAAGTGGAGCATCATCCTCCCTTTGTATTTTGTACTTGTATGGAAATATTTTGTACTAGAGTGACAATTAGCTTCCTCTACTACTGATCCTCTATGATTCCATCTATGTCATCTCTTAAGGTCACTGGATACTAAGATCCTCTATCTTGAACTTTATTAAAAGTTCCTCTTGCACCCATCTATGAGCTTGACATCCTCTGTAGGGTTCCATCTTCAACCTTGTGTGAAATGTTGAGATCTCTGTCACTCTAGGTGATATTCAAGCTCCTCATGTAACTATATGTGCTTATCCATGGGTTCCTTATGAGCTTGTACAAATCCATTTGCGCACATGTAGTTCTTTTCTCGATATACACTTCTACTTCATTGGTGAAGTGTGTCTGGTTAATGAAGCATGGCTTTCCATGATCTACTGCTTTCTTAGAGAAACCATGAACCTTGCTTTGTACTTCTTGATATTGCTATATGTTGCATGCTCGATCTTGTAGCTCCACATGGAAGACACTACAGAGTTCCTTTCAAGGCTCGAAACTACATCCTGAAATCATTCTTCGTGATCGACCAATACTCCTCGACCATGACATCCTTCCAATTCTTTTTGGTTGCTTTTTCATAGTTGGAAGGATTTGCATCAATGATGTCATACAACAGTGATACATAACTGGAGTGTATTTGAGGCCTCTTCTTTTCTCTAGAAGTCCTATCAAAATTTTCTTCATCATGGATGATCTCTCGTGCCCAAGATGGTATTCATTTCTCGAGGTGGATCTACCGCTCTCTATGGTTTGTTGATATCATGATTCTTATATTATTCTGAAGCTCTTTCTTCCACCACGGTGTCTTTGTCCCTAAGAGGTTCAAGTTCTTCTTTATTTTTTTTTTGGATTGAATCTCATCCTTATTTTCTTATAGGTGATTGTATGCGATCTTTCCTACAATTCAAACTCAGCTACATGATTAGAAACATTTCATAATTTCAAAAAACATATTAATAGTGACAAATTCTAGAAGATATATGTCACACAATCATGAAACTATCTTAGCCAATGCTACAACATTCATCCATATTTGTATACATACGGTAACTTTCTAGATGCCTTCCATCTCTACCAGAACATTTATTAAGAGTATGCACTACTCCTAATATGTCAACTGTTACGGAGAGAAATTCCTATGGCTTGGGGTACTACAACAGACAGCTTGACTCCAGAAATCAATTTTTTCCAATATGCAATAGAAATAAAATGTCTAACACTAAAGGATCAGACCTCATACCTTATTCCGGACGGTTGAAGTAGATCCCCATTGAGCTTTCCAATCTTCAGCTTGAATTTCTATATTACTTCCTCAACAACAAGTAAACAATACAAGCATTCTATATATCATGGTGTTAGATCTATTCTAGCATATATAATCAATAATGTAAAAGCATTTGACATAATCCCATGGATAAGATATTCATTCAAATACACATCATTGGACAGGAAAATATATTTCTATTAATATAAATCAGAGATTACAAGATACAACCTCCAATAGCACGTCTGCGAACCAGAGAAACTGAATCCCCCACTTGGGCCTCCACCACTTCAATCCTCCATCTCTCGATAGAAAGCTCACAAGCAAAGGGCAAGCTTGGGAAGAACACCAAAGTGCTCCAAGGGAAAAAGGGATGCAGACTCAAGCATAAGTTTCGGCAACAATGGACTATAGTTTCGTTGCTCTCAATTCTCTCTTATGCCTTCAATGTACCAAGGGGTTCCTTATATAGCTTTTCAAAGGGGTAATGAAAGGTCGAATCCGAGTGATCTCAAGGCATATGGAAGGCCAAGAGTCAAATGAGTCGGATCCATGTCAAGGAAAACTCCAAAAGGATTTGGATTATTCACACATCCCGATGTACGTGGTTTTAGTGGTCAAACCCGCGTATGTACACGCTTATAAGGTTAAAAGTCGCGTATAGCATTTTTCATGTGTTTTTAGGGATGATCAAGGAAACATCAAAGGACAAAAAGTGGTCCATAGGGTCTAAGGAGTCTGCAGCGGGACAGAGGAAGGCCATACAAAGTGTGATTCATCTGGAGTGGTGAAATCCGCTATAACATCAACAAAGAGGTTTCATTCTAGATAAGTAGCAATGGAAAATTATACAACACCATAGGATACTTACCGATCACTTGCAAATTAGTAGTATACTGTTCATAAATGTAGACACTCAAACATGCATAATACATCAAATGAATATAAATATGTACACAACTAAACAATATTATTTAAGTAGATATACAGGAAATGACAATTAAATACTTATGTTTGTTTGTTTGGTGGGTGAACTCCCTCTTGATCCTTATGTCCTTACAAGAATAACTAGAGTCTTTGACAATGTGCTCTACTTACTCATCTGATTTTGGGAACCTGTTTCTATCTTATTCATGCTTGAGTAAGTATGCTATACCATAGGTCACATGGGATTGTGCACTGGTTTTAGATTTGAGTGTCACTTCTTGATTCACAATTGCATCCCTTCTTATCCAAATACTGGGATGGCTAAGAGTAAGATCTTCATCTTCATTAGTAGAATTCTTCTTGATGAAAGTACATATTCCTCGTCACTTAAGGAATCTTTTTTTCTAACCACTTATACTATAAAACGGTAACTTTATACTAAGAATAAGAACTCTAGCCATAAAAACGATGATTTTTGCATTAAAAACACCAAAACCACCCCGCAAATAGAAAAGTGTTGATACCAGTATACATGTTTTTTTGGGGGGGTAAAAAATAGGGCCATGGCCTAAACATCCCATACTGTTGGCTACAAAAACTTTAAAATCAACCCCTAAATTGAAAAAAAAAAATTCTCCAAGAGATAAATTACAACTTTTTTGAAACTTGCATATTAAACAAACAAAAATATTTCATAAATAATTTCACTACTCTAAACATAAAAATAAAAGAAATTATGATGCGATTCATAATGAAATCATATATTAGATCATACAAGAACAAATGATTCATATAAATAATCAATATCTTCTTCAGAGTTTCAATTACAAACATCATACTAATAAAAAACATCTAAAATGTTTCATTTGAAATTATTCAAAATCATCCATAGATTCTGACACTCCATCAGAATCTAAATTTTCTGCAGATGAAGGACTGAACGAAGATGTAGATGACCCATATTCTTCTCTATTATCAATGGGTGCACCATCTGAGTCTACATCTATGCCCATCATTCAGATGTCATATTCCTTCTCGATCTACGACTTGGTTTAGCAGACTCTCATCTTGCAACTCCTTCTTTTGGCAGAAACTTCTTGATAATATCTATAGCCCCACTAAAACCCCCTAACCCACCCAACATTACAATAAAAAAAAACCCTAACCCCCTAACATTACATAAAAAAAAATTAAAAAAATTAAAACACCCCCCAACTTTACATAAAAAAAGTAAAAAATTTAAAATTAAAACACCCCCCCAACATTACATAGAAAAAATAAATAAAACACCCCACACAACATTATAATAAAAGAAAAATAAAATAAAACACCCGTCCCCCCACCAAACCCCCCAACAACATTACATTATTAAAAAAAAAACTAAACCCCCCCTATTGCCCTTAACTCCTCCATAACAATACATTTAAATAAAAAAGAACCAAATAAATCACCCCCCCTACTGAACCCCTAACTACATAACAATAAAATAAATTTAAAACAAATTCTAAACCTCCCCCTATCCCCCTTAACCTCTCCACAAAAATACATTTAAAAATGAAAATAAGAATTATTAAACATGCCTCCCCCTACTAACCCCTTAAACCCTAACAACATTACATTAAATAAAAATAAAAAAATCTAACCCCCCTAACCCTTTTATCCCCCAAAAACATTATATTCTAAAAAATAAAAATAAATAAATAATCAGTTATCTCCCAAGGATGTTAATATCTATTTATACTGGGCTGAGAGCACCGAGAGAAGCAAGGTGCTCTCAGCCCAGTATGGGAAAGATCCTGTCACGTTATGCTAACCGACATAAAAAAATTATGTTAACCGACATAAATAAATAAAAATATATTGTGGATTCATATATTTATATAGTGTCCACTCGATCCAAAATCAATTCACCAAATAAGCTTCAATCTACGACAAGGAAATGAATAACCTAGGTGAGAAATATAAATGAAAAATATTAAAAAATATTAAAAATAAAAAATGAGAAATATAAATTACATATGGACTTAAATAAAAACACACTACACCAACACATGTGCTAAAACAAAAAAGAATATAGAGAAAAACATGTCGCTTAATTTATCAAATAATAAAAACCTTATAAAATTAAATGAAAAGTAATTAAAAGATCCATGTTAAACCCGGATTTACCAAACACTAAAGGGATCAAAATGTTTGAGGTGTACTTTTTTATGAACCTTTAAAAATTTAAGATAAAAATAACTTACACCTAAAGAAATTGGATCCCTCTCAATGCTTTCTAGATCCAAGTTTAAGATGGATCCAACAACATTACATTATAATAAAAAAAACTAAACCCCCCTATCTCCCTTAACCCTCCATAACAATACATATAAAAAAAAATTAAAACAAATAAATCACCCCCAACTAAACCCCTAACTACATAACATTAAAATAAATTTAAAACAAATTCTAAACCTCCCCCTATCCCCCTTAACCTCTCCACAAAAAAACATTTAAAAATAAAAATAAGAATTATTAAACACCCCTCCCCCTACTACCCCTAAACCCTAACAACATTAAATTAAATAAGATTGAAAAAAAACCAAATCTAAACCCCCCTAACCCCTTTATCCCCAAAAACATTATATTCTAAAAAATAAAAATAAATAATAATCAATTATCTCCCAAGGATGTTAATATCTATTTATACATGTTGAATTAAGCTCTCATTTCTCTACAAGGACATTCATGTTTTAATACAATCATCTAAGCTAATATTCTTATAAAAAACAATATGTTTAACTTAAATTATAGATTTTCTTCTTTATATGTGATACATCTTTTGATGACTTCTTCGATTTTTCAAAGAATACTTAGGTTGTAATATCTATCTCTTCGATATTACATATTCTATTTAAAGTCTCTTTTGTTCTATTGTAGCACTAACGCTACTTTCTTTTCTTTCACCACTGCTTTATCTTTTAGTAATTCTTGGACTTAAATCAGTTAGCTCTAAACTCTTATGTTTAAAATAAGTCATTCATTCAACTGCATCATTTGAATTATATTCACTATTTCATAACTATATTGTTTTTTATTCAATAGCCAAGCCCATATATCTTGAATTGTGGGTTTTTTCAACTATATCTTTCTCTTTATGTAATCTCTAAATCTCAACAAATTTTTCTACTTTAATCACACTTTTCTTTTTATCCAAATCATGAATTCTAAAACTAGGTCGCGCCCCTCCCTTCTTCTTCCACCCTCCCTGTGTGGCCCTCCCCCTCTTCGTCTCTCTCGTCTCCCTCCTCCCTCCCCCTGTGGCCCTCCCCACTACTCCCTTCTCCTCCTCCCTCCACCCGCAACCCTCCCTTTCTTGTGTCTGACCCTCCTTCCCCTCTTACTCCCTTCCCCTTCCCCCTCCTCCCCCCTCATCTGCCTTCCTTTATATTGGAGCTCCACTCCCTTGGGCGCCAAAGGGCCACACCTCACTAGCGATGCGATTCTGAGAATCGTGTCACTGGAGGAGCGGCCCTTTGGCTCCCAAGGGAGAAGAGCTCCACTCCCTCCTCCTCCCTTGCACGCCCCTCCACCTACCTATCGCTCCACTTCTCTGCCCCACCCTTCCCTCGCGCAACTCCACCTCCTCGTCGCTCTCATCTCCCTCCTCCCCCTCTGCATCCCTTCCCGCCCCCCCTCCTCCTCCTCCCTCCTTTGCCATCCTTTTCGTTGGAGCTCCACTCCCTCCTCCTCCCCACACACCCCTCCACCTACCTGCAACTCCACTTCTCCGCCCCACCCTTCCCCTACGCAGCTCCACCTCCTCGCCACTCCCATCTCCCTCCTCCCCCGCGCACCCCTCCACCAACCTGCCACTCCACTTCCCCACCCCTCCCATCGCCCACACAGCTCCACCTCCCTACCACTCCCATCTCCCTCCTCCCTCATCCCTCCTTTTCCCGTCGCTTCTCCCTCCAACGTTCCTCCCTCCCCCCGCAGCCAACTCTCCTCCCTCTCTGCCTCCCTTCCCCTCCCCCATTTGGTTTGGTAGCATTGGAATAGATAATATGTTATCACTGCTAGATTGCAGCGTGGATCCAATTCAAATACTATGCTTTACATGTTCTAGGAAGAATTTATGGCTCTGCCATTGGCAGGTGTGGAGGAAATCTTATCCATTGATGAATTGCAAGTGGCTTCAGAAGATGAAGTCTATGATTTTGTGTTGAAATTTTGGGAACTCGACTTAGCCGCTTAATTTGATTCCCAAACATGTCAAGTCGGAAGCTCAAGAAAGTACTCACTTGTAATGATTTTGATCATGAGCTTTCATCAAAGGTCATATTGGATGCATTTTTCTTCAAAGCGGAGACACCCCACAGACAGAGGGCTCTGGCAGCTGAAGAAACTTCACACAAGAGGTTTAGTGAGAGAGATTACAAGTATATACCAGTTAAATTGGTTGAATTCAATATGCCTCATCAGTAGTGCATAATTTTTTTTGGATCTCAAGTGAGGGGAGTGCGCAGGATTATTTCCTTCTAGACGTGTCTATTCTCAAGATTTCCACCTTGGGGGACTAGGATTCTTTTTGTTTGCTCACTATAATATGGACCAGCATAGTGCTTTTCATTATTTTGGATTGTTTCTTGGCATGCAAGAGAAAGGTTCTGTGAGCTTTGCAGTAGAATATGAATTTGCCACTCAATTAAAGCCATCATGTGAGTTTGTTGTTAGGTACAAAGGAAACTATACGTTTACCGATGGAAAGGCAGTCGGTTATCGCAATCTTTTTCAAACACCCTAGTCATCCTTTATGGTTGAAGATAGTTTATACTTTATTAGGGACACTCTCCACCTGCGGGCAAAGCTTACTATCAAGCTACAGTAATACGGCATGATGATGTTTGCTTTTCAAGTCATTATCATGGATATGTAGCATGGAAAAGCATTGCAATTGTTTGAACGATTGAGAGAATTATATAGTACTGATAAATTCATAATCCACGAGATTGTAAATTTCATTACTGTGTTGTGATGTTGGAGGACAATCTGAAATTTGTGAGATCACACAGACATATGCTCTCTTCTACTATATAGAGTTTCACTACACTGTGGTGACCATGGAATTTTGTTATGCTCGTCACTGATAGCCATATTTCCAAACAATAAGCTATAGATTTTAGGTAGTTTTCATCCACAGATGGGCTTGGTTTTTTCAAACAACTAGTTGTACTTAGGAAGTCTTAATCGAACATATCGACTTCTTGGAAAACTCGATAATGTCAACTTATATGATCTTGTATCCTATGATAAATCTTTTGATGGATCTATTACTGGGTTTTTTGGTTGCACTTAAGAAATATTTTTTCCTATAAGATGATTCACAAGTTTATCGAAGTGGTTTGGTTTATTTAAAGAATTTTCAAATATCATTCATATGTTACTGGGTGGTAATTGTCATCTTCTTCCCTATAATCATTGCCTTTGATTAAGTTCTAATCGACGAAAGTCTATAATTTGAAATTTCTAGTTAGTTATTCAGTGACCATTTTGGTTATTTGAAAATTGCGCTGACTAAAAAAATGGGTTATTTGAATTTTGATATGCATAATCCATCTTTTAGACACCCAATTATTTAATGAAACTTGCTTAAAGGGGAGACTGGATTTCAAGAGGTTGTGTTGGATGTTTCGTTGTATCCCTAAAAATAATTATGGAGTTTATGGAACTAGTAATCTGTCTTAATTTACCAGAGTAAAACTCGGTATATTGTATTAAATGTTCTACTTTTTGACAATTATGTAAACGTAGTTATTGTTCTGAACAATCTCATCACAGGTGTCTTTGAGTGTTTAAGAAAGTGGAGTATTTATCATTCTATTTTGAGTTCGGATTTAGCGAGCCTAAATCACTAGTTCATTAAGCTTACATATATAATTTTCATCCAACTTCTACTTTGTTTTGGTTAAATAATGGTTGTGATATGTTAGTTAAGTTTTAATGAAAGGACGCCATCCTAAATGTTGTAATGGAATGACATGATTCTTGATCGTTTCATTTGGCGCCCCTAAGAAATTAATGTAATATTAGGGGAGGGGTTAGGGGGTCGAGGAGTTTAATATTTTCTATATTAGGAGGGATGTTCGAAAAATAGCACTTTGGGTATCTTGAAGACATAGAAGACCTAATGGAAGAGGACATTGATGTCCCTGAGGAAAGCCAAGCTCTAGAAAATTCCAATTTCAATAAAGAATGCAGCCTACATGATATTGTTGATTAGTTTCATGTCTTGAAGAAAATATTTAATTTGACAACTTTTTAATAAGATATATTAGTACGGTTTTGAATTTCAGACTTCATTTTAGAAATAAAATCTCTCTCTCTCTCTCTCTCTCTCTCTCTCTATATATATATATATATATTGTTTTTAATATATTATTTACAAAAATATGGTATAGTTTTTCTTGAATTTATGTGAATCGTAACTTTTCGAAAAATAGTATCATTTTTATACAAAAAATCTTTGAAAATCCATTGAAAATGATTTTAAATGTCATTATTTTCTGTAATTTCTTACAATTTTGTCAATAAAAAATTCTTTTTTGTCTATAAAAATGTCTTATTTAAAGAAAAAAATGCAAAATGTATATGTTTTTCAATATAACTTGCTTCTAAATATATGTTATTTTGTTAAATTTCTATAAAACACACTTGAAAATATAAATTAATAATATTTTACAACAAAGATTATTCTAAGGCCCCAAAAAATGCCTTAAAATGAAAATCTGTGATACTTGTATCAACCCTTTTTTAAACGGAGTTAAAAATAGCTAGTAAAATTAGGAGAGAGAAAATTAAGAACTGTGTCGAATTCTCGTTTCATAGTATAAGCGGTTTTCTTCTCTGAATCTTTTATTAGTTGGTTCATCGTTTTCGGCGGTGTGAACATGATGCATTTTCTTGTTTGACTTCTTGTTGGAGGAGCCTCTATTTCTGGGACAGTCTATGGAGTTGTATCCCTTCTCATCACAAGTGTAGCATCTAATATTGGAGGGATCTCTACTGAATTTATTTTGTCTTGTATGATGATGGTCCTTTCTTCTATTGTGATGATGGTCCTCCTCCTTTCTATTATTTTTTCTGGTGTGAACTATGAGAGCTTGATCTTCAATGGCTCCAATCTTCTCCTCTCTTGTTATAAGTCGAGCTTTTTCTTGTGTGCATTCTTCCCAAAGTCAGTTGAAAGAGATCAACTTCCTTTTGGCACATATTCCTCGAATGAATAAATCTCATGATCTTGAGATACCATTCAAGGTGGTCATAACAATATCTCCTACATTCCCTTCCACTGCTTCAAGTTGTTCCTTGATTTGAGCAACCCTTGTGAATTAGGATTGCATGGTCTCTGAGTTCGGTATCTTCACATTCTTTACATGGTTCCTCAATGTCATTTTCCGATTAATATTCTTTCCTTCGAACAACTTCGTCAAAGCATCGAACACTTCCTTAGGTGACTTCAAGAATGACACACGAGGAATAAGGTGATCCTTAATAGAATATGCAATGATTCTCTTTGCCTTGACCAAGTTATTCTTCTAGATAGCATTGGTCTCATCTCCCTCTGGCTCTGGAACTTCTTTATTGATATACTGATCCAAGTCATTTTCTTCAAGGATCAAAGGAGATCTTAAACTTCCATGCTCGAAAGTTATCGACTCCACTAAGATTATCATCAAGTTGGGTGTGATGAGTCATTTTGAAATGAGAACCTCAAATAGAAATAGAAGATATATAGATCTTACCGATTTGAGGTGTCCGGCTTGGTTCTAGAGCTGGTTGGTTTAGGGTTTGTGAGAGAAACCCTGATTTACAAAACTTCGACTTTCAAAATTCTGATTGGACAAGAAGATGCACCTCTTCAAGGCGAGTTGTCCAATGTACTCAATTTCTGAAAACTGTGGTGGGAAGTGCCCAAAACAGGAAGCCCTAGTTTCTCCAATTTCTTCTACATAATTGTTTGTTATTGATTATCGTGTATCTCCAAAAAAATTGCTTCTTAAGGTCTGAAACTTCGTCTTGAGGTAGCCTGATCTGTTTTCTCTCCAACCCCATAGGTTAGAGCAGAATTGAATTCACCAAGTGGAACTTATGTCAAGTTTTCCAAGGTGACTTGTTTGAGGATTGGTGCAGCATAGCGAACTTGTATGGACTTCCACATGTCATTGTTTCACCTTTGGAATCTGAAACGCGCACCACATGAACTACAATTTGTGCCCTATCCGCAACATTTTGCGAAATTTGATTTGGACCTTCCTAACCCGAGATATAACAATTCCCCTTAGGTCACATGTTTAACACTGGATTCTAGAGGAGGTTGAAACCTTGATTTGGAGGAATCATATATCCTAAGGTATAGTGAATCTGAGGCTAAAACTCACACAAAATGTATAACAAGAGTTCATCTTCGGTT
>LPNX010046740.1:508093-726809 GCA_001517045.1 Pseudotsuga menziesii | reverse complement strand
AACTAGGATTTTTCATGCTCTTCAGTGATCACCTGCAGGATAACCAAGACTTGAAAATATGAGAATGTTTACAACTAGGATTCTTCATGCTATTCAGTGATCACGTGCAGGTGCAGTGAGGAGCATGAAGAATCCTCGTTGTAACATACGGACAGTTTTAGTACTCTTCTGGCATAGTTCTTGGGAAAGCTCGAAAGTTAATAAGCAAACCTAAAGACCTTGACGCCAGTTAAAAGGCCCTTATACTAACCGCGGACGAGAGGACTGGGTTGCCAAAAACTGCCCTTTACAAAACAATTATTCAGGATACCTACAGTGCTTTGGAGGGATAGATCTACTTTCACTTGATAGGGACAACGCTTTAATTTGGAAAGGGCTCCTTCTCATGGAAGATCATGCATAGTAGTCAAATCTCATCCTTGGACGTGAAGATTTCTTCCTCGTAAAAAAGAACTTATGCACAATCAAAATTGATGGTTTTTCCAATATCCTGCAATAACTAGTCAAGCCGACTGGAAAAGTAAAAAATGTAAAAAATCTACTGAGTGTAGAAATGAAGCAATTACTGTGCACGAGGAGCCATGCCGCTTGCATTTCCAAATTGATGCCCACCGACGATAACAGGCACGCCATGGTTGCCAGCTGCTATAGAGGCAGTGTGCCTGTCATCATTCAATGCTTAACATAATCAGCATAGCACAGTAACTATATGTCTGCAACAATCAAACGGACTGTAAAAGCAATCAGGTTTAGATCAATAACTCACGTTCCGTGGCCATCTCCATCGTATGGGGAGGCATGGTCTTCAGAGGCATTGAAAATCCCCCTTGCAATTGCAGATGCTGCAAAATGCCGAGCTCCTATAAGCTTTCTGTTACATGATCCCGAAGGGAAATCTCTAGTGACCTCGCAGGCTCCAGTAAAATGAGGAGGAATTGGGTAGCCCTTTGTTGATTTGTCTGAAAAGCTTGGGTGCGTGGGCTCTATGCCTGTATCGATAAATCCAATAACAATTCCTTCCCCTGCCCTTTCAGGTCCACCATCCTGAACCCATGCTCCTTTGGGCAGGCCTAAAAAATCTGGTGTATATGTTGTAGATGTATGGACTGAGAAATCCCTCATCACATGAGACACCTCTGGTATGGTTGCAAGTTTTTCTGCCTTCATAATTCATCCAACCATTTTCCCCATTGTCAAAGACATAATAACAACAATAAGAAAAACAATCCAAAACATGAAGGACCAAGGCAAAAGTATTTAGTCAATCTGTAATGAATTAAAAACAGGTTATGAGCGATCTATACTGCAGCATTAAATTGTTGGTAACTCTTTTACATTTACCACTAATGATACTCCCAACCTTGCCCCTGAAATCGAACATTAAGCTTCGCACCACTATTAGAAATCAATTAAATTTAAAACCTAAAAACTAAATGATGAGTACCTGCTGAGGATTAATCAGAATGGCAAATCCATTGATCAAGTAATGATAGCTGTAGAGCTTCTTGTAAGTTCCTCTCTCAAATGTGCGCTTCAAAAGTGAGTCCTGAACCCGGATGAGATAAGAAGAGTAATTATCCCTTGTTGCATTCTTGGTTTGCCTGCATAATCAAAACCCATCATCAAATCTCATTATCTTGAACATGGGCTACTGATTTTTTATTTTCGAGATGGAAAGTTGTTATTATAAGAAACAGTACGATGATGCAAACTGAAAGAGTAACATAAATACTAACAAACACCAAACAGATCTGCTCAATTCAGTGTCAAATTGCATTCATACAAGAAGAATTTAAAAAGGAGAAAAAAGTTGGGCACCTTGGTGTTTGCATCTTATGCAATTTTCCAGGCGTCGAATGATGGCTGTGAGCATGGTGAGCATTGGTCATGAGGCTCACACTGTTCTGATGCACTAAAGCCGAGTCTCTGAGAATAACCATGTAAACAATCTTTGGACTGGTCTGACCAACAACACCCCTAATCATGCAACACCAACATGCCCCAATGACAAGAAAAAGAACCACCCAGTAGGATTGTCTCAAGGCCTCACCCATCTTCTCCAAATTTCACAGTAGAAAACACAATCAGTCCAACGTTAGGTTGCTACTACCCCAACACACAACTGCATCAGTCACACTGAAATGAAGTAAACTGTAATAAATATACATATATATATATAAGTTATAACTATGCCATCAAACTACCAGCTCATAAAGCTGCGAAGACCCCCTAACAGCTCACATTTGACAGTACTGTGATATTTTTTCAACGGTTCTCACACCCACAGCACAACAGCTATTCTTGCCTGACTTTGTGCTTTGACCGGAAAAATGAATAAGGAGGGTATCACGAGGAGAGTGCGTACTGACTGATGAATTGACGAATGATTGATTCGTGGGCAATGGCAGTAAGAAGCAATGGCTAATGGGAATGTGCCGTTGAAGCTTCAACTTTGTTATATATAAAAATATATATACTTGTTTTGTTGGTATGCTTCTGCAATACCTACCCTCGGAACATTCACAGATCTCAAGTGTGTTCTTCTCTGTTCCGTGGTGCAAAAAGCCAGGGCGGTCATCTCATTTCCTTTCCCAAAGCACTAAAAACACTATATGTAAGCAATCTTGTCAATATATGCAAGAATGAATACATGTTGGGCTTTTTGCATTGACGTATATACAGTGAGTATACATCAACCATATGTGTTTCCAAGCGATAGTGGATGCACATTTTGGGCTTTTTCATTGGCGTATATACAGTGAGTATACATCGGCCATCTGTGCCGTGGATTCATTGCTGGACTAGAATGTTTTGAGCCGTTACGCCTATCGTTATGCAAACTAAAAGGTAGCGGTGTCATCAGAGTTGTCTACACAATTCGCATATGCGGAACAGACAGACAGGTAATGCAGACTGCGGGTGGAGGTCAGGCAGAATCCAGGGAAAAAAGGAAGGAAATTATTAATTATTGGCAACCAGCGCACTTGTTAACTTGCCCAAGAAGCCACGCGCGAAACCGTACTGGGGAGAGAGGATGGTTTCCAGCCCCACATGTCCATGCAAGCCTACAATGGAACGTTGTCTTGACCGTATATACCCCATGATCGTATACCTATGCTGTATACGTACACCCCATAGAACCTGCTTGGCATCTTCACAAGTTTATCTGACAGCAAACACACAGACAGGGTAGGTAGTATTATCAACTTTAACTTATATTAACCTCGATTTTATCAAAATAATGTCTCGATCAAATCTTTATGGGTGCAATATTAACTATATCGAAGTGAAAATTGAGATTAAAATTAAAACTTAAAAATCCCTTAGATGGAAGAACCTTAACCCTCATATGAAGTTGGTGGTGAGTGTGCACACTACGATGAGATTACATTGCCTTGAAAAATATGAAGTTGGTGGTGTGTGTGCACACGAAGATGAGGTTGCATTGCCTTGAAAGGGAATCTTGCATACCTTTTTGGGTTTTTTTAAAAAGCTAGTTGGA
Organism: Pseudotsuga menziesii; assembly: GCA_001517045.1. Taxonomy (NCBI): domain Eukaryota; kingdom Viridiplantae; phylum Streptophyta; class Pinopsida; order Pinales; family Pinaceae; genus Pseudotsuga; species Pseudotsuga menziesii. The sequence continues at coordinate 723,307 of LPNX010046740.1, read as the reverse complement.
AGGAGAATTTGTACACTTAATGAGAGGTTATACCATCATGGGTCATTAAAATGCATAGGAAGGCCACTAAAAATGTATTTGAAGTTTTTGACCTGAAAATTGTCAATGTCAAGATTATTTTCTTGAGATGGTTTTGAACAACCATCTAGAGTAACGACTTCTCTTGAACAACCATCTAGAGTAACGACTTCTCTTTTAAGTAACAAGCATAGATCCAAATCCCAGGCTCTATCAAGCGCCGAGAGGGATCAAATCTTTGGAGGTGCAGACCTCTTCTTAAGTATTGCACTCAACTATCAGCTTTAATGTGATTCAGATTAAAAGGCACATTTTTTTATTTAAGGTCCACAAATAATATTTTTATTATTAATATTTAATACTATTTATGGCTTCATATATTATTTTTTATTTTGTTAGGAAAAAACATTAAAACATCTCCCCATACATAGTTTTAAAACCATGTGCAAGGCCCTCCTAAAATCATGGGTTGTTTAGGAGGCCTCGCACATGGTATTAAAACCATTTGCAACTACCTCCTAAACCATGTACAACAAAACCATGGGTTGTTTAAGAGGCCTTGCACATGGCTTTAAAACCATTTGTAAGGCCCTCCTAAACCATGTACAATAAAACCATGGGTTTTTAAGAGGCCTTGCACATGGTTTTAAAACCATGTGCATGACCAACATTTTTTTTGCGGATAACTCAATTTTTTATTTTTATTATTTTTTATTATTTTGTTAAGTAGAAACATTACAACATCTCCCCTATATTGTGTTGTTTTTCTCACGGACATTTTTTTATGGCAGATAATTAAATTTTTTATTTATTATTTATTATTTTGTTAGGTAGGAACATTTCAACATCTCACCCATATTAGATTGTTTTTGTGGCCGACATTTATTTTGGAAGATAATTAAAAGTTTTGTTTTTTATAGCCGACATCTATGTAACGTTATGTAACATTACAACGTTACGTAACATTACAACGTTACATAATGTTACAAGATCTCCCCCATACTGGGCTGTAGAGCGCCTCTCGGTGCAAAAATCATTTCCATTGTTCTAAGTTTTTTTACCAAATGGGAACTTTTATTATACTTGGTTTCTAGTGAATAACTTACCTTTATCAAGATGTTGCTTTTTTTTGACAACCTAAAAGAGTTGTATACTTCATTGATGGGTATTCTTCAACTTGGTGTCCATTATATGCTCCACTTAAAAGCTTAGTCAATGCAATTAGGGTTGAGCTATGCACTGGCAAAGTGATTTTCCACCTCCAAGTTGTCCAACATAAAAGTGAAGTATGGCCAAATCAACTTCACATTAAAGACATAATGTATGCCAAGGAAGGGTGGAATATTTAATTCAAAAGCATTCTCACCCACAATGTTAGTGATAGTATGGCCAAATCAACTTCACATTAAAGACATGGTGATAATTCAAGGAAGGGTGGAATATTAAATTCAAAAGCATTCCCACCCACAATGTTGGTGATCGTGTAGGGTCCATAACAATGTAATTTGAGCTCACTTTGGGCGGTTGTAAGTGACTTCTTTTGTAAGTGTGACCATATCTTTCCCAACACCATGAACTTCGGTGGCACCTAATGTTAATTATGTTGTTGCTTGTACTTGTCAATGCCTTTCTACAAAATATCATGAACTTGTGGTTAGGTGTGTTGGATCCATTCAAAAGTTTTGATGCTTAGTACACCTCATTTTAAGCATGGGAGGGCTATTACTTTGCTAATGCGATGGGAGGAGCTACATCAATTGGTGCAATCATAAGAACCATAGGCATCCTTGAAAAGCATTGTGGTCGATAGCATGGTGGAGAGTTTTGTAGTAGTTGTGTTGAACGCAAGGAAGGCTTTCATCCCATGTAAATGGCGGTTTTCAGTTGCAAATTTTGAGGATATGTGCAATTTCCCATTGGCTCCCTTCCTTTGTTCATAAGTCGGAAATGAAAGGTAGTGGATTTGGTTATGAGCTTGGAGTCCATCATGAACGAACAATTGGACCCGAAGATACTTATGGAATTGATGTCAGTATCATAAACAATGGTCTTTGGCAACCCATAGTGAGCCCAATACATACTCGAAGAACATTGTAGTAGTCGATTTTGTAGTGACACTCTTCTTGTAGGGTGTCAAAATTGACATCTTAGAGAACTGATCAACAACCATAAAAATGCAATTGTTACCAAACTTGGTTGAGTGTAATGTTGACATAAAATCCATGGAGACATACACCAGAGGATATATATATATAGTGGTAATATGAGTGTATAATCCCTTCTTCTTGATTGAATGTTTAGTGATGGCACATGTAGCACACACTTTGATATCTTTGTTGAGGTTATGCTAAAGATTTGCCTATTAGAAGTACTTTTATAGCACTACCAATGTCTTTTCCACAATGAAATGCCCTATGATCCCATTGTAGTGTGCCTCCCAAAAAATCTTCTGGCACTTAATTGAAGGGATATAGAGATGGCTCAAATGATCCAAAAGTCCATTATGGGGGTGGAACACTGAACCTTGTTTATTTACAAGTTGTGTTCGATACATAGCAACGATGAGGATCATTGCCATACAGTTGGGGCCACTTTGAAGTCTTATGTCAATAAGAATTGAGGATTATGGTTAGTGTCATAAAGATAGCTCTTTTGAGGCAATATGGAACTTGGTTGGTGCTCCCTTATTATATTTGACATTTAGGTGGATTTGCTTAAGGTACATGGACTACTTTTGATGGTGGTAAATTTGTAAACTTGCCCTACGGTTTCATAAAATGCACAGGATGTTGTCAATGACGATGATTGATTCATTTCCCAAAATATAACGATTTTATTGTTAACAACATTGGACGATAGAATAAATCCCCTTAACCTTGAAACTAAATCACAAATGATAGAGAACCTTAATAAAAAAAATATTAATGTGCATACACACGATAGACAACACCAAGATATAAAGAAAACCCTTAAGTTAGGGTAACAACATTAATTATTATGTATGGATGAAATCACTCCATAAACCATTATTGTTACAATAGAATACTCACACCCAACATGCAACATATCCAATACATTGATACTCATGTATATTTATAGTTTAACATGAGTATTCCTATGGGTGTATGCCAACCACCCCTTATTATTATATTATATCCTCTAACTACCTAGTGAGCCTATTTATTACCTACCTATTACCAAGTGGGTCTATTCCATGATTATGGTCACATTACATACATTCTCTCCGTATGTACCTCCTTAGGTACATTACATCTTATCCTCGTTTGTATGTTATGTCCTTGAAACATGGGAGGAAGCCATATAATATGATGTACTAAGAAATCTAGTCAATCAGTACAAATCACGAGCATCCATCCATCCTAGTAAAATGTGGACTTGGGATCCAACTACTTCCTTTCCACATCGATCTTGATTATGATTTCTCCTTTGTAACTAAGGTTTATAGAAACAATGTCCTTCTCTTGTTGAATACACCCATGAACACATAATATGAAGTTTCCTATGAAAATAAACCCTTTATGTTTTATTTATAATTCTTCACAACACAAGATTGCCTATCTAAAAATACTTTTTAATATTCTTAATCAAAAAGTTCCAATATCTTACCAAAGATCGACATATGAAAGCATCATCTCTTAGATGTTCAAATATAGCACTCACCCAAAATATTGTTGACTTGTGATATGTTGTGTACTATTCTATACTATGACCATCATCTTTTCCTATAAAAGGCATCTTGTTTGAAAGAAAACTTACAACCATTAATATGCACCAACTGCTAAGTGGACCTATTCCATGATTATGGACACATTACATACATTATCCCCTTGAGTACCTCCCAAGGTATCCATATTATACTCCCTAGGTACATTGTACATGAGTATTTGCAACCATGTAAGAGATAGTCTCATTCTGATAAGGGATCATAGGGCCACTGTGTGTGAGCACTGTGCTAGTGACATAACATAAGGCATTTTTCTCAATTTTAATTGATTGTTGAAAATCTTGTAGAATAGGCACTAGGGCTAAGTAGAGGTGATGCTTCAATATCTCAAAGTAACCTTCTTAATACTTTAAGGTTGTTTGTCACACGTCAATGGACTTAATTGGCCCCACAGGATAGTCTAAGTTAAGATCAATCTTGGTAAAAAAACTAGGTGCCTTTCTGTTGATTGAACACATAATCATTTTGAGCATGGAGTACCTGTTATTTCATTCAAGGATTTGTAGTCAATATAAGGTCATCATGTCTCATCCTTCTTTTCAACCAATATAATCGATCTCCCATAGGGTAAGGCGCTTAGTCAAATGTGGTCCATCTATATTAGTCCATGAATCTAGGGTTTGATCTCTTTGTTCTCCAAAAGATAGCATATGTACACAAGTCCATTGGGTAGAGGAGACTCCATTATTGAATCAAATGCATGCACTACCAAATAGTGCAAAGGTACCCTTGTAATAAGGAAAAGATTTCCCTATATTCTTCCACTAATTGATCTCTATGAATTTGTTGCATAAAGGAACCCTTTGCAAAGGCCTTAGTGTTCACAATGACTTTATTTACTTCTTCGAACCAAATCACGAAGAGGACAAATATCCTCATTTGAGATGCTATCACCTGCATTTATTAGCAATGGTCGAAGAGACTATGGTAGTTGGGGATAGCTTTGGTATTGCATAACATTAACATCCTAGGGTCCTAGGGTAATAATGATGTTATAGAGCATACACTAGTGAATAACATGACACTTCCACGTATATGGTTGTTTGAAAAGAGCATCACAAAATTAAAGTAAGGCAAGATATCATGGTACTTCATCTTTGAAGGGCTTAATGTTGTATTATATGCAACATTGTTAACTGATGCAAAGCTCTTGTCCCTTAACCAACCAATGGTGTATGGTTGGGGTGTGACATAATTAGTAACGCCTTCTTGAAATTTTCTATTGATATTTTGTACTTCTCACTATTGTTATCGATAATGAAATGCAATAGTGTTCTCTTCATCCACATATGTGAGTGGAAGAGCTACTCGCCTTCTTTAGGCTCCTTCACTTCCTTTGGTTGGACCTTTACGGTGGCTATAGTAACAGTAGGTTCTAAGTTAATGATATGAATTTCCCTTTCCATGGGATTTAGTGGCATCTATGCTAAATTAGAGTTTGATAATTTTAGCTTGACCAATAACCATTGTTGGGCATGACATTCATCGACATTTGTGCCAAGGGATTGTATGGGTGTCACAACCTTTGCATGTATCCTCCTTTGAATTTTATTTCTTCTTCTTTAGTTGTTCCTTCCATTAATTGTTTTAAGGTTGGCTAATTTACTTTCTCCCTTGTTGTGAGAATTAGGGTTTCCTTTACCTTTATTTTTCTATGGTGGATTTACGATCCCAAACTCTTGCTTACCCTTATACCAATTTTTTTTCGCAATCTTGATGGCATAATAGTAAGAAACTTCCAATGAATATATTGAGAACTATGTGTTACTCAGAGTCCTTGATGCTTAGCATTGTATGCAAGGTATGGAAGGTGTTGGTGGACTCCAAAGCACTTCAGTCCTTACCCTGGCAAGGTTGTCCATCTTATGCATTGGTCTTCATCATTTCCAATAGGGTGATAATCCTCATTGAGGACATCAACAAAATCCCCCCAAGTGGGTTTTGTTGCATACGCTTCAAAATCATGTTTAGTATGTTTCACAAAATAAGTATCCCACCAATGTATGAAATGGGGAAGGGACTTCAAGAATGCAATGGTGATATTCTCAAAGTTGTGAGTATAGAAATATCCTTCTCCTTGATCTAACCATATCTCCAAAGCTTATGCATCTATCTTTCCTTCAAACAAATGGATATCAAAGTTAACTTGTATCTTGAATGATGTTGTTTCTCCAAAATCATTGCTTGTTGAAGGTGCCTTTGCTATCACTGGGAGTTGACAAAGATTAAACTAGGTAAACCGATCCATCATTTTGTTCCTATGTTGTTTGAGAGATTCTTGGAAAAACAACTCATATATTATCTCATTCTTGACTATCCTTCTTTAGTTCATCCACCTTGGGATCCCACATGATGAAATTTTTTAGGAGTGACATTTAGCTCATTAGTTAACTTTCAATATTTTTTCCCCAAAAAATCATAAAAAACAATCCTAAAATCTACAAATCAAAGCATTTTTCTTATAATTATTAACTAGCTTATTGATTTCATATAAATAAATCCATAACATGGAATTACATTCAACTTTCTCTAAGGGTAGCACAACCTAAATGTGAAGTCATCCTTCTTACAAAGGAATGCCATATATTTTGAACTTGTAGAAGGAGCAAGTCGACATAAGTCGACTTGAACGAAGACCGACTTAGTCAGTCGACTAAGTCGATGGACCGACTAGTCGATCGGCCGACTACGTCGATCGACCGACTAAACTAGTTAATTAAGTCGGCTAACTAACAGTCGTGTCGGTTCACCAAACCGACAGGTAGTTATTTTGTAACTGTTTGTAACTTGTATATATTAGGCTGTTGAGCCACACAAGAACTCAGTTCAGTTTTGTGCTTTGTATGAACTCATTGTAATAAAGTATTCTGTTCTATCCTATCTGTTCTTGTCTCTTGTCTCTATATATTTCTATGTTTTAGTATGTATTATTGGTAACCTTATGTGATCTGTGAGATTACAACATTGGTTCCGTTGTCGGTAGTACATGTCTAGAATATATGCTCACCTATGATACCAGAGCAGGAGATCAAGGACTGGTGGGAGCGTAAAATAGCCAATTACTTACAAAATTACGCACGTAGGAACAGACTAACAGTTGCAGAAGCCAAAGCCATATTTTTCACCGAGACACACGAGAATTTTGTTGAATCCGTGCCACAACTACTGAAGCAACTCCTGGATGAAAAAGACCGACGCAACTAAAGAAGAACAGTTGCTGGAGAAACTTATTCAAGGGGGTAAAACAAATCTGTCGGAGTGGTGTGAGAAGATCGCCGACGAATTCTGTGAGGAGCAAGCACTAGAAGACCGAACATCAGTGGAAACTGTAAAAGCTAAATTCTACACAGATTTCACCGACCAATTTATGTGCTCCTTACCGACCCTGCTGTTCAAGTTCTTGATAGAGAAAGGAGCAGGCCATATCGTCGAACCTCGACCACCATTGTACGAACCGCCATCAAACACTAACTGGGCGGAGAAGCAAAAGAAGTGGGAGAAATTTATCACTGAAAGGGAGTGGGAATACTTCTTGAACAAATAGACAGCATTATCCGAGCTTTCTAAAAAGCGTCGGGTAGGCTATGGGGGGGTAGCTGGTCGTGTGTCGAAGAGGGAGCATAGTGGATACTAGTCGACCAGATTTAAGCCAGTAATGAACAGTCGACCGAAAAGGACCTGAAGGAATAGTATTGTATGAAAGTATGTCGGACATTAAGAGAATCGAGAGGGACGAACGACAGCAGAGAAGGGAAGCCAGACGAGAACGCGCCGAAGAGCTGCGAAGAAGTTCAGTTCTGTGCTTTGTATGAACTCATTGTAATAAAGTATTATGTTCTATCCTATCTGTTCTTGTATCTTGTCTCTGTATATTTCTATGTTTTAGTATGTATTATTGGTAACCTTATGTGATCTGTGAGATTCGGGCCCGACCACCTATCCCGTATCGACACAGGAGAGGAACCGACCGGAGTCGACGACGACTTGCCAGACGCACACCTATTTCGTATAGAAGCGGTACCAGAAGAACTGGAGGAGATTGCTCAGTTCTTGGAAACAGGTCAGGCACCAGAAGGCCTGAACACTAAGGAGAAGCAAATCCTAGCTATGAAGGCTGCCCCTTACAGCCTCATCAATGGATTTCTATATAAAATTGGGTTAGACGATGTCCTTAGAAGATGTGTGCTCGACCATGAACAAGCCCAAATCATGCATGAAGCACATTATGGCCCTGCAGGAGGACATTTTCAATCCGACACAACTGCCGGGAAAATTCAACAGTCTGGATTATGGTGGCTGACACTTCATAGAGATTGTAAAAATTTTGTTAGTCGATGTGACAGATGTCAACGACTTGGTCGACCACTGTCGAGCACAGAAATTCCCCTGATCTCTGTAAACCCTAGTCTCACATTTGAAATTTGGGCTATAGACTTCATAGGACCATTTCCTGTCCCAGCCCGATGATCAGGTGCAAGATATATTATCACTGCAGTGGAATATGTTACTAAATGGGCAGAAGCTGAACCTGTCGAAACATGTTCAAGCGAGGTAGCTGCTAAGTTCATCTATGAAAACATTATTACTCGATTTGGATGTCCACTCACATTGATCAGCGACCAGGGATCACACTTCATTAACAAAACCATCAAAAACTTAACCGACCAGTTTCACATCGACCACAGACGAAGTACATCATACATCCTCAGTCGAATGGTGCAATTGAAGCTTTTAATAAAACACTGACCAAAGGATTGACTAAAATATGCAATACTGACAAAGATGACTTGGACGAAAAAATCCCTGCAGTCTTATGGGCATACAGGACTGCGTATAAACGGTCGACCGACCAAACTCCCTTTCGACTGGTATATGGACAAGAAGCAGTCGTCCCCCTACACTTCCGACAGCAGACACCTATTGTAGCTCAACTACTTCATATCGATGTCGAGCATGCAGGAAAGGATCGACTGTTCCAACTCAGTAAACTGGAAGAACATAGAGTTATGGCTATTCAACACCAGGAAATTCAAAAACAACAGCAGAAAGCTTGGCACGACCGAAACATCAAGAACAAAAACTTGTCGGCCGGGGACCTTGCCTTACTCTATAACAGTCGAGTGAAAGGAAAACCAAAGAAACTGCACACAGAATGGATGGGACCTTATGTTGTCGAAGAAATCCACCCCAATGGTTCAGTCCGACTAAAAACATTACAGGGCCTAGTATTTCGGAAGCTCGTCAATGGAGCCCGACTTAAACGGTACAGAAACTGATTCAAAAAAAAATAAAAATAAAATAACGACCGTAACTGTCAAGCCAAACCTATAAAAAAAGTTAGAAATCCCAAAAATCAAAACAAAACACTCATAAACAACCAGCATGACAGCAACTCACCCCTTTGACAACCGACATCAATTTCATCGACCATCCTCATCGACCAGTCATGCCGACCATTTTCATCCCCGACACTGACCGTCGACATCGAGAGTCCCATCACACATTAATGGCCTCGAGCGCCGAACCAGATTCACCAGATCACACTCGAGTATTGAAGTTGGATTGTCAAGTCCGCCATTAATACAACCAGTTCGACACTCCACCATTCGCACACCTATGCATAATGGACCGTCGAAGGTTCATTCACCACACCCTTTACTCACAGAGCCCTCGCATCCTCCGTCGACCAGAACCCACGAACCCTGTTCAGATTCCGACCAGTCAGACATTATGGCACCCAAACTCACCTGCATCGCGGCTAAAGCAAAGGAATTACAGGCAAAGGACACACCCTTGGTCCAAAGACTGAAGAATATCAAAAATGCCAAAGTCCAGGAGGGTCCATTTCAGAAACTCTGGGCAGAAATCCAAGAGTGGGCATATGAAGGAAGTAAAATGACACAGGCCGCTGAGAAAATCCGGAACAACAGCATTTTCCAGTATCCTAACGCACCATTGATGGCCAGCTTCGGTGGGACGAAAGAAGCAGCTGTTAAATTTATTATCAGTCGTTACCACAACGGCCGATTCTACTTCGACCAGCCGATTGACATCACCGGGGATGTTATTTCGACGCTTACGGGTCTGTCGAACAAAGGCGACCCTGTCCCAATTGGGATCAAGGAGGGACTCGTCCAAGAACTTACAGGCACACCGACTGGAAAAAACTCTAAGGGATTAATGATAGGACAGATTGCGACAAGGACACCACAGATTGTGGCTAAGATCATCGCAATCACCCTTACCTTGGCTGGTCGCAGCAGCGACCTTAAATTGGAGATGCTGGAGGCAGTCGACACAATCTCCACCAACGGAAAATTCTACCGATGGGGAGACTATGTCGCCGACATGATCAAAACCATTTGCGAACGCTGTCAGGAGACGGGAGGTATCATCAAATTCCCTTCCCTGATTATCTGGATAGTCATGTATCATTTTTGTCTGGAAGGTAGTCCAGTCTTCCGGGAACCGACCAAGTTCCAAATGCACCGCTTCAAACCCTTCTCTAAAAAAGGCACCCTGCATGAGTTAGCACAGGGGAAAGTCTTCTTGGAGACTTGGTTCCAGCAGCTAAAGGTTCGGACAACGAGGTGGAGGGTGCCCCAAAACATCCGATGAAACCTCCCTGCCGACTCACATATCCAGTTAGCACTTGACCATACATCAGTATGGTACATGCGAGGTCAAGACCCCAAAGCGCAGGACCTCGACTACTACCTGACAGTGGAACAGATTTTCAGAGAGTTGACCCGACAAGCAGGAACAAAGGTACCAATTTCGGCAGCTGCCAAACAGGTCAACTTCTCTACCATCGAACCGCTGATAGACCAGGAGAAGGAGGAGGACTACGAGCTTAATCTGTATATTAGTACATTTGTGTCGGAGGATACCCCGACCGGGACCACTAGTCGGGTACACATTACTGTCAAACCTCCGACTGCACAGGTCGTCGGCCCCCAGCTGATAGAACCACAACAACCAACACTACAAACGCAGCCAACAGTGCAACAGACAACTCCTCCGACTCCCGCTCTCGTCAAACCCACTTAAGGACCGACAGGTGAAGTTGACGATGACGACCCTGAGTATGCCCTATCCAAAAGCAACATCAAGAAGCTGGCTACGGAGATAGCGGTCGCCAGAAAAAGACTCAAGACTCAAAAACAACAAACAGGCAGGGGTAAGCACAAGCTTATTCTTGACTCATCCGACGATGACGAGGAACTCGCAGCCACGGCTGTCGACATTGTCGAAGACACCCGCGCCAATAAAGTGTCAGTTGAAACCCAGTTTCAACGATATCTCGAGGCAGGCGCCCCAGAAGGTCGGCCCAAGAAAGAAAAAAACACAATAGACGCCTGAAAACGTCGTCGACCTTGTGTTGACCCCCCTTCCCCCATCTCCAACGCGCGTAGTCGAAGAACAAGCACCGGCAGAACAGTTGGGCGGCCCCATGGACGAATATCAAAGAGCAATTCCGGAGGCACTCAGAGCCAGGGTCGACAAGGACGCTGAGCTTAAAGCCTTCTTCACGACACTGCCTACACTGTTCCAGTTGGCCCAGAAAATAAGGACAACGGCTCCTCTCAAAGCAAACGACCAGGTTTATGCCCAGGAAACAACAACATTTATCAGGTCCAATGAAGAGGGCGACATTATAGGACACAGTAAGTCTGTCACCGAGGATGTCGATCCCGAGATACAGGACGACCTACCCACATCACCGTCGGACGCAGGTATCTCTTCCGACCAAAGTCCACCATGCAGTCTCGTCACCCTTTTGACCCCTGACCATTCCCCCACTCCGTCTCCACCTCCACCACCATCATCTCCACCACCCCCTGATTCACAACCAAAACCACCATCAGTTTCACAGCCGAAAGTGGTTATACCACCTCCTCAAACAGAAAAACCACCGTCCCCCATACCCCCTCCTCAAAAAGAAACAACCCCGACTTCTATACCACCTCAACAACCAGAAAAACCCTCGGCCTCCATTCCACCAAACATAGACCCAACTTTAACTACTGCAGGTACCCAAGAGCCACAGACCGACACCCAGAAGAAAAAGAAAGAGCACCATAGAACATCCGGCCTGAAGATTAGCCTAAAAGATGCAAGTTCGCTAACCGACTCAGAGGTCGGCCAACTGCTCAAAACCTTGGCCAAAGAGTCAAAGAAGAGGACGGTCACCAAAAGTAAAGAGCTTAAAGACAAGGAGGCAGAACAAGTCGAGTTTCTCGGCAAATGCAGGTCTCTTGCACAATCTGTCGTTCTAGGCCCGGTCGAAGACGCTACAGATCGACCTCTGGAAAGGGCATACCAGCTTTTTGAAGGCATGGTGTCGACCATATAGACACATCTCCAAGAGACTAAAGCAGAACAAAAGGAAGAGACCACCCGACTCCTCTTGACCCAGCACACTGCATTTTCGGAGGCTTACAAAGTCTTACAGGACCATATGGAGGAATCCATTGTTACTGAGGAAGTGCTGAGAGACTGGCCTACTCATTATGGGCAAATCTATCACCAGACCAGGCAGACAAGACAAGGTATTCAGGCCTTGGAAGGACGTAAGTCGACAGAGGCCGACATGAGGCAGACCATTGAAGAGCAGATTGTCATGGAGAATAGCAAACTGCAGAAACTAGAACGAGAAGCTCATCAGTGGGTTCAACAAGCCCTTCCAAACTTAGAGAAGGTCGACAACCTCTGCCCGCAGATGAAAAGACTCCTTGATGCTGCAGAAGAACAGAACCAAATGTTGGGTCCCAACATGGAGCACATTGCAAAAATGCCCATGACAGAAAAGATGTCAGTACTGTCGAGTCTAACTACTCTAACGATCGACATTCAGAAAGCCTTGCAGACATGGACAGACTTCCAGCATCAGCTTGCTGTCACTGCACCAGCAATAGTGCTACTATTGCACCAGCAATAGTAGCACTTTTGCAGGGTCCGACCAACACTAACAATTTTTGTACCTCCCTGTTTCTTCGGGATGAAGAAATGTTTTGTTCGTGGGGGAGATGTAGAAGGAGCAAGTCGACATAAGTCGACTTGAACGAAGACCGACTTAGTCAGTTGACTAAGTCGATCAGCCGACTACGTCGGTCGGCCGACTACGTCGGTCGGCCGACTAAACTAGTTAATTAAGTCGGCTAACTAACAGTCGTGTCGGTTCACCGAACCGACAGGTAGTTATTTTGTAATTGTTTGTAACTTGTATATATTAGGCTGTTGAGCCACACAAGAACTCAGTTCAGTTCTGTGCTTTGTATGAACTCATTGTAATAAAGTATTCTGTTCTATCCTATCTGTTCTTGTCTCTTGTCTCTGTATATTTCTATGTTTTAGTATGTATTATTGGTAACCTTATGTGATCTGTGAGATTACAACAGAACTTCACATTTAAAGGACTAAAAACTCAAACTTTAATAAAAGAGTTTGTTGTTTGTATCCCTTGCATCCAAAACTTCCTTGCAAGAACCTTTTCCCTTCATAATGACATTAAAAATGTAAAGAGACTTTATACCAAATAACATTGCTATACTTCTATTATTTACTCTTACAATATAACATGATTATTTTATATTATATCGTCTTAGGAGAATTGCAATTCATGGTAAATTGAAGAATGATGGAGTTTAAACATGACAATATAGACACCACAATGCCTAATTCCTTAGACCTGGGTATTTGAGAATAAGGGAACTCATTTATATATGTGGATTCTTTTGAATATTAAATGATAGTAGTCTTATGTCACAAAATGTAAATAAAATTATGTACCATAATGTTAATGATTATATATTAAATCAATAATAATTACAAGTGAGAAAAAAATTGTACATCATGATATCTTTATAAATATGGGGAAGATGTTTTCAACAAAACTAAATTCATGAATAAAACGATCTACCTCCACCACTAATCGTATACATTTTTATTTAACATTATTTTTTTTTATTTAAAAAAGATTAAATATATTAAAAAATTCCAATACAAATTTGTAATATTTAAATTTTTTTATATAAACTTGAAATAGAGTAAGTAAAACAATCTCTTAACTTCATAATTCATTTACCTAATTTATACCATCTTAACATCATAATTCATTCACCTAATTTATATATGCATCCATTTTTGTCAAATTATTGATTAATCCAAATACCTTTTTACGAATCTCCCACAAGCCAAGTCACCTTTAAGAGTGGCTGAATCTCCCACAAGCCAAGTCACCTTTAAGAGTGGCTGATCTCAATGATAATTTATTCACATTTAAATGCGATTTTTTTTCCTGATTTAGATCGTACAAGGGATCTTATTATATTGGCATTGATGATTATTTTGTAGTCATAATTTGTGCAAAATTATTGATAAACTCGACTATAGTGTATACCACTTACAAGTCATAATACCTGCAAACTTATTAATAGACTCACCCACTGTTTACACCACTTACAAATTCCATGTGTGTTACTGGAAACAATTATATAATGTGTGCCCATAAGGAAATTATTTTACTAGCATTATATATAAATCATATTGAGATTAAAATTGTGTCCATAATACAACACTCTGCGAGAGATTGTTGCACCAAATAAACTATACATGTTACTTTATCATAAACTTATCAATGACATGTCTCCCATTTCAAAAAGAGTTTTGCTTTGTCATGATCACTTTTTATTAAAACAATGAATGCCATATCTTGAGAATCCGAATCCATGAGAAACAACATATAAAGACACATCTGGAACTTTGTTTTCTTGAATTTTTGTAGTGCCATTTGAACCTTTATGTAAAGGATTTTTTGTTGCCATATCTTGAGAATCCATGGCGTTTGGACCTTTATAACGTATTTTCTCTTTTAAGGAGCCAAAATCATTATCAATGTTGTGTGTAATTAATGGTATGAGGAGCGAATATGTCAAGTTATATTCTTATGTAAAGATTTGAATTGAGTTGCCATTGATAATAATGATTGATTTGAGTTGCCATTGATAATAATGATAATAACATGATTGATGGCATGATGGTAAACATGATTAAGGATGAAGTGTGAGTATTTACGATTTTGGTGGTTTTGGTGACTGATTTATTAGTGGCAGTTGCAAGATGATTAAGATGGTGTTCTAGTGAGTAGGTTAAAGTATTAATAATGTCTTGTCTAGTAGGGATATAGAACTGGTGAGATGTTGCATAGCAACCTTTGGCAAAGAATGCTGTGCTTGACAATGTGACGGGTTGTGTGTGTTATTTTTGGCATGACAACAATGTTGATAAGTGCATTGAAGATATGTGAATGTTTGGCAAATCAAGGGCATGACCTTCATGGAGTATCATGTATTGGTCTAGATGGATGACAACATAATATCATTTTGTGTAGTTAATTGTTCAAGTATGCTTGGCTCAAGAGAGGTGACATAAGGTTTCCGATGGTTGGGTGGAATTAATGCAATATCACCTACGAGAAAATAAACACTAACATTTTGCAAGTATATGTCTAGCTTGGTTTTGGGAAAGACATGTTGCTTAGGCATAGTCTAAGTGATACAAGTGGTTGATGGTCATTCCCAACTAGAAAGGTCACATTGTGGGGTGACTAGGTTTCTTGAATGGAATGGGTCGCTTAAGTGGAACAGAAAATGTGACACTCTCCCATTTAAAATACATTCATGCTTACCATAAATGTTCCATTTATTTTTCAGCATGTCATCCCATGTTTGTATTTTTATAAATGACATTATTTAGCTCCACAAGACTAGATGGAAGGAATATCAGTAAAAAGATGATATCAAAAGGAGTAAGATCTTGATTGTATTTTATGAGAGTACATTTAACTTCCAAAGAAAGACGTTTTTAAAACCAATGGAAGTGTGAATGGTGTATGTAACCCAATCCATTAAATATGAAGTGATGGGAAATTGGCCCCTTGATAATTTGGTGAATTTATACCTAGATTATCATTATCATTGGTGCAACTATATCATGAGGTCACATTAAAATATATTATAAAAGTTAGATAAAATTTGTATATATTTTTATGCAGGAGAATTTAGAGGCATGTTATAATAAGGGTGTGCATTAGGTAGTAGAGTAAGTGAGCACACCTAGTAAATAGGAATGGTGCAGAGAAAAAAATTAGGATATGTGAATGGAAAGGGAAGGGAGGTGCACATGCATGAAGAACGAAAGTTGTGCATAAAAAGGAAGAAGAAGGAAGTTAAAGAATTAGTAAGGTGATGAACATGCCATGCAAATAGAGGAATAAAATGGATCATTATGAGGTAGTGATTGCCTTAGTTGGCTTACTAAAGATTGAAGGAAGATGGAAGGTATCAAGGGATAGAAGAAGAAAGGAAGAAATAAATACAAAAGGAAGCAAAGGTTGACTTAGGGAGCAAATTATGGCTTCATAGTGATTAACCTTAGAGAGGATGTTGATTTCTTTAGAAATAGAGTGTGAAGTAAGAAAGGTTGTTTCCTAAGAGAGGATTGGATCCAAGGAAGAGAAGGATAGTTTCCAAGAAGAGAAAAGAAAAGAATTGAATATAGAAGAAGTAGATCTCATCGTCAAGGATAAAGGTTTAAAAAAGTAGACTATGCACAAAAGAGAAGTTTTTGTTGAATCTTGAATTCAAAGAAGAAGTGTGTGTGTGTGTGTGTGTGTGTGTGTGTGAGAGAGAGAGAGAGAGAGAGAGAGAGAGAGAGAGAGAGAGAGAGCTAAATATAGTTGACATAATCTAGAAACTACATGTATTAATGAGAATGAGTATACGCTTATGAGATTCTTGTGTGTGTTTTTATTTTTATTTTTTGTTTACACGAATCTACCTAACTTGAGAGAGTGGTCTATGGTCTAAGAAATCACGAACCAAAGGCATCTAAGCCGTCAAAATCACCTGAGGATCGCACCTATCCCGGGCCACACCAATTCTTAGCATGGTTGTATTTTTTTGGTGTCTCCTCCCATTACCAATGAGTTTCGAACCTTAGGCCTCCTAATAAACTTAACCCCTCGAATACCAACCACGTTAGTGGGACTTGACAAAGGTGTTTGTTTTTAATTATACCTTGTGTGTGTTTTTTTTCCATTTATTTTCTTGATATATTGTTGCATAGCTTCCATGGTTACAACTTGCTGTGATACCATTGGGTGGTTAGTGCATGCCTTACCTTGTCATTTTTGGTTTTAGAGAAAAAGGTTAGTGATTGAGAAGAAACATGCAAGTGAAATTTTATAGATTTAGGAGGTTGAAAATTGTAGCCATTGCAAGCCGAAGAGGTAGAATGGTCATAAATAAAGAATTTCAAGAATTAATGAGAGTTGGAGGGAATTTTGTTCACAAGGTGACCAACTATAATGCTATAATGCATTGGATTGATGAGGAAAACATAATATCCTTTTAACAATTATTGTCTTGATGATGAACATGCATATAGGTTTGGAACATTGAAATAGTACAATACTGATGCAATTTCTCTTGAAGGATCTATGGACCATAAACAACTAAATTGATAAAAAATTCTGTATCCCCAAGCAAGTAAACAAGCTAAATTAGTGAAATATCAAGAGGAAAAGTGAAGCAAACCTTAGAGAGATACTTGTAGAATTGACAACCTTGATGTTGAGTAGGGAGAGAAGGATTTGAATGCAGATTCAACCTATAAATAGTCATGCACAAATGGAAAGAAAAATAATCCTATTATTCCCTATTAATGGTGAGTTTTACAATCATTTAACTTTGAAATCCATTGAAAATGCATGCAAACAAACAATACGTTGTTTGGTGAGAAAGAGAATGATATATTTGTATTATCGCCAATAAGAAAATACTATAAATCGAATGAGAATTTCACCTCGAGGAGTGTTTAATATAGCCTTTGATCCTCTCTCTTTGGGGGTGTCTTTCCTCAAGTAGAACTCATTCTTTTTTCCAACAACAATTTTAATAACATCTCCTCCAACAAAATGGACATATCAAGGATAAAATTTGGTAGCAGACACTACTACAAAAAGGCCTTTGGTTACACACAATTTTGTGATGGGCCTTTAATGATCATCTCCAAATCCACTTATGGTGACACCCAACAAAAGATAGTAGACATAAGTAGCTTTGACAAGAGTCATTAAAGGACTATCACCATCAGTGGATTTGGTGACTAAAACAACAAGGATTATTTTAATACCGTAGACAATTAATGTTTCCACAACTAAATTAGTGACTCCCTTTCTAATCCCATTGTCATTTCATGTTTTTGTAATAGAATTTTGAGGCAATCCATCAATTCCCATCGCCAGAAACTCCTCAAAATAATGGAATCTATTGCCACCAAATATCTTGACCTAATGATTATAGTAACCGACTCTCACTAAAGATATTGAAAGGCTTACTAAATATCTTGAATAACACCCCTAAATGAAAGGACTAACCCCAAAATAAGTAACACAT
Organism: Pseudotsuga menziesii; assembly: GCA_001517045.1. Taxonomy (NCBI): domain Eukaryota; kingdom Viridiplantae; phylum Streptophyta; class Pinopsida; order Pinales; family Pinaceae; genus Pseudotsuga; species Pseudotsuga menziesii. The sequence goes on along the minus strand of LPNX010046740.1, from coordinate 705,085 downwards.
ACTACCTTGATTGATGGACATTGCAAAGGAGGTAAAGTTGTCATTGCTCTTGCACTAGAGGAGTTAATGAAGGAAAATGGTTGTGAACCAAATATTCATACTTACAATGCTTTGTTGAATAGTTTTTGCAAGGAAAATTAGGTATCAAAGGTAGAAAAACTATTTGAAAACCTACTAGAGGGGGGCTTAGTTCCCACTATGTTTAGTTACATAACATTGATTGGTGGATTTTGCAAAGCAGGTGCAGTGGATCATGCATTTAGAGTCCTTGATGAAATGGTGTATCAAGGTTCTGAGACAAATACACACACGTCACACAGTGAATTAGTTCATGGCCTTTGCAAAGAAGGGAAGCTGAAGGAATAAAATTTACTTCTTGAAAAAATAGAGGGAAATTTTCTGAAATATGATCAAGTGACATATAACTCTCTTATTGATAGCCTTGATAATACTATTTGTAAGACCCGAATAATATTGTGAGTTGCTTGTAAGTCCTTGAGGGGAATCGAGCTCTTCCTATGCATAGTCAATACTAGTTGGTTGTGTGTAGTTGATCACGTTTAGGTTCCTTAGTCTCCGTGTGGAGAAAAATGGGCCCTACCTTATGCCACAAAATCCTTTTTCTTAGAAATAAAAATCCTACCTATGCATCTATACTTATTCATTTTTTTAATTAATAACCTAGTAAGTTCTTGTTGAGTTGTAGATTCTACATGGGATATGCAGTGACTTTTAAAGATTCAATAGACTCTTACACGTCCATGGCACAATTCTCTAACATGGTTCAGTTGAAATTTGATAGAATATGTATAGAAATAAAGTTACTTGTCAAACTTATTGGAATGTTAGGAGTTATGTATGATGGCATATGACTTGCTTCTTTCCACCTTTTTATATATGAGATCAACATAGGATGTTAAGAGAGTCTCTTCTTCCTTGTTATAAGTTACATTACTTTTGTCCAAGATCACACAATATCCATGTACACAGTTTACAAATTATTTTGTTAGACATGTTCTATAGGTTTTTTCCTTTAACAGGGAAATAAATAATTGTATGTTCATATTTTACAAAATAAATCATGTGCACATATTTACTTGCATAATAAAAATGTTATGTTAAGATACATAACATCCTACATCCAACAATGGGTGCTACCTTGTGCAACAAAAACACTTTCTTTTAGAAATAACAACCTTACTTATGCCTTTTATTTATGGATACTTTGAATCTAATGAACCTTGCGAACTAGCAACTACGAAAAGGAAATCAAGCTTGCAGGAAGTAAACAAACAAATTATTCTAATTGCATAAATGTAAAGGAAAATTAAAGGTATGCATTCAAAATGAAAGTTAACAAAAAATAATCTAACTGTAATATCTAGTTTGACTGGTGGTGTTTCTTCGATTATGATTACCAATAACTAAAGCTAGAAACCTGTTTTATTCCACCTTTTTGCTCTATTTGTGAAACTAGTCATACTATTATTTCATAAATTCTACTAGAAATGATAAGTATAAAACCCTACATAATTCTCTAATGCTAGATATACATTGAAATTGCATAGAATAAATGGATAAGCTACGAAATGGACATAAACATGTATTCTAGCAAAATATAAAGACTCTTTACAAATCCACAACTCCTATTCTCTAGAGTGCCCCCCCTCTAGAGAGCAGGGAGATGGGACATACTACAACAATAACAACAACCTAAATAAGAACTTGTGCATTTAGAAAATAATCAACAAAGTATTGTAGAACAAAGGTTTGGGTGCTCTATCTTCTATTCAAGAAACCCCAATCTTCTACATGGTATACACCCCCATCAAATGACGGAAAGTCCATATATATAGTGTTCGAACTGCATATATAATAATTGAGTATGCAACTACTTGGTGCAAACATTAAAGATATTCAAAACTAAACCCTAAGAATATGGAATGACATATGTGGTAATTATAGAGTTCAACACACAGTCACGCTTCATGAGTATTAATTTGTCACAGTAATCTAGGGACTAAAACACAGTCTCATAAGAGATTTTAGACAATAAGGCATGAAAATGGTGTAATAGTGCTACAAAATGAGTAGCCGCTCTATATAATCAATAAAGAATGAGTAATACAATACAATGATCATGCTGCAAGCATGAATGACAAAGCAATTCAAATTCCCAAGGAGGTCATTTGAATTGAATGAGTGAGTATAGCTTAACTGAATGTAAGCCGCAATCAACACTCAAGTTAACCACTGATCAAAACCCTAATTGACTCAACTGAGCCCTAACTGAAGTTGGAGTGCAATAAATGACTAAGTCTAACTGAAAGTAGCTCAAACACATGTCACTGCAAGCTAACCAACAAGTGGTAGCGCATCAATGACTCCAATGAACCCCGATGAGGTTAACTGAAGTGTAACTGACCATCAGAAGTGGTTGGAGGTGCCTCTGTTGACTCCAGTTCATTAAATAATCATTAAATAATCAATTTAATGAAGGAAGGCACCTTCACTTCTCTGTTTAACTGATTGTAACCATCAGTTAGCAATATGGGGCATTAATGACACTCAGATTACCCCCGGAGTGCTCTAGTTAGCCTCCTCGAATGTAGGAGAAGGCTAAGTTAGCCTCCTTGACTGAAGGTAGGCATGGGTGTGCTCATGCTGATGTCATCCAATGCTCCTCTTATGTCAATTAAGTCAATAAAACTTAGGATAGTGGTTTAACTAGGCCAAATTGACCAAAATGAGTGTGTATGGTGGTAAATGTCTCCAACAATACCATATTAATCTGTCACATTAATCTAGGGACTAAAACACAGTCTCATAAGAGATTTTAGATAATAAGGCATGAAAATGGTGTAATAGTGCTACAAAATGAGTAGTCGCTCTGTATAATCAATAAAGAATGAGTAATACAATACACTGATCATGCTGCAAGCATGAATGACAAAGCAATTTTAATTCCCAAGGAGGTCATTCGAATTGAATGAGTGTGTCTAGCTTAACTGAATGTAAGCCATAGTCAACACTCAAGTTAACCACTGATCAAAACCCTAATTGAATCAACTGAGCCCTAACTGAAGTCAGAGTGCAATAAATGACTGAGTCTAATTGAAAGTATCCCAGACACATGTCACCGCAAGCTAACCAACAAGTGGTAGCACATCAATGACTCTAATGAACCCTGATGAGGTTAACTGAAGTGTAACTGGCCATCAGAATTGGTTGGAGGCACCCCTATTGAATCCATTTCATTAAATAATCATTTTAATGAAGGAAGGCACCTTCACTGCTTTGTTTAACTGATTGTAACCATCAGTTAGAAATATGGGGCATTAATGACACTTAGATCACCCCCGGAGTGCTCCAGTTAGCCTCCCTGAATGTAGGAGAAGGCTAAATTATCCTCCTTGACTAAGGGTAGGCGTGGGTGTGCTCATGCTGATGTCATCTAGTGCTCCTCTAATGTCAATTAAGTCAATAAAACTTAGGATAGTGGTTTAACTAGGCCAAATTGACCAAAATGAGTGTGTATGGTGGTAAATATCTCCAACACCCCCCCTTAAGCTATACTCAGGAGGAGTAGAAAACATAAAGTGCATAAGAATTCTAGGGCCCCGGAAACAAAGGCCATAGGTCACCCTATATAATAAAGTAACTACTTAATAAACGAAGGAAATGGGGAAAACCTCATGGGAAAAATACCCCACCTCAAACTAAGCAGTAAATCAAGAATTGGTTCTTCTATGCAACAACATCCTGAGACTGTGCATGTGAACCTTTGAATCCAAACTAAATGAATGTGTCTAGAGGAATCTTCCACTTTGGAAGAAGAACAATGCACTCAACTGAATCAAAAATATAAACAGCTGCACGGTGAAAACTGGACCCATGTAGAGCAACTGAAATCATCTGAAGAGAGAGCAAAGGTTCTTGAGGATTCGAACCATGTGTGGAACACTCAAGAAACTGATATGTTGCAGCCTTGAACAGAAAACCATGAGTGGTATCAGCCCCAATTCTTAGGAGCAAGTGTCCAAGCGGATGCATAATGTCTTCCTCTTTACTAGTTCTGTGAGGAGATGAGCATGTGACCAAAGGTAGAGAATCCCTGGGACTGTGGAGAGCGAATGATTGAGCTCCATAATATGATATAGCTTCTGAAATAGATAATGAATCAAATAATAAAATATCAACAACCTCATATGAGGAAACTAACACCAAATCCCCATCAGCGGTTTTGAAGAGAAAGTGCGGTACTTGATTTTTCACACCGGAATTGGTGAGAGCAGCTACAAGCATGAATGAAAGCTTTTGGATTTTAAAATATGAACCAAATAATATCAGATCAGAAAGTAAATCAGATCCAAATAGGTTCACAACAGATCCAAAATTGTGAAATGAAATGAAATCCCCACCAGCAGTTTCGAAGGAGACTTGTGGTACTTGTTTCTTCACAAAATTAATGAGAACAACTACAAGTAGTACTGAAAGCTTATGAACCTGAAATATTGAACCAAGAAATATAAGATCAGATCCAAATAAGATCATATCAGATCCAATAAGTTTCATATCAGATCCAATAAGTTTCATATCAGATCCAGAAGTATGGTCAACCGAGACGGTGGATGCATAGTTGTCTTTTTCTTCAAAATTCTGAATTTTGATGCATGCAATCCTGCAGGATTTTGCTGGAAGATATAGCTCATGGGGAGTGAATGGATCACTTTGGTAATCTGATATTTCTTCCAAAATATCCAAGGTATCACATATTTTCACACCAGCAGCAACATTAGAGGGAGAAAAATCAAATTTCTCTTCACTTTCGGAAGCAATTACTGGTAAATTTTGCACAGATTTCAAAGGAAAATCACCGGTGAATGTTTGCATGGAAGTGAAGCAGTATTTTTATTCAATATAAGAGATTCAAATGTCTTCTTATGTTTCATCCATATGAGGAGATGAGATATCAGAGATCTCATAAACTTCCGGAGCATCAAGAGAAGGAGTCACTGCAAGGAGACTTTCTTCAATTCGAATTGACTGTGTAGAAGATTCTGCTTCTTCTTCATCTTGAACACCTTCATCAAAGAGAGTATAGGTCGAGACTTTTCAGTAAAGAACTCTTGTGGTGCTGGATGTAATCTCCAAAGTGCTATTATGATCCTCATTGTGCTTGCCAAAGTTTCTTTCCAATTTTGTCTAGAGATCCTTTGGGTATTTAGCAGAACCAATAAGGTAGCGCAAGCTAGGAGAAAGGGACAGACATATTGCTCCAAAAGCTCTATCATTGTCATTTATCTAGTCATTCTCACTTTTATGAGACTCTTTTCCAAGTCCAATAGAAAACTCATAGAGACCTCGTCTCTTCAGAGATGCAATCATCTTCAACTTCCATTCTGAATAGCTCGTGAATGGGGTGAGAAGAGGGACTGGTGAGTCCATTCAAAGTTGTACCTGTTAAAACCTGCAAATCACAACAAAAGGGGCACCATAAGGTCAGAAATCCTGCACATTTTAGGCTTTCATCACACCCAGCATAGTCGATCAAGCAAGCTTGACCAACAATTTCCTTACTTGGGGTATTAAGTGGTAAGCCTTGGCTTCTGGTGCAGTGCTGGAATTTTTGAGCTTTTCTCAAATTTTCATGCAAGATCTATCAAAAACCTTGTTTTTGAGAGATCTGAGCTTCGTCCCGCCGTGAGCTTTGATACCATATTAATCTGTCACATTAATCTAGGGACTAAATCACAGTCTCATAAGAGATTTCAGACAATAAGGCATGAAAATGGTGTAATAGTGCTACAAAATGAGTAGCCACTTTGTATAATCAATAAAGAATGAGTAATACAATACAATGATCATGTTGCAAGCATGAATGACAAAGCAATTTGAATTCCCAAGGAGGTCATTCGAATTGAATGAGTCAGTCTAGCTTAACTGAATGTAAGCCACAGTCAACACTCAAGTTAACCACTGATCAAAACCCTAATTGACTCAATTGAGTCCTAACTAAAGTCACAGTGCAATAAATGACTGAGTCTAACTGAAAGTAGCTCAGACACATGTTACTGCAAGCTAACCAACAAGTGGTAGCGCATCAATGACTCCAATGAACCCCGATGAGGTTAACTGAAGTGTAATTGACCATCATAAGTCGTTGGAGGTTCCCCTATTGACTCCAGTTCATTAAATATTCATTAAATAGTCAATTTAATGAAGGAAGGCACCTTCACTACTTTGTTTAACTGATTGTAACCATCAATTAGCAATATGGGGCATTAATGACACTCAGATCACCCCCAGAGTGCTCCAGTTAGCCTCCCCAAATGTAGGAGAAGGCTAAGTTAGGCTCCTTGACTGAAGGTAGGCATGGGTGTGCTCATGCTGATGTCATCCAGTGCTTCTTTGATGTCAATTAAGTCAATAAAACTTAGGATAGTGGTTTGACTAGGCCAAATTGACCAAAATGAGTGTGTATGGTGGTAAATGTCTCCAACAATGAGGGCATTCACAATTACATGGAATCAAAGTTAAATGTCGATAGTTATAGTGTCGATACTCCTAGAGAAAGCAATGATAGTTTGTATCTAGAATACCATCGATCTTGTTCATTGCACACACCCTGGTCCTTTGAATATGCATTACTGTTAAATAGAATAAGTTCTCTGCTACATTAATGCCATCCTTAGATGCCATGAATTCACTATTGATTTGTTAAACTCCCTCGTACTTTCTCATTTGATGATGATAATATTTTTTCCTTGTAGCTTAAGAATCTAGTGTTAAGTCCTAAATGTTGGGCACATTCCCCCTATAGTGTGGCACATTATACTAGTCTTGATGTGGGCTTTGGTGTATTTAAGTGGTAATTTTTATTAGAATTATTGTATTAGTTATGTCGATTTGGGTCCATTAGTTGTAATTGTACCTCTTTGTCTCCTATATATACGAAGGAGACATTTTCATTTGAATCAGGTCATCTTGTCTTGTCCTATGTACTTATTACATTGTATATATAAGTAGGTTATCCCCTCAAACAAACTTGTTATTAATTTCATTTCATCATTATTAAGGCATGGTTTACTTTCTTCTTGCCCATTTCTTCTCTTTTTATGCTATTTTTGAGACTTGGTTGCATAACATTTGGTATCATATCTCTTTCCTCGAGATTGGTTTCTTCAAAACAAGTAATCTTGGAATTTTCGCTATAAATTTTTTTCTAAAAGGTTTCAGAAAATGAGACTCAAAAACCATATTGAAAATAGGCCGTGATATATATAGTTCAATTTTCAAATATTGAGACATTACATGTTCGAAGATAGTTGCCTTGTAGTATAGGGTTTTTGACTAGTCCAAAAACTAGTCTAAAACAAGTGTTATGGGGAAAAAGGTCATATATGGGGCATGCAAGATCCAAATTGAGTGAGACCTATTGCAACGGAAATAAGATGGACCATAGTATTTTTGGTATGGTTTTCAACCTCAAATCCAAAATATTGGACATGTGGAAGACCGTACAAGTTCTCTCTTCTAGAAATACCAAAAAAAAGTGTTAGAGATTCACAATCACTTCTTACTAAAGCATCTAAATTAGGTTATACCTACAACATTGGAAAGATAACATATCGGGATATAATAGGCTAAAGTTTTAGATCCAGAGGAGCCAAAATGTCAAATTTACCTTAGTTCTAATTCGACCATAAAACAACCTTCCAATCATGGTTTGAAAAAGGTATGCCATTTTACATTTGAATAACTTTGAGTAGAAGGACCTATTTGTGGTGAACCCTATGATGTGATATATATTTATATTGTTCAAAATTCCACCAAAAGGATGTGAAAAAAATCAGACTCCACTCAAATAACCAGAGTATTCACCCTAACACATGATGAAAGTGAAGACGTATCTTTTAGGGTGTCCAAGTCGGAATATATGATGAAAGAGATTGTGAAAGGGGATGAATTAGTTAAATTGGAAAATAAGATGGCTAGTAAAGAGGATCTCAAAGGGATGGCTAGTAAAGAAGATATTCAAGAATTGAAGAAACTAACGAACATATATAAAACATAGCTATATTCCACATTCATCTACTTAATAAGAGGATAAGGAGGAAAAAGGGGACTTATTCCAGTTACGTATTGAGAAAATTGAGAAATAGTTGGAGCATAAGAAGATTGAGTTCTCGAAATTTCATGATTCACTACATCATCATGGTTTCAACTCTGGTCCAAGAAACTACTTTATTCCCAATATTGACATGAGAAAGTTTGATAGCAATGATCCAATAACATGGATATTCTAGAGGGAGCAATTCTTTGATCTACACCAGGTGCCAACTTTGCAAAGGTAACTATTGCCTCATTATATTTAGATCTTGATCAATTTGTATGGTACCAATGGCTTTGTGACCATAAAAATTACTATATTATATCTTGTTCTATATTCACAGAAGAATTATTTGCACATTATGGGGATATTAATAGCAACACCTTCTTTAGCCAGTTAACAAATATCAAGCAAAAATGTCTAGTTATAGAACACATCAAGCAGTTTCAAAAGATAAGCCTTAGAGTGAAATACATTTAAGAAGATCATTTGTTCAATCTCTTTATTGGAACCTCGAAGGATAACATTCAAAATGAGGTGCATCTCTTTGAATCACCATCATTGGAGAAGACTTTCATGATGGCAAATAAGGTTGAAAGTAAAAATATGGCAATGGATACTAAAAATACCATTGCCAGCACATACAGAGAGAATGTTGTTCCTTCATCTGACCCACCTTAGAGGCTAACACCTCAACAACTAGAGGAAAGAAGAGAAAAACATCCATACTTTAATTGTGACAACAAGTATAGTAAGGGACATAAGTGTGGAGAAAATAAATTATTCTACATAGATTATGAAGAGGAAGACCCAAAAGAACAGGAACCACTGCAAGAGGACGAAATATAAGTGCTTACTCCCACCATATCTTGTCATGATTTGTTTGGAATTAACACTCCTCAAACTATAAATATCAAAGGATATATAAAAAAGATAAAGGTAACAATATTGATTGATTCTGGCGGTACTCATAATTTCATTCAGTGTAAAGTAGCCAAAAATCTCAATTGATTTGTATATCCAACACCAAAAATTCAAGTAATGATTATAGGTGGAGGAACTATCAATTGTTCAAGGAAAGTCCATAATATCAATCTTACTATGGGGGAATATATATTGAATAGTTCCATGATTTCTATCCCAATGGATGGTGTTGATGTTGTATTATGGGTTCAATGGTTACAATCATTGGGAACAATGGATTTTAATTTTCAGAAACTTTTCATGAAATTTTACTTAGAAGGAAAATAATTTGTGTTAAATGGTATCATAGGGAAACCAAGCAAGGTGATAAACTCTAATGGTATGAAAAAAATGTTAAAAAAGGGACAACAAGGTGTAATTGCACAATTTTGCTCACTAGATGTTCAAACATATAAAGATCCTATTTCCCTAGATATCCAAAGGGTACTTAATAAGCATTCCAATATATTTAAATATATTCCAAAAATTCATCCACATGTTTGAGATTTGGAGCATTCTCTATGAAGCATTCTTTCCAACTTCAGACCTTACATATACCCCTATGTTCAGAAGAATGAAATGGAGAAAATGGTTGAAGAAAATAGAGGTTGGCATAATTAGGCCTAGCCATATTTCTTACTCTGCACTAGTGGAAATGGTACACACGGAGTATGGCTCATATTACAGAGATATTTCTCACCCTTTTAATGCAAGAACAGTAGTGGCGACCTTCATTAAAATAGTGCGGAAGTTACATGGAAGCTTGAAGATTATTGTAATCAATATAGATACAATTTTCACTAGAAAATGTTGGATGAAATATCTTATTGTTTCAGTTCCCATTTGGCTCATAGTTCATCTTATCATCCTCAATGTCATGGGAAAAATAAGATAGTGAACAAATGTTGGGAAGGATATATTTGTTGCTTTGTAGCTGATTGTTATAGTTGATTTTACCACACCAGGTAGATCACGCATTTATGGCCTTCCCTATCCCTCTGCAGACTCTGTGGACCCCATAGACTTATATTATGCTTTGATGTTCCAAGATCATCCCCCAAAATTTCCTCTTTATACATACACACGAATTTTAAAGCAATACTCGTGTGTATACACAACTTTTGACCTCAAACCCGTGTACATCGGGATGTGTGCAAAATGACAAATATTTTTGGAGTTTTCCTCATTTGAGTCCAAATAAATTGACTATTGGCCTTCCAAATTCCTTGAGAACACTCAGATTCAACCCTCCATTACCTCTTTGGAGCACTATATATTTAGGCCCTTGAATACATTGAAGGGGAGAAATGGAAGAGTATGTAAACTATAGTCCATTGTTGCCTCAGATTTGCTTATACTTGAGTCTGCAACCCTTTGTCCCTTGGAGCACATAATGTTCTTCCCAAGATTGCCTTTGCTTTGTGAGCTTGCTATCGAGATATGAAGGATTTAAGTGGTGGAGGCCCAGGTGGAGGACTCGGTTTCTCCGGTTCGTAGAAGTGCCAACAGAGTTTGTCACTATTGTATCTCTGATTTATTAATAGAAATATCTTTTCCTGTCCAATTCATGTGCATTTTGAATATGAATATTGAATCCATGGATGTATTTGATTGCTTATACATGATTGAATATATATGCTAGAGTAGTGCTAATACATCTATATATATCATGCTTGCTTTGTTGGTTGTTGTTGAGAGAAAATTATAATTGCAATTGCATTGGAAAAGATGAACGGGGATCTACTTCAACCGTCCGGAACAAGGTATGGTTCTATATCCCTCAGTGTTATATTTGCTTACTACTCTTGTGTATTGGGAAAGATTGATTTATGGTGTCATATTGTTTTTTGTGGTACCCCCAAGCCATATGAAGTTTCTCTCCGTAACATAATTGGCGACCCCGCTGGGGAGGTTCCTAGTTATTTTTCTTTGGGGATTGGGTATACAATGAGCTTGAATTGCTCTTTATTTCTCTGTTTCTGTGTCGGATATGGAGGTATGTTTTCCCAGTAGTGTCCTACAGGAGTAATTTGATCTTGGATTTTCAGTTTGCCCTATTTTTCTTCCAGTACGTGAGTATTTGCATTACAGTTGCGTATACATGCGGTTTTCTCTTGAATTCCTGCGTATGTACATAGGTTTACTGCATAAAGTCATGTATTCTTTGGTTTTGAGCTTTATTTGGGAGATTGAGTGTTGTTGGGTGAGTTTTGATGGTTGCTGAGTCTTCTTGGGTATTGTTGGTGTCTATATACAGCCTCTGTTTCTGACCAAGGACCCCTTTTGATTTATTTTTAATAAGGTTTTGTTCTTGTCATTCATTTTTTTCCCTTTTTGTTTTGGAATTAATGCATTAGGTCTCTTTTATCTTGGTGCCTTGCTTGGCTATTGTTTGTGAATGGTTGCAGGGTCTGCGGGTTGTAGAGTCTATTATTGCTTTTTATATCTCATTTATTTCTAAAAATACAAAAATATTTTGCTTTTGTATCATTATGCATTCTTGCATTTTTGCACTCGCGTGGTACTTGCATTAGGTTTTGCTTACTAAATTATAGTCAGGTGTTCATTTAGGAATGATTGCATTCTTATTTGAAGGAAAAAACTTGTATCTCATGTAGTCGCATAACCTATTTTTCATTCTACAAATATTGCACTTGGCATTGTTTGTTAGGTGTGCACTTTTATTTCACTGCTCAGTCTTCATATCATTAGTTGCACGACCATTTCCATTTGAGTAATTATAGCCATTACAATCAACACTTAACTAAAATAAACTACACATTTTTCTTTAATAGGGTTCACCAACTAGATTAGGATTTAGAGTCTTGGAATAGTTCATTGTAAGTCAATTCTCCAAGACTACTAAACACAAACAATTAGGTGTCTATCCAGGTGAGAGTGTGAAATCCTTGGTATAATTAGTGTTTCTCAGGATTCTCCTCTTACATAGGAGTTAAGCATGAGGCAATGCACGTGATTGTGATTGGGATGACCCCTGGTCACTTTCTGTGAGCACCAGAGATATTTCCAGGATCATATTCATATTTGGGGGCCTTTGAGGTATCGATTGGTGCACCCTTGGGGTACCAGTTGTGCTTTCATGCTTTAGTCTTTGCTACCCTACCCATACAGTCGATCCCACCTGCGATTGTCCTCCTGGGCATTGATGATATTGGGGTGACCTTAGTTTCCTTACCTAGGTATTGCAGGGGGTACTTGCAGAGGTTATTCTGTAGCTATCCTGGCCAGGTAGGGGTCGAACATCACAGTCGCTTTACGCGTTGAAGCTGAGGGCCACTATAATTGGTTATGAACCTTCGCTTTTAGTGTATGGGAGTCTCAAGCCTCTCCTAGGCAAGGCATACCTACTGCATTCGGGCGCTCGCATATCCTCCCCCTGGTTTGCTTATTCTTGGCTGTATATTTTCTTATGAGTGTGCTCTGTGTACGCTATATTGCTTAGGGTTGCATAGTTAGATTGAGTCTTTTTGTTTTGTTGATTCATTGTGGATCTGGGTGCGGCACTCCGTCATTCTCACCATTTGGCAAGACTTCCACCTTCTACGTCTCCTCCTCCTTTGGGAGAGAGAACTAGACAGTCCAAACGAACTAACTCTTACTTTGATTCACACACCATGAGTGACCATGATCCGGAGATCCCGGAGATCCCTGATCTTCCACATCATGTATGGGAGGTTGAACCTTCAAGCACATATGGGAATCTGATGGGGTCTGACCATTCTATACCTGGGACATCACCAAATGATCCTTCACAATTCCCATGATACATGTACGTTAACCGATGGTATTGGTCACGTACTCTGAACCATGAGACTCACTGAGCATCCACTAGCACTAGCACAATAAGTTATGGCATGCCAAAACTTCTCAAGACTGGTCCAACACCTAATTTCAGATCGGGTGTTGACCTTGGTGTTGTTCCTAGGGGCACTTCCATTCCTTTCTAGGCGGAGAGGTTTGGTAGCACTAGTCATACTACACCGTCCATCCCCGCGGTGGAAGGTCCTCCACACATGCATCCTAGGCCTAGCACTATCATTCCCGTTCGGGGGACTAATCCTATACATGTGAATATTGGGGGCACAAGTTACATTCCTTACCATATTCCATCGTCTTCAACACTAGTTTCTTCAAATGCATTTTTGACGACACATCCTCCTCCTAACTCACATGGTCCTTCAGGCCAAAGTTCTACTGTTAGTCATGTTTGTCCGGTGTTTGGTCACACCATAGTGTCACGAGGACAAGTGCCTCCTTATGTTTTAGCTAGGTATGTAGCATCTCATGGACCATATTATGGACTAGCTTATAGACGTCCATCCTATGGAGCGTCTTATGGAAAAACCTATACACCTTATGGGTCCAGGTATCAACCTGCTTATCAGTCTCCTAACTATGGCTTTGTAGCATCCCAGCCTCAAGGTACTCCAAACTATAATACGCAACCCTATATGGGTCAAATGAGAGGAGGTTACTATCCCACTGGCCAAGGCCATGGTGTCTATAGCAATGAAACCTATGTGAAACAACCCTACCAGAGAGCATGGAATCAAATGGCTCAGCCTAGGCTCCCTTTCCTTGCAACGTTGAACTTACCTGACTTGTCAATATTGACAAATGATCTTGCATCTCATGACCTAGAATGGTCGGTCGTTCCTCCCAAGATTCCTTCAAAAATTCCAAAGTTCGAAGGTACGGCTCGTGAAGATCCTGGTGAGCATGTCACGACGTTCCACCTTGGGTTCTCTTCAAACTCCTTGAATCACAATTCAGTTTGTTTAAGGCTATTTCAATGCACCCTTACAGGGTCTATGGTGAAGTGGTACATAGAGTTTCCTGGGGGGAATTATACATCGTTTAATAACCTAGCTATGACCTTCCTCAATCACTTTCAGCTACCTATGCGTTACGATGCCGGTAATGAACTCTTGTCGATATTTCAGCAAGACAAAGCCATGCATATATCTGATCACATTCAAGAGTGGTGTAGATGGAAGAGATTGATTAAGGCCTTTATACCACCATATTTCCTTTTGGAATGGTTCCTCAAGTCTTCATTGCCTTACATAGAGAAGGATGTTTCCACATTCGGAGTTCAAAACGAGGAATAAGATATCTTTAGAGCTCAGTAGTTGGATTTGATTTATGCTCAATCTAGCCTCTTATATGAGATCATACCAAGCGCACCTAGATCCAATTTCGACCCCAAGTTTAAACCTGGGCCGCATGCCTATGGAATTATGGATCCACAAGTGCTAAACCTATAAGCTCGGTTACAAACCAAATTAATAATTTGTCTATTAACCAGCCTATGTCAAGACAAGCTATGACTTTGTCTCATCCTACCCAAATGACAGATGTACTTTCAATGCAATCGTCAAACCAGAAAGGTAACCGAAAACCTAGACGGAATAAAAAGAAAGGTAAAAACAATCCAAAGGGTGGGAATAGAAATGAAAATGATAATAATGGAAAGAAAAACAACAATAATGTTGGGGGGGACAAGAAACCTAAGCGTAAGGTTAAATTTCCTTGTAATCTGTGTGGGGATGATCACCTCACTCACTTGTGCCCTCGGATGGATGATTCCTTGAAGTTCATTACATAGAGCCCAGCTGTGTTGACAAATTCTTTACCACAAAATCATAATATGAACTCGAGGACCATCAATCTTGGTGGTGCTTTTGGTGGGACTCCAAACCCGTTAGACACTGCTAGTGGCCATGGTTGCATTAAGATGGAAAATGCTACAAATGTTGTGACTCATTCTAAGGATTATGGTATGTCACAACCCGAACTTGGGAAAAAAATCGCTCCACCTGAGAGCCCTTTGAGTATCTAAAAACCTAGTGATAAGCTTGAAGATCCACCTCACATTCCTAAGGGAGTCTTGAAGCATTCAGGGCACAATCCTAATGCCCGAGTCACCTAGAACTATTCTATTGTCGAGGATTTGGGCCAAACTCCTTGTGCGATGTCTTCTTTATAATTTCTTCAGACTTGTCCTTCACAAAGGAAAGCCTTGTTGTCTACTGTTGGGGTGGCTGATGGAAGATCTCCTTCAATGATCAAATTTGAAACCCATGGAGTCCAGCCTCGATTGCCTTACTATGTGTCCCTTTTGGTGCATGTAGAGTGTCTAAACAACACCATCAAGCACACAGTGATTGATGAGGGTGTTACGGCTTCCGTGATGTCTTTGTCATGTTGGAAGGGGTTGGGTTCTCCTGTGTTGTATTTTTCATGTTGGAAGGGGTTTGGTTGACGGGAGATCATTTTGACCGCATACCATTCTTCCTTCCCTTGAGGTTGAATTGGGAGGGAAGACTGTTGCGATCGAGGTTGAGGTGGTTGATGCGCCCTTTGACTATAATATTTTATTGGGCAGGAACTGGATTTACAACATGCAAGCTATCCCATTGTCACTCTTCTGGGTTGTTTGTTTTCCTTTGGATCAGAAGGTTGTGACGATCAATCAAAGATCCTTTGATAATTCTAGTTCGAAAGTATCGTCGGGAGCTTCTATTCCATTTATCGATCATTCTCAATCGGTGACTAAGAATGTTGGGGTGGGAATGTATCCTTCGCTAATGGGAACTTTTATTTGTGTTGTGCTTGTTCTTATGATCGGTTCTAGTGTTGGTAATGCTTCAACGTCGTTGAGTTCAATTCCTTTTTGCACTTCGCATATGGAGGATCCTTGGACTCTTCCTTCTCCGAGTACTTCGGGTGAAGTTTCTATACCTGCCGAGATGGACATGCCATTGTCTACAACTATGGTGTCTTATCAAGCTAATGTTGATTCAGTTGTAGAGTCTATTCCTTCCTCTTTGTAGATGGAGGAGGAGGACCCTTATGCATTTCCTTCTTGGGCAGCGTCGTCATCTCACTCACAGGACTGCCTCGATGACATCTTTCCATCAGACGATGCTATTCTCGAGCCTATGTCTGGGTTAGAACAACCTTGGGGAGAGTTGCATCATAGATCTTATTTTCTCCCTAAGCTGGATGATATTGAGTGTGATGACTTTAAGGAGATATTTAGTGAGAAAATTGGTAGGCCTGTGGTCCCATTAGGCTCTCCTAGAAAGTATGCTGAAGGGAACATGGATAACTTGTCACCAACTATACCTATCAATATTTCTTGCGTTCTTGGAAAGATTGAAAACATGTACATTGGGGTGGATTGTTCCCTCGATGAGATTAAAGAGTATATCGATATTTTTAAAGAATTTTGAGATGTGTTCACTTGGTTGTATGAAGAAATGCCGAGAATCGACCCTCGCATTATCGAGCATGAAATCAAAACTTATCCGTATGCTAAACCTGTTAGACAACGCTTACGTGTAATGAATCCTAGGAAAGCACCCACTATTAAGGTTGAGATAGAGAAGTTACTCAAAGTCGGCTTCATCTATCTCGTTCCCTTGATGGAGAGGGTGTCAAATCCTGTTCCAGTGGATAAGAAGCAGGGAACGATCCATGTATGCATCGATTTTAGAGATTTGAATCACGCATGTCCTAAGGATAACTTCCCCACACCATTTATTGATCAAATTTTGGATGAGTGTGTGGGGAGCGAAGTTTTCTCCTTTATGGATGGCTTTTCTGGATATAATCAAATTCAGATTAAACCCAAGGACCAACATAAGAATGCTTTCGTTTGTCCTTAGAGTACTTTTGCATACCGAAAGATGCCCTTCGGCCTTAACAATGCTGGATCAACATTTCAGTGGGCTATGACCTTTGCCTTTCATGATATTAAAAATATTATTGAAGTGTATTTGGATGACTTAGCTGCTCACTCTTGTATGAGGGTGCGTCATCCTTATCCTTTGCGTTTGGTTTTCGAAAGATGCCGCCATTATCAAATTCACTTAAATCCTCGTAAGTGCATCTTTTATGTGAAGGTTGGTCGCTTACTAGGGTTCATTATGTCCAAGGAGGGTCTAAGTGTCGGTCCTTTGAAGGTTGAGGAAATACTTCAATTGTCTCCCTTGCATAACATTAGACATCTTCAATGTTTGCAAGGTATGGCGAACTTATTGTGAATATTCGTAGTCAATTTTGTCAATTTGACTAAAGGCTTCATGCGTTTGTTGAAAAAAGACACTCCGTTTATTTGGGATGAGCAAGCCCAGGAGCCTTTCAATTCTTTGAAGAGAGCCTTGCCATCGACCCTGTGATTAGTCCACCCGACTATAACCGTGATTTTTTGATATATGTGGCCACGTCTCAAGAGACGATTGGTATGGTATTGGTTCAAGAGGATGAGGAGATTCATGAGCATGTCATCTACTATCTTAGCCGAAACCTTATTGATGCAGAGCTTCATTATACCCATGTTGATAAGTTGGATTTAGCTACCATCCATGCGGTTCAACGTTTGAGACATTATATCCTTTTTTACCATACTTTTTTTTATAGATCAGATTAATCCATTTCAGTTTGTCCTCACCAGAAGGATGATAGGGGGGAAGTATAATAAATGGATTGTGATATTGCAAGAATTTGACCTTGAGTTTGTTTCGGCAAAGTCGAAGAAGTCATTGATTTTTCCTGAGCCTATATCTGATTTTCTATGTTTGGATGAGGGAGAGGTTCATGAGGACTCGTTCGTTGATGAACACATATTTCTCATTTCGACTGCAGACCCATGGTATGGGGACATTATTGTCTACTTGCATACCTTGAAGGTTCCTTCTCACCTCTCATGAGATGAGCATCGACGACTACATCATGTAGAGAATAATTACCTCCTTATGTATCACACTTTGTACCGTCGTGGGTTCAATTCTATTTTGTGTCATTGCTTAACTCATGAGGAGGCTAAGGTTGTTTTGAATGATTGCCATGAAGGGGCATGTGGTGGTCATTTATTTGGGATTTCTACAGCTCAAAATATTTTGACAACAGGTTATTTTTTTTCACCCATCTTTAAATATTGTGTTAATGCGGTCAAGCAGTGCCACCCTTTCTAGGTGTTTGCACAAAATATGCGCTCTCGTCCTACCCCTTTGCATCTGATTATCATCACTGGTCCCTTCACCAAGTGGGGTGCCGATTTTATGGATTGAAACCCCACTTTGGTTGAGGGGCACCATCAAATTATTGTGGCTGTCGATTATTTCATGAAATGGGTAGAGGCTATGCCCACAATTAAATCTGACGATGAGACAACTGTGCATTTCATATTCAACTAGATTATCACTTGGTTTGGTATTCCGAGAGATCTTATCACTGACCATGATAGACACTTTTAGAACAAGATGATGGAAGAGTTGTCTTCGAAGTTAGGGTATAAGTAAGAGCATTCATCATCTTATTATCCTCAAGCGAATGGATAGGTTGAAGCAGTGAACAAGTCACTTAAGTCCATTCTCCAATGAACTATCGCACAAAGCAAGACCAATTGGCATATCATGTTATATCCTGCTTTGTGGGCTTATCGAACCGTGGTTAACACTGCCAACGGTTTTTATCCTTATCATCTTACGCATGGGGTGGAGTTGATTTTACCTGTTGAGTGCGAAATCCCTTCGTTGAAGCTAGTTTTGGAACTTTTACCAGACACTTCTACATTGGAAGAGAATTTGGTCCACTTGGAGTGGTTTGATGAGCAACATTGAGATGATTTAGTGGCTCTTGAGATTAACAAGCATCGCGTTAAGGTCCAGTATGATAAGTCTGTCTATCCTAGGAGGTTTAGTGAAGGTGACTTGGTTCTCTTGTGGTACCAAGCTAAGGAACCCTTGGGGGTAGGAAAGTTTAATCCCATGTGGCATGGTCCTTACGTGGTTAAGTGGGTATTAGATAAAGGTGCCTACAAGTTAGTCGATTATGAAGGGACAGCCTTGGTGGAGCCTAGAAATGGGCTCTATCTTAAGAAGTACTATGCATGATTTTTAGTCGAGGCTGATTTGTTGTATATTATTGTACATTTGCATAGTCTAGTTTTGGTCTACTTGTGGTGATCTAGCTTTTTGACTTGCTTCCTTTTGTTGTGGAAGCTATCGATAGAGAATTCGGTTTATGTAGGATTCACTGATGGTGCTAGCAGCCACACTCAAAACTCAGCTTCGGCTGCTTGGGTGATTTATACTCCTATGGGCCAGGTGTTGTCTTCAGGAGGGGTTTGTCTATGGCCTTCATCGAACAATGTTGTAGAGTAGAGTGCCGTTATTGAGTTATTGCGTGATGCCATTTCACATGGTGTTCACTCTCTTGAGGTACGTCTTGATTCACAGTTAGTGGCTTCGTAGATTAATATCTTGTATCATGTTAGGGATCCAAATTTGTTACGAAGGTTTTTGCATGTCAGGTTGCTTAAACGACAATTTGAGAACATAATATACATCCATATTACAAGAAATTTTAATCAAGTTGCTGATTCATATGCTAACTATGTACAAGATTGGCATTTGTTTCACAGACCATGAAGCATTCACAAAAAACATTTACACATGTAAATAAAATAATAAACCGATAATAATAGGTATTTTTCATTAAAATGTATGTCCAAAAATGTCATTTCATAATACATAAGTGTCATATACAAAAATGGGGCTTCCAAGCCACCAATATATACTACACGGTCATACAAAAAATACACCCCAAGCCTCATGGCACCACACTATGGCTCTAGCTAGCCAACGAAACAAACGAACCCATGCCCGTGGTACTCCAACCACCTTGTGCTGCATGGCCTTAGGAAAGTCCTTGACTTGCACCATGGGAACTCTATATGTCAAACGAATGAAGTTCATGTGACTTCTTTGGAACGTAGGATCCGCATACACACCCATGATCTCATCTCCTCTTCCCCTTCGTTGATGATGAGGGAAACCATCTGGTTGTCATGGTCCCACATATGCATGTACATGACAGAGTATCACTACATGTCATCACACCAAAAACATGTCTTTTGATTCCATATATCAAAAAACACAAAAAAATTTAATAATTCAAAAAACAAAGTTTGAGTCGAGATTCGTTACCTATCTCTCCATATACAGATCTTGGTGGTATGGGCATGTCAGGGTCTCCACGGAATTCGATCCCTGCATAGGGATAGTCATCTATGGCGATGATATGTCTACGCCACCAGAGGGAGAAGTCTGTTGGGTAGGGGTTGGCCCCCCACCCCCTCCTAGTCTCCGCATGATGTTTTCCCAGTGTAGCTGAGCCAAATCTCGAATTCCATGTGGGGAAATATCAACTCTAGGGCTTAGCCCCGAAACACGCTAAAAAAAGAAAGCACTCAAGATGCTTCCATAGCCAAAGTTCCTCACTTGCCCCATCTTGTAGTCTGTAAGATGCTGTTTCATCTTGCTTAGGAGTGAGGTACTCCATTCATATATCGTAGGATGCATACCACCGCATAGAACATTAGAGGCCTTGAAGCTTGGGGGAGAGATGCCAATCTTGCTATCCTACCCAGTGCCAACAATATGGACTTAAACCAGAGATTTTGGATCAAGTTTGTTGGGATTTGATTGACCTTATCTGTATCTAGAACATAATACATAGCAATGTACTCATCTACAGTGAGCCCACCTCCTAGCCCACAAAATCCTAGGTTTACCACCTCCCCTTTGTAGGGAAATCTTGTGATAAAGTAAATGTCCTCATCCTCGAGGCTAAGGGGCATTCCATCTAACTAAAAAGTATCTGAGTTAGGATCCTAATAATCCACTAGCAGCCGGAGTAGCCTTGGCTTTTCCCTTAAGCTTCCAAGGCGCCAAAACTTGTATAGTCCACAAGCCCTTAACGTTTGTTGAGCCATTAGATCAGCTTGCACAACCTCCTCAACCTCACCATGTTCATGCTCTCTTTGAATTTTCAAGTTCCACTAGTCTTGCCTTTGAATTTATTGTTTACGGCCCTGTACGCGATTGTTTTCAAAATAACCGCATATGTTCACAGGTATCGTGGTCTTTTCCTCATATACCCAACCCTATACGCGGAAAAAGACCCAATTTCCACATGGGTCGAAACTGCCCCCTTTGGGATGGCCCAAGGTTAAAAATTGACCATCAAAATTAAAAGTAAAAACATGTAAATGGAAGAGAAGGGCATGAGCTTCTACTTGAACTAGACATAATGTGATTTTGTTGACCGATGCTCCTCAAATAAGCTTTTGAAGTTTTTGGTCTCAAATGCACTATGGTGGGTAAATTTTCAAATGGTATAGAAATTTTTTATTTTTTCACTACTTTATAGAATTTTTTTTGAAATTTTTACACACTTTCTATAGTTTTGACCTGTTTTTGACCATTTTTGGACCGTTTGGACTAATATCTTGTTGTAGGGGTTCGTATAGAGAGCGTTTTAAGCGAGTCTTTGATATATTTGTGCTTATTATAGGTATAATGTCTGAGCTGGCATATAGGTTAGGATTTCACATCCACCTGCATTTTGCATGACCTTATGACAGTTTCATTTTAACCTTAGGTACGAACCCATTCCATGATATCACAAAACCTTCATGCTATTGTTAGAAGTGGTATTCCGTGAATGGTAGAGCTTTCCTATACATGGGTGCCCTAGTTAGATCATTTTTTTCATTTGATGCCCATGCTGAGTTTCCTCCTTTAGGTTGTGGGAGTCCCTTTTTAGTTCCGCCATGTCCTTGAGCAAGAGCTTCATACTCCTCTTGAACTTTATGCTGGATTTTCCCTGAAGGGAGTCCCTTGTATATGTCAAGCTGTAATTGCATTTCATGAGTTTTTCTTGCCTTCTTGAGCTTTATCCCAGCTCCCCAACTTCGAGTTATCATCCATATAGCCTGAGCTTGTCTCATGTCTAGCCAAGCAGAGCCTTCCACATATCCTTTGCAGCTTGATCACCCCTTTACTGGGAGGAGACCTTCCCCCGAGTGTCGCTATCCACAAATATTTCCTTGCATTGAGCATAGGTATGTTCTGCTACTTGGAACTAGATTTCCTGTCTCTGACACTCATCTCCTCCTAGCTATGTACTATAAAGCACTTTTATTCTTTTTCAAGCTTTTCAAAATATCTGAAAAAAGTGAAAAAAATAAAAAACATAAAAAGTCAGATGGAAAAAGACTTTATCTTTGGTAGCAGTCGAGTCATGTCTGCTTTGAACAGATCATTGCATATCACATCCATTGGTTGGGTTATTAGTTTGAATATAGGAGCTGTACTCATTACTCTGAGTTTATCTCCATCGACTGATTACGCTTCAAGTCTCCATGGAGCTCTGTTGATTTCTCCTATGTCACATAGATTTCCCAGTTTCCATATCGAGTCCATGATGCTTGCATTCAGTCACCATTTTACTTATGCTCTTGTTCGAAGGAAGTTGAAGCCTGAGTCAGCCATTCCTCAGTTATCTTGACTTTGCATATCGACCATTCCCTATACTATTACTAGTTCATGCACATCTTGTTTGTTGAGTTCTTCCACATTATACAACGTTACTGAGTACCTCATGTTGGTTTATGGGGGACACCTTAATTCCCTCCTTCCAGCGGATTCCATTCCATTGACATTAGGTCATTTATTCCGGAATAGGAGTCTAGAGTCATTTGAGTGCCTTAAGACTTACAGTCATCAGTGGTAGGCTCTCTCGCCATTGATAGTTTTGGGAATACATCAATGTTCCCTGATGGATGGATTCTTTCAAGTGTTCGACCTTAACACACCTATTCACACTTGTTAGATTGCACTCTATACCTTGATTCCCACTTTCATTATCGGTGGGTTATCTCGCATCTGTTAACAATATACATTAATGACTGGTAATTAGATGATAGAATACTATGTTCGACCTAGACACCTCTATTCACATAGTAGGACATGTACTCGTAGCGATTTGCGTAGAAGACCTTCCAACTTGGTGGCATTTCATATATTCTACCTCCTTGATTGTGCCAGTATTCATGAGATTTCAGCTCTCACGATCATGATTCCAATATTTCCAGTGTATATCAGATATCTTCATCCATTATGGAGATCTTGATCCATTGTATATTGTACCTGGCGATGACCACACATGACACTTTGTATATCATGCCTATTCATGGCCATTATACTCTTATGTATCTATGACTTCTACATGTATTTGCAGTCACATGCAGAGATTGATTATTGTATTATATTGATGAGTGGCTGGTTCTTCCACCTGGGTCTTCATTACACCACTTCTTGGATGAATTTTATAATGTATTTTGGCCATCATGTTACCCCTCTGACCTCACACATTAGGGGGCATTTGTTATAGATGATTTTACCACACCAGGTAGATCACACATTTATGGCCTTCCCTGTCCCTCTGCATACTCCTTGGACCCCATGGACTTATATTATGCTTTTATGTTCCAAGATCATCCCAAAAAATTGTCTGTTTATACATATACGTGACTTTTAAAGCAATACTCGCGTGTATACACAACTTTTGATCTAAAACCCACGTACATCGGGATGTATGCAAAATGAAAAATATTTTTGGAGTTTTCCTTATTCGAGTTTGAATAACTTGACTCTTGGCCTTCCAAATTCCTTGAGAACGCTCAGATTCAACCCTCCATTACCTCTTTGGAGCACTATATATTGAGGCCCTTGGATACATTGAAGGGGAGAAATGGAAGAGTAAGGAAACTATAGTCCATTGTTGCCTCAACTTTTCTTATACTTGAGTCTGCATCCCTTTGTCCCTTGGAGCACATAGTGTTCTTCCCAAGCTTTCCTTTTCTTTGTGATCTTGCTATTGAGAGATGGAGCATTGAAGTGGTGGAGGCCCAGGTGGAGGACCCGGTTTCTCTGGTTCACAGAAGTGTCAACATAGTTTGTCACTATTGTATCTCTGATTTATTAATAAAAATATGTTTTCCTGCCCAATTCATGTGCATTTTGAATATGAATATTGAATCCATGGATGTATTTGATTTCTTATACATGATTGACTATAAATGCTAGAGTTGTGCTAACACATCTATATATATCGTTCTTGCTTTGTTTGTTGTTGTTGAGAGCAAATTATAATTGCAATTGCATTAGCAAAGCTCAATGGGGATCTACTTCAATCATCCAGAACAAGGTACAGTTCTATATCCCTTAGTGTTATATTTTCCTACTGCTCTTATGTATTGGGAAAGATTGATTTCTGGTGTCATACTGTCTGTTGTGGTATCCCCAAGCCATAGGAAGTTTCTCTCCGTAAAACTAATAAGAAAACACAATGGGTGAGTGGTTGTACACTACTTCTTTCCACACATCATAAAAAATTTCTCCATTTATGGCACTTTATGGGTACCTCCCTCCATATATCACATCTCCCTTAAAAGGAAAATTTACAGTTCAATCGGTGGTAGATTGCATCGAGAACCAGTAAGAATTTCTCCAAGTACTGAAGATGTAAAAAAACATGATGAAACATAGGTAGATCGACATTGTAGTCAAAGGAGTTTTGAATAAGAAAGAGTCATATGGGAATATAAACAATTCATTGAACCAAGGACCAAACAACTACAGAATCAAGCTCTTATCGAGTACCCCATCAAGTGGAAGAAATTACAAGTTTCAAATTCTACATGGGAAGATGAGTCCTTCAAACAATTGCATCCACTACTAACCAAGCATTGAGGACAACACTTGTCTGAAGGGGAGGGGCATGTTAAGCCCTAAATGTTGGGCACATTCCCCCTATAGTGTGGCACATTATAGTGGTCCTGATGTTGACTTTGGTCTATTAGTAGTAATTATTATTAGTATTATTGTATTAGTTATGTTGGCTTGGGTCCATTAGTTGTAATTGTACCTCTTTGTTTCCTATATATAGAAAGGGGACCTTTTCATTTGAACCAGGCCATCTTGTCTTGCCTTACGTACTTAGTACATTGTATAAGGAGGTTTCCCCCTTGAATATGCTTTCTATTAATCTATGTTCTTCATTATTAAGGCATGGACTACTTTTTTCTAGCCTATTTCTAGTATTTTTATGCTATTTCTAGGTCTTGGTTGCATAACATCTAGTTTATAAAAGGATGTTGTTAACAACATGATTCATTACTATCAAGAATTCAATTAATTTCTATAATCAAACCTAAATTCATTATACAAATAATAAATGACTAAGAAATATAATCTAATATACCTTAATATAGAGTTTTAGGACTCAAGTCTTTGGCAAGGGGATGGTTTTGCAAGATCATAATGGATTTTAAAGAGGATAAAGATAATAAAAATAGATAAGTAATAGGAAAAATGATATCAATTTGGGATCCCATCATTCACCCTTGATAAAATAATTTCATGCCCCTATGGAATTCTTCATCTTGCTTAGGAACTCCCAAATGCAATGTTGTCCAATTGTAAGTATGATGACCAAATTCATTAGTTGCATAAAAACCAAGGGTTTTTTCTATATGTCACCACTATGATGTCTCTTTAATGTCATTCCACTGAAATGCATCCTTGTATTCTTCAGTAGAGCACCAAATGGGAGGAAAGTGGAATTGGAGGCTCGTGCATCTGTAGCCATGACATCTCACTGGATTCATATATAGGGAACTTTGAGACAAGGAAAGTTGAAATTGAGGTTAACCTATGGGACTTCTATTCCTCAAATAATTTGGAAGTCGAAGCCATATATCATGAAAAATTAAGAGATCTTCCAAAGTGTGATTTTGAATGAGCTCCAAGTAGTAAGAGATAGCATGCTGACAATGGATTTTGATTTGATAGAAAATTCCTAGATCAAAAATTAATTTCTAATAACCATGTATGAAGATACGAGGGGGGGGGGATATTCTTCTCGAATAATCAAACCATGGTTGTATTCATCTTGAGCATGGAACTCATATTCCTCTTTCCATTTGATAAGACCTTAAATGAATGAGGAAAAATATCTTAGGTGGATTTCTCCCATGTATGGGTTAGAGTTCCAACAAATATAGTTTGGTAGTAGGAAATTGAATATATACAACTCACACAACAAATTCTACTCATGATTTGTGCAATTGAAAAGGTGTTGTTAAAATTATGTGGAGTATTAACTTATAGAGTCGGTTTGCTACAAGCTAATGCAATATAAAAGTAGTCCACATCTCATGTAAATGGACATAGTGAATCTGAGAGGGATACTAAGAGGATAAGTATTTGAATCCCTATTTATAGGAATCCTATAGTATACCTTGTGTTTCCTTTAAACTATACTTGTACCACTTAATTTTTCTTTCCATCTGTTTTCCTGTGCAAGGTATAATGAAAACCATATTTCCTTAATTTTGTTTATCTCATGTTCATGACTTTCCTTATTGATAATTCCTAAATCAAAATTTTCATCTTGCTGCCTCCAACTAGGCAGATCTGGTTTTAACTCCATAAAGTCATATGTATTGACGATCACAACATCCAGGATTTCATTAACAATATGTTCATCTTCCCACAAAATGTATTTTGTTTGAGTTACAATGGACTGTGTGGGTGGTGTTTCTGTGACAATGTATTCTAATAAAGTTTCCATGGAATTATGGTACTTCTTCAACCTCATAATTTTTTGTTTCAATTGGTGATTGTCATCCTTGAGCCTCTTGTTTTCTTGTATTACTGTAAGATAACCCATGTTGCAAAATTGAGAGTTCTTAGCAATTGGAATCTTTCCTTTCTTATGCCATTTGATAATATGAGCACTAGGAAAATCCAAATATTAATATCCCCATACATGCTCACATCTGCTACTGGAATTTTAGGTGATGAAAGGACCCATATCTAGTAAATTGCCCAAATCCTCTAATTCAAAATATGAGATAATGATATGAGATGATGACTTTCCAAATTTGAATCTTGTAGCAATTGGATCAACCTCATTTAGGCTCTTCGAACCAATATCTGGATGAGCTAGAGAAACTTCTAGAGTATTGTGTCTTGTCAGGGGTGTCCCTTTCCCTAGTCCCATAGTTGATCATGCCTTGGAGGGTTTACCTCTGTGTGATAAACCCTTACTTTAGTTTTTTCCCATATGCCTCATTCGAAGACTTTGTTGAAATAATGTAGCTAGGGAAGATATTATACTGTACCTTTATTGTATTGTTGTTGTCCCTGCTTTCTAAAGATGTTGTTCCTCCGATTAGGGGTTTCATTGATGCAATTGGTCATGTAAAGTCTTGAGGTAAAACCTCCATTGTAAGTCAGATCAATAGTACCCACAAAATAATTGTTAAATATTGTTTTCGTGTCTCCCAAGGAACTTCGGCCACGTTGGGTTATTAGACTTCCTAGATGATGTGTATAAATAGATGAGGCACTCTCCTCATTCGGATACACACTCACAACTCAAGCAAGTTTGCTAGAGAGAGAAAGAGGAATCCATGTGGAGGAGAAGAAGTAGTCTATCTTAGTCTTGTGGTCTTACAACGTACTTGGTTGGATTATATATCAAGGAATTTTTGCTGGGTTTTCTTCCCCATGAGGGTTTCCCAGGATAAATATTTGTGTCTTCTTTGTCTTGTTGTGCTTGTCATTATTTTAGTGATATTCTTTTTATTATGCACAAACCTTTTAAAAATCTAACATGGTATTATACGGAACCTAAAAGAAGACATTGTGCACCAGTTTTTCTTACAGTACAAGAAGCTAGGGTTCGATATTCCAAACAACTCCCTCATCATATCAGCTAGAAAAGAAGGATAGATCAAATCTCCCTAGGAGGGCACAAATTTCTATGGTGTTAGAATTCAATTCCAAATATTTTTAGTTTTTTACCTATCACTACTATCGAGAGGAACTAGGGAATCAAATTTTTCACAGCTCCATCCATAGATTCAGGAAAAGAAAGATATAGTTTGGCTTGCCTTGGGGAGGTTTAGATTTTCCTCCAATCATCGTTGCATGTGACCACAGTTGAAAAATTATGGTTTTCCTATCAAACTCTAGGTCATCCTGAAGCAGTCCTCAAATTGGTAAGTACTATCTCCTTTATTTCCATTTGATGTTCTCATTCATTGAATATGACAAACAAAGCCAAGATTGATGAAAAGCTCGGAGGAGCAGACAATTTCAGAGCATGGAAATACAGAATCATGCTCATCCTTGAAGAATGTGATCTAGAAGGCTACATCAAAGAAGAGGTCAAGGAACCAAAGGGAGATGAAGCAAAAGCCAAGCATAAGAAGGACATGTTCAAAGACAACATGATCATAGCTGATTTCATCAAGGATCATCTGATTCCTCAAGTATCATCAAAGAATAATCCAAAATAAATGTCCGATGGAATGACCAACCTATTTTAAGGAAAGAACATCAATAGAATAATGAACTTGAGAAATCAACTCAAGTGAGTGACGATCCAAAAGACAAACTATGTAGTCATACTTCACAAGAGTATCCTAGATCAAAGAACAATTGGAGGCTATTGGTGACATGGTAGAAGAAGCAGAAGTTGTGATGACCACTTTGAATGGTCTCCTAAGGGATTGGGAATCCTTCATCAGAGGTATATTTGAGACAAGAAATATCACCAAGTGTGTAGGAAGAAGGAAGGATAACTAGCAGAGAAGAAAAGCTAAATGATGATGAAGATCAAGCCTTGGAAACTCATGCAAAGAAAGGATCAAGCAAAATAAAGGTTTGTTATAAATCTCCTAGTAGAAATCAAAAGTTTCAAAGGAACTAAAGACCCAAAAGAGACTTCTCATCCTTTGAATTCTTCACATGTCACAAGATGGGACACATTGAAAGAAATTGTTTGCTCAAAATAGATCAACTGGGGAAGAGGTTCCATGCTCATGCAGTTGAATACGATGACCCAGTTGAAGAAAATAACAATGAAGATGAAGACTCTACTAAAGAATATGTTTTGATATCAACTCTTACTGGATCACTCTCACATGGAAGTGACAATTGGATTGTATATAGCAGAGATTCTAGACATATGATAGCTTATAAGGACTCTTTTCAATGTCTTGTTTAGAATGATTCTCCTTACAAAGTAAATATTGGAGATGACTATCAATATCCCTTCAAAGGAATGGGATAAGCCTTTTACAAGCTAGACCTAGGAAATTCCATGAATATAAAGGAGGTATTATATGTCACAAGATTGAGAAAGAATCTACTTTCTTTCTTATCCCTAGATAAGCAAGGTTTTAGAGTTGATTTTATAAATGGATAATTCCTCATGTGGCCAAAGAGAAAGACAATAAACAATGCAGTTGTGATTGGAGTAGAAGAAGGAAGACTTTACAAGCTAAAGGGACACTCAGACTCAACTCTAAAAACTAGTACCATCAACCCATGTGAACCGTGGCATAGGAGACTTTCTCATGTGAACTACAAAGAACTAGCAATTGTGAATAAGGTAGTCACAGTTTTCCCAAAGATTCAAATCAATCATGAAGGAGTTTGCAAAGGATGTGCTCAAGGGAAGAATACCAATAACCCATTTCCAAGCATCAACATTAAAGAAAAAGGGATCTTGGACATTTTCTAATGTAAGCCACTTCATTAAGCGGGTATGTTTATTATGTTTCTTTTATCAATGACTATTCCCACAAGACTTAGATTTACTTATTGAAAGGAAACGATGAAGTATTTGAAAGATTCAAAGAATCCAAGGCCCTTGTAGAGAATTTATCCGAACAGAAGATCAAGACATTGAGATCTAAAAATGGAGGAGAATTCACTTCAAATGAATTCAAGGATTTTTGCAAAAAGATGGGATTAAGAGGGGGCTTTCCACACCCTATAATCCTCAATGGAATGGAGTAGCAGAAAGAAAGTGTTGGGGCGCGCACCTTAACGGTCCTTAATTTTGGTAAGTCCGCAGTTTTTGTGGAAGCTTGTAAGCGGAGTTGCGACTCAAAATAGTCTTAGGGGTGTCGAGGTTGAGTAAAAGCCTTCTTTTTGTAATAAACCCATGGTTTAAGTCTAGGGTTTAGGGTTCGGGGTGTCCATGGTTTAAGCCCATGGTTTTGTAATAAGTGCACTATAAATAAGCACTTTTGTAAAAGAGTCAGGTTAGGCTTTTGATGTAAGATGAATTGATGCGAAGCTAAGGCTCATTTTGTAAGAAAGGTTAAGTCCCAGCTGTGTGCGTGGACGACCTGTGTGCGTGGACGACCTCTGTAGCTGTGTGCGTAGAGGGTTTTGGGTGATTAAGAAGATCTGCAGCTGTGTGCGCAGAGATCTGCAGCTTAGTGAATAGCCTTGAGGAATTGAAGGGATCTGCAGTTGAGTGCGCAGATCAGAACTGTGGTTTTTGTAAAGAGTTGAATAAAACACAGTTCTGTGGACGTAGCCCCTAAACTGGGGGTGAACCACATTATATCTTGTGTCGTGGTTCTTTTGTGTTGTTGTTAAGTTCTTTATGTATTGATAAATATATAACTGATAAGTAAGATCACTGCTAAATACTAACTTCGCTGTGAATTCCCAGTAAAGGGTTAAGCAAGGCACTGTTTGTTTATCTAACCGCGAAGATAAATAAGTGAATGTCAAAGCTCTGTGTTTTATTATTATCATTTGTTAAAAGCTAAAGGTACAGTAATATCCCTCTTCTGCTTGCAGAAACCTGATTCTGCGGCACCCCATAGCTGTTTCGGGTGAGACTGCAACCTGTTCGCAGGTTGTTGCCGAAAGGGCCAACACTGTGGGTCTTTTGTTGGTGCGAAGACAAAAGTATAGAACCAGGGTCTGCCCTAAGCCCAACAAATTGGTTCCGTTTCCGATTGAACTCAGTATATGCTCAAGAGGGGTTTACGTCGTACCTCGAGGGCTATGTTTTGGAGACCCTCAGTGAAAGAAATCAGTGATTGGATTGAAGAGAATTATCTGAACTTTGCTGTACAAGAGAACAAAGATCCGCGTTGTAGTTCAAATGAATTTTTACAAAGGTACGTTTTTTCTGATGCTTATGAAATTTTCTTTGGTAGTATCCACATAGAGTTGCACCAGTGGTTATCCAGGTTAACAGAGAGAAGGACGAACTTCCAAGAAGGTCAGTTTCCTGATTGGACCCCTGCAAGAATTAATATATTGAAAAGGGTGAACAACGAGATATCTCGAGCTGTTGATTTCTGGACAATGCAAACCCTTGAAGCATTTGTGACGGAGTTCACCATTGACACAAGTACGTCCTTCAGCGAAGCCGAACGACAGTTTTTCAAAGGACCAAGGGGTAAGTACTTGAATTCATTTAGTTTGAGAATTAAAATGCTATTGGTTGAAAAATGTATATTGCTCATTGAATCAGATTGTTAGATTTAGTATTACTAACCTATGTTTGCAAGTGAAAGTACCTTCGATGAGCAAAGTGGTTTGCTGTGAAGTGGAAAAAGATACAAGAGAAATTTTGAGTCCTATACCCTTGGTCAGAATACCGAGTCTAACCCCGTAACTCCAGCAGCCTCAGAGCCTGAAGAAACCCCTTCTGTTGGAAATCCTCCGGTAACCCCACAGCGACGACCTATTATCCCTGAGAACCCATCGCAGTATGAAAGTAACCCTAGCCCGAGTATTCCTGTCGCAGGTCAATCTACCCCAGTAAGTTCCCCCCCGCCTACTACCAGTACCCCTCCCACCCGCCCTAGATCCGCAATGGCCCATATGAATGACAACATTAAGCTCCATGTTTTCAAAGGAACTGGATCAGAGGATCCAAAACAGTTCTGGTTCTTATGCGAAGCAGTGTGGACTGCTAAGAACATTATGGATCAAGATACAAGAAGAGCGCAGTTGGTTACTTCTTTTAGAGACTGCGCTTTGACCTGGTTCATTAAGTTTTCCAGTACTCAGAACCATGTCTTGGATAATATAAAAGTAGCAATGATAAAGGAATTTAAGAAGCCTAAATCAGAGTCGCAGTGTATCACTAAACTAAAGGAAATTCAGCAGCGGCGAGGAGAATCAGTGTGGGACTTTGATCAGAGGTTCAAAGTTCTGCTAGATCAAGTCAGTTTCACTATTGGACCAGCGCAGCATAAGGAATGGTTCATCGTAGCTTTGTTACCACACATTAGGACTCCACTCATGCAACAGAAGGTTGCGGATCAACAGGAGGCTTTGGAAATCTCTATGAAGCTCGAAACAGCCCCTGTCGAAGATAATTCTGGTATTGCTCAAATACAAGCGTAGTTGGCAGCGATGGCTCTGGAGCTTCGCGATATGAGAAAAGGGAAAGCTAGTCGCGAAGAGGTTTGGTGTACACGATGTCAGACAGAGGGTCACGACAAGGAACAGTGTCCTGTGGTTAGAAATTACCTGAATTCTGGTGCACCAAACCCATTCAACCCTAGTGTTCTATATTGTGAGATCTGTAGGACAACTGGCTAGCATCGACCTAAAGACTGATATCTCCTACAGAGGTATGTGCAAGTCCCTAAGAACCCTTATTGCAAATTCTGTAATTCAATGCGACACAACGAAGATGAGTGTCGCAGCTTTGACCTCATGAGAGAACGAACTTATGATGCTTATCGGGTACAAAACGATGGCCAAGGCAATGATGGATATGGTTACCGTGGTAGTACATCAGGTCATGGAACTTTTGGCCGTGGTGGTATGGCTGGCAGAGGACGAGGCCAGGTTGTGTGCTATAACTGTAACCAGGCAGGACATCTAGCTAGAGACTGTCAAAACCCAACTACGACATGTCGATATTGCAGAGCTGTGGACCATGTGATTGAGCAGTGCCCGCAACTGATAGCCAAGATTCAAGAAAGAAATAGTGCCCCTACTCAGAATATTCAGCTGATTGCTGTGGAACAACAACCTGTCCCAACCATTAATGTTGTTACCAGGAGTGGAGCTACGACGGAAGTGCAGAACAAGGAGAAACAACCTGCCGAGGCTTGGGTCCGTAAGGCCCCAGAAAAAATCCCAACATTTGATGTTGAAAGGGAAAAAGAGACATTTATGGAAGCCAAGAGAGACTTTGCTGACACCAACACATCAGTAGCACCTGCACAACAACCTCAGCAGCAGTCGCAGCCGCACGAAGCTTCGACGGATAAAGTAAGCACACTGTCCTCCTTTTTACAAAGTTGTATGAAGCTCTTAAGAAATTAGAATGCTTTAAATGAGTTGCAGAAAGTTATTTCTTCTTGCGAACCTCAGCGAAGTTCTGGTAAGGAAAAAACTGTTCATAGAGTCAGAAGAACTGGTAGGGAAATGAGATTGAATGCCCAGATAGGAGAGTATGACATGACTGATGTCATCTTGGACCTAGGATCAGAAGTAAATGTCTTAACTAAACAGACCTGGGAACAAATGGGAAAACCTACTCTGGAATGGTCCCCTATACAGTTGAGATTAGCCAATCAGCAGAAGATTGTGCCCCTAGGAAGACTCCCTAGCGTATCAGTAGATATTGATGGAGTTAGTACCTTAGCAGACTTTGAGGTAATTGAAATAATTGATGACAGAAAACCCTATCCAGCACTGTAGGCATTGAATGGGCAATAGATAATGCTGCAGTAATCAACTTGAAGAAGAGGCAGATGACTTTCGAAGGGAAAGGACTGAGAGTCATAGTACCATTGGATCCTTCTCAAGGAGAGAGGTACACCGAGCCGGTCAGAGATGAAGACCAAGATGTTTTGGACCATATCTACAATATCACAGCGAAGGAAGAAGATTATGTTGATCCTACTGCCGAAGGTATCATGGATTGGCAGTGTGACAGCTCCTGCATGACGGATTCAGATGACGGCCTAGAGAATTGGCAAAGTAAACTGTATGAGCTACATGGACATCGATGTGCAAGAATTACCAAGTCTCTCAGATGGCTTAGTTCACATAAAAGAACCTTACCTATTTTTGATGGTTCGACAGACCCAGAAGAGTTTATTGTGCAATTCTCAGAGCAGGTACCAGACTCACAGAAAATGGAGACTCTAGATTCAGCATTCAGAGCCACATCAGCCAGATGGTGGAATGGTCACACAAAGTACATTCATAGTTGGGAAGCGTGCTAGAAATCCCTTTGCCTAAGATTCAGGGATCAACCTCAGGAGGTGTGAAGCACGTTTAATGGTAAGACGAGTCCTCAGGGACATTTGGAGAAATGCTACGAAGCATGTAAGCATGTACTTCGTGAAGAATGGGTACATAGGTTTGTGCACACTTTGGAACCCATAGCAAAGAACTGGTATGCGGAGGTCTAGCTTCGCCACGGTACTGTAAGTTGGGATAGTCTTGTTGATAGTTTTGTGCTGACATTTTCTATTAATGAGGTTTCTCCTGCTGTGGACGCAGCTGTTAGGTTGATCCATACTAAAGTATTTGATGATCAAGAAATAGCAGAATACCAACCTGATTGGAAGGAACAAGAATCCAATGCAGTAGAATGTTATAACCTCGCAATTGATGAGGATGAGGATCCACGCAACATTAATAATCCTGAGTCCAAAGGACACTGTGAAGTACATGGACCAACAGTTGAAGCACCTGAACTGACTCAACCCCTGAAGATGCAGACCATAAACATTGGGTCAGAAGAAAACCCTAAGTATGCTACCATTGGAGATTATTGGGATGACGAAATGGTGAGCAAAGTGACCCAACTTCTCCATGAGTATCAGGACCTATTCCCAACAAAGTTTTCAGAGATGAAGGGTATTCTTAGCGATATAGGAGTGATAAATATCCCTTTGAAACCTGATGCGAAGCTTGTGAAACAACGCCCTTATAGGCTGAACCCTAAGTATAAAGAAAAATTCCGAATGGAGTTGGATAAGATGCTTGCTGCTGGAATCATTGAGCCTGTTGAAGAGTCCGAATGGGTCAGTCCTATGGTGGTGCAAGAAAAGAAGACTAAGGGATAAATCAAAATCTGTGTTTATCTGAGGAAGTAGTTCCAAAATGGTGATCTTGTGCTTTTATATGACAGTAAATTCATGAAATTCCTGGGGAAGTTCAAGACACATTGGCAAGGACCATACATAGTGCAGAGAGTTACTGATGGTGGCGCAGTCTAGTTAGCTAAATTGAATGGAGAAATTTTACCTTCCATGGTGAATGGAAGTAGGTTAAAGAAGTACAGGGACAAACTGGGACCCCTTAATCAGAAGTAGCAGCAGGAAGGGCAGTCTAAGTACCAAGAACAGTTGGAATTGGGTACTAGACTATAATGAAACTCTTCTTAAAGCTACGAAGTGTTGAAGACTGTCAAATTTTGAAGGTTGAAGTTTGGTTGCCGTGTGGGTCAGGATGGGTCGAAGGCGAATATTATGTCGAGGGTACTCATTGAGGAGAAGCTGAAGTTAGTGGTTATGTCGAAGAAGAAAGGTGTGTCGCAGCCTAAAATGTGACTGATGGGACAAACTCGACTTGGCAGTGTCGGCACGTGAAATGCCTATCATGATGAGATTTTGGGAAAATCTAGCACCATGTGGAATGGATTTACCGCCGTTCCATCATATTTGGCGTCATTAATGCACCATGATGACAGATTTTGTTGTGGGATTCTATAAGAAGCTACACCGGCCTCCGACTCTTGCATTGTGCACTTCTTTGAGTTTATAGTTAGCACCATGTCGAATGACCGCGAAGTCCAGGAATTGTTACGAGAGTTCAGGGAGAGAGGTCTGCAGAACCTTATGAGCAATCCTCCTTGTGAGGAGGTGTCTCCAGCGCCAAAGAAGCCAATGCAGATATGATCAACCAGAAAGAAATTTAAGGCAGAAGTTCGCTCTAAGTGGAACGAAGAAAGGCACAACCCCTCAGGAAAGACTTAGGAGGATCCCGAGGAATGGAGGCATGCTGTTTGTCTCATGCAAAATTACAGTGGCATGCAATCACAGGGGCACCGCCTGTTAAGGACCCAAAGTTGTGGATGGTCAAATGTTCGATAGGTCATGAATGGGAGGCAGTTCGAAGGATGGGGTCGCTGATAGAAGGCCCAATGACCCCCATGACCACCATAAATATGACGGAGGTAGACAACAACATGAGAGATGGATGTATTCTACTAAGGATAAAAGGATGAAGGCTCAAGCAAGCCGCGACCATGGTAGCAGTAGCAGAAGGGACGAAGATGCAGCCGTAGCAAGCCGTTTTGTATCTTCGCCAACAAGATTCTACCACCAGAAAAGCAACAGAGTGTCCCAGGACGGGACACTGGTGAGTCTTAGGGGCCTGTTGGGGCGCGCACCTTAACGGTCCTTAATTTTGGTAAGTCTGCAGTTTTTGTGGAAGCTTGTAAGCGGAGTTGCGACTCAAAATAGTCTTAGGGGTGTCGGGGTTGAGTAAAAGCCTTCTTTTTGTAATAAACCCAAGGTTTAAGTCCAGGGTTTAGGGTTCGGGGTGCCCATGGTTTAAGCCCATGGTTTTGTAATAAGTGCACTATAAATAAGCACTTTTGTAAAAGAGTCAGGTTAGGCTTTTGATGTAAGATGAATTGATGCGAAGCTAAGGATCGTTTTGTAAGAAAGGTTAAGTCCCAGTTGTGTGCGTGGACGACCTCTACAGCTATGTGCGCAGAGGGTTTTGGGTGATTAAGAAGATCTGCAACTGTGTACGTAGAGATCTGCAGCTTAGTGCATAGCCTTGAGGAATTGAAGGGATCTACAGCTGAGTGCGCAGATCATAACTGTGGTTTTTGTAAAGAGTTGAATAAAACACAGTTATGTGGACGTAGCCCCTAAACTGGTGGTGAACCACGTTACATATTGTGTCATGGTTCTTTTGTGTTTTTGTTAAGTTCTTTATGCATTGATAAATATATAACTGATAAGTAATATCACTGCTAAATACTAACTTCGCTGTGAATTCCCAGTAAAGGGTTAAGCAAGACACTATTTGTTTATCTAACCGCGAAGCTAAATAAGTGAATGTCAAAGATCTGTGTTTTATGATTATCATTTGTTAAAAGCTAAAGGTACAGTAATATCCCTCTTTTGCTTGCAGAAACCTGATTCTGTGGCACCCCATAGCTGTTTCGGGTGAGACTGCAACCTGTTCGCAGGTTGTTGCCGAAAGGGCCAACACTGTGGGTCTTTTGTTGGTGCAAAGACAAAAGTATAGAACCCGGGTCTGCCCTAAGACCAACAGAAAGAATAGAACCATCATGGAAGATGTGAAATCCATGATTCATGATCAATACCTACCCATGCACTTATGGGATGAAGCAGCTAGAACCACAGTATATGTTCAGAAGAGAATATCCCACAGTGCTCTTGAGAACAAAACAACAGAATAAATGTTTACTGGAGAGAATATTGAATTTATCCACTTGGAAGTATTTGGATTCTCTATATTTATACATGTTCCCACGAAGAAAAGATCAAAATTGGACCCTTTTAGAAAGAAGGGAATATTTGTTGGATACAGTGAATAGTCGAAAGCTTATAGAGTTTACATTCTAGGTTATATTCATATCGATATCAATATATATGTCATATTTGATGAAGATGCATATTTTAGTAAGTCTAGAAAGAACCACGCATATGGAGATCAAGAAGAAGAACATGAATCCCACAGAGTTGAAGAAACCTGTATAATGACAGTCTGCAATGTTGAAGAAGAACATATACCAGAAGACCATGACATGGAAGAGCCTCAAAGGCCTATGGAGATACCTCAGGAGATGATCTCACAGAATAGAAGACCATATTGGGCTCATGATTTCATTCAAGGTGCAGAAAAATAAGGAGCTCCAGAAGGAAGCAAGAGACCAAGGAACTATTCCAGCAAGGTGGCCTTAATGTGTAATCTTGTTGATGCATAACCTACATGTTTTGAAGAAGCTACAAAGAAGGAGTGGATGGATACAATTATAAAAGAATATTAGTCTATAATCAAGAATGATGTTTGGGGTGTAGTACCAAGACCAAGGGAGAAGTCACTTGTTTCCTCAAAAGTGGATATTCAAGACAAAACATTAAGCAAATAGAAGTATTGAGAATTATAAGGAAAGATTCGTAGCTTGAGGATTCTCACAAAGAGAAGGAATTGATTATGAAGAGACTTTTGCACCAATAGAAAGATATACCTCAATCAAGTGTTCTTTCCTTAACAACCAAGATGAAATGGAAGCTACAACAAATGGATGTAAAGATGAACTTTCTAAATTGTGTGATAGAAGAAGAGGTATACATTGAACAACCTCTAGGTTTTGAAACCCATGACAAAAATTCACATGTATGTAGATTGAATAAAGCATTATTTGGGTTAAAGAAAGCACCCAGAGTGTGGTATGGAAGAATTGATGGATTTATGATGAGCTTGGTCTTTACCAAAAGTAAAGCAGATTCCAACCTTTACTATAAGGTTGTCAATGGAGGTCTTATGATTATATTGCTATTTGTTGATGATCTATTCCTAATAGGTGAAGAAAATATTATTGATGAATGTAAGAAGAATCTTGTTGCAGAATTCCAATTGAAATATATTGGTATAACACATTATTTTATCGGTCTTGAAGTATGGTAGTGACCAGATGATATTTTCCTTAATCAAGGAAAATATACTATTGAGATCCTAAAGAAATTTGGGATGTTGGATTGCAAGGTGATGAACACTCATATGGTGACTAATTTGAAGTTGATAAATGATGATTCCCCATATAAGGTATATTAACGCAAAAAATTGCTCATATAGCCTACACCATGCAACGACATCCATGTCCTAACCCATTATACCCCTACACCCATTTAACCTATGTTTTTCTCTAAAAAAGCTCAAAAAAAACCCTCAAAGGGCTTAAAAACCCACAAAAGAGCTTTAAAAGCTCAAAAAGGAGCTAAAAAACTCAAAAAGAGGGATAAATCCCCAAAAGGGGTCTAAAAACCCTAAAAGGGCTTAAAACCCCAAAAAGGAGCTAAGAAATAAGTGAAAAGGGCTTAAAACCCTAGGTAGGGCCGAAAACCCTAACAAGGTGCTAAAAACCCTAAAAAGTTGAGAAAACCTATAAATAGAGGTGTAGGGGTTTCCATCACACACATGATTCCTCCTCCATGTTGTTATAATGCCCGTGTGAGTACCTTGAGAGACCTTTCACTCTCAATCTATTCACCCCCTACAACTCCATTTTCTCCATTTGCTCATTCCCTTGGTGTGTAGATTCAAAACTCCACCCAATCCTAGCCTGTGGAGAGGCATCTTCTAAGTTTGGGCATGGTGGCCCTCTTTCAAACCAGATAGGAAGGTATACTGTTTCATGTTTGTTTATTTAGTTTGTAGACTGTAGATGATTCATATTTGTTTTATTTTCTAATAGTTTGCTACTGCTTGTCTTCTATCCATTAACTCTACCCTTTTGTTCTTTAGACGAAACGGAGGTGCTTCAGCACATAGCCAAGGTTTTTCCTTGTC
Source organism: Pseudotsuga menziesii (assembly GCA_001517045.1). Taxonomy (NCBI): domain Eukaryota; kingdom Viridiplantae; phylum Streptophyta; class Pinopsida; order Pinales; family Pinaceae; genus Pseudotsuga; species Pseudotsuga menziesii. The sequence goes on along the minus strand of LPNX010046740.1, from coordinate 665,713 downwards.
TACAGTTTGGTGAATCCACCAGGTCGATCCCTCATGATCCTTGGGGTTTAATAGTTTTTTGCAGGTTTTTGAATAGGTTTTGAATAGTTGTTTAGCAGTCTTCTTTTGTAGGGTTAGTTTATTTCAAGCTTGCATTCATTTATGTTCCTAGTCGAGCACTCTAGAGGCCGACCCAAACCCGTTCAGCAATAGTACCAGTTATTGTCGGATGTTCCCGGTTCCATTTTTAATTTAATCAATTTTCGAGCCCAATCGCCTATTTCAGGATGAAAGGAGCAACCCAATCGCCTATTCATCCCTGAACTGAGCGACCTATTCGCATATTTGGCTCCAACAGGTGCGACCTGCCTCTGTAGGCTCCGTTGGTGCTATTTTAGGCCCAGAAGCGAACCAGTTTCCTATTCAGGCCCGAAAGGTGCAACCCAGTCACCTATTCAGGCAGAAAAGGTGTGACCCAGTTGCCTATTCAGGCCCGAAAGGGTGACCTACCTCTTGGGTTTCCTGTTGCTGTGGTTCGGACTGTCTATGCGGCTCAGTCTCCACTATCCAACAACCAGAAGTGACTTGTGTTTTTTGCAAGTAGTTTTACATTCGGTTATGTATATGGTTAAGTTGTTTACAAATGCAAATACGTTTATTATTATTTGGTTAAGTTTCTGCAAGTTTATCTCATTATCTTAAAGCTCAGTTGTAAATTAACCCTCTTTCCAAGCCCTTCCTCCTCTACCGAGTCATCACCTTCCGAGGTATTCTAATATAAGACAGAGGGTTGATAAAGCATAGTAATAGGTGTTACAGCTGATTTTACCACACATGGTTGATCACACATTTATGGCCTTCCCTGTCCCTCTACAGGCTCTTTGGATCCCATGGACCAATATTGTACCTTTGATGTTTCCAAGGTTATCCCTAAAAATACCTATTATTTGCTGTACACGACTTTTAATATCTTTCTCACGTATATACACGGATATTAACCTTAAACCTGTGTACATCGGGATGTGTGCATAAGTCCAAATATTTTTGGAGTTTTCCTTGATGTGGATCCAAATCACTTGTCTCTTGGCCTTCTATATGCCTCGATATCGCTCGGATTTGACCCTCCATTACCCCATTGGAGTACTATATAAGGAACCCCTTGGATACATTGAAGAGGAGGAATTGAAGAGCAAAAGAACTAGAGTCCATTGTTGCCACAACTTACTTGTACTTGAGTCTGCATCCCTTTGTCCCTTAGAGAACTTTGTGTTCTTCCCAAGCTTGCCTTTGCTTGTGAGCTTGCTATCGAGAGATGGAATATTTAGCTGGTGGAGGCCCAGGTGGAGGACTCGATTTCTAGGGTTTGCAGACGTGCCAACAGAGGTTGTCACTTGTGTATCTCTAGTTTTATTAATAGAAATATCTTTTCATGTCCAATGATGTGCATTTAAATGAATATTGTATCCATGGATGTGTTTCATTGCTTATACATTATTGATTATATATGCTAGAGTAGATCTAACACCATATTATATAACATGCTTGCCTTGTTTACTTGTGTTGAGAGTGAATTGCTAAAGCAAGCGGGATTAGAAAAAGCTCAACTGGGATCTACTTCAACCGTCTGAAATAAGGTATGATTCAAGATCCTTTAGTGTTATATGATTTATTTCTCTTACATATTGGGAAGGGACTGATTTCTGCGGTTTCTCTGTATGTTGTGGTACACCCCAATCCATAGGAAGTTTCTCTCCATAACAGAATTGGCGACCATACTGGGGAGGTTCCTAGTTGTTTTTCTTTGGGGGTTTTTCGGCATTCAATGTGCTTGAATTGCTTTGATTTCTTTGTTTTTGTGTCGGTTCGGGGGGCATGTTTGCCCAGTTGTTTCCTGTAGGAGTAAATTTTGTCTCAACTTGTCTATTTGCCTTATTTTCTCTTTCTTTTTCTTCCTGTACGCGGGTTTTTCTTTCACACTCGCGTATTCACGCGCGTTTTCCTGGAATAGTCGCGTATGTATGCAGGTTTATTGAGAATAGTCGTGTATTCCCTGATTTTTTGCTTTTTTGGGAATATTAATTGTTGATGGGTGTGTTTGGATGATTGCTGAGTCTTCTTGGATGCTTCTGGAGTCTGTATACACCCCTGTTTCTAACCAGAGACTTCTTTTAGTTTGATTTTTGAAAATGTTCTTGTCATTTCATTTTCTACTTTTTGTTTTGAGATTAGTGCGTTAGGTCTCTTTTACCTTGGTGCTTTGATTGGATGTTGTTTGTGAGTGGTTGTAGAGTCATATTTTTGCTTTTTATCTCATTTAATTCAAAAATACAAAAAACATTTTTCATTTTGCATAGTTATGCATTGTTTGCATTTTGCATTAGCATGGTACTTGCATTAGGTTTGCTTGGTGAATCTTAGTTAGATTTTCACATAATAATGATTGCATATACATTTAAAGGAAGAATTTTGCACTTCACGTAGTAGCATACCCTGTTTTTCATTCGACACAGTGCATTTGCATTGATTGTTAGGTGTGCATTTTACTTCTTGTTGTGTCATAACATCATTAGTTGCATGTCGATTTACCCTTTGAGTAATAAAGCAAATTAAAATCAACGCATAATAAAATGAATTACACTCTTTTCTTTTCTAGGGTGCATCAACAAGAATAGGTTTTAGGGTCTTGGAATAGTTCGTTCTGAGTTAAGTCTCCAAGACCACTAAACAAAACAATTAGGTGTCTGTCCAGGTGAGAGTGTGAAATCCTTTATATAATTAGTGTTTCTCAGGATCCTCCTCTTACAAGGGAGTTAAGAATGAGGCAGTGTGAGCAATTATGATTGGGATGACCCCTGATTGTGATTGATTAGCACTGGAGATATTTCTAGGATTGTATTCATATTTAGGGGCCTTTGAGGTATTGGCTAGTGCACCCCTTGGGTACTAGTTGTGCTTTTAGGCTTTGGGCTTTGTTATCCTACCCATACAGTCAATCCCACCTACGACTGTCCACGTGAGCATTGATTATATTGAGGTGACCTTATTTTCCTTACCAAGGTTATCGAGGGGGTATTTGCAGATGTTATTCTGCAGGTGTCTTGGCCAGGTAGGGGTCGGACATCACAACCACTATATGTGTTGAAGTTGAGGGACACTATAATTGGTTACGAATCTCCTCTTGTCATGTATGGGAGTCTCAAGCCTCTCCTATGAGAGACATACCTGCTTCATTTGGGAGCTTACATATCCTACCCTTGGTTTGCTTGCGATTTGGATTTACAATTTTTGGTGTATGCTCTATGCATGCTAGTTTTCCTAGGGTTTGCCTAATTAGATTGAGTCTTTTATTTTTTGAGTCATTGTGGATTTGGGCACGACACCTCGCCATTATCGTCGTTTAGCAGAACTTCCACCTTCCACGTCTCCTCCTCCTTTGGGAGAGGAAACCAAACAGTCTGAGCGGACTACTTCCCACTTTGATTCACACACCATGGGATATCATGAGGATGAGATTCCAGGGATGCCCTCTCCACCTCACAAGGTTGGGGAGGAAGATCCTACTAGCACATATGATGCACCACATGAGAACCCTTCACTATCTAGTTATGATCCCTCATTCACAGGTCACCGGTATTGGTTGCCGGATGATGAGACTCATTATGAACCCACAAGCACTAGTCATGTTAGATATGGCATGCCTGATATCCCTACACCCGATCCAACATATCATGCCGAGTTAGAAGTTGACCCTAGCATTACGCCTAGAGGCACTCCCATTATTTTCCATGCAGAGATATTTGGGGGCACTAGTCACCTTGCACCTTCCATCCCTGTGGTGGAGGCATATTCACATGCTCATCCTAGGCCTAATGTTAGTAATCCTATGTGGATACCAGAACCGAGACCAGTGAACATTGGGAACACAGCTTACATTTCTTCACATATCCCTTCATCTTCAAACCCTGTTCCTTCAAATGCGTTCTTAACGACCCATCCTCCCCCTAGTTCATGTGGGCCTTTAGGATGGAACATTTCTACTAGCCATGTTCATTCTATGACTGTTAACATGGTAGTATCTCAGAGCCGAGTACCTCCTGTTGTGTCAGCAGGTCATGTACCTATTTTTGGACTGTCCCATGTTATAGCTCATGGAGCTCCCCATATCCCTAACTATGGACCTTCTCATGGTACATCCCATGGAACACCTTATGGAGCTTCCCATGGACATTCTTATGGATGGCAGTATGGACAAAACTATCAACAGTATGGGTACGGGTATCAACAACCCACTTACTCTTCCAATTATGGCTTTGTAGTGCCTCATAATCAAGGTACCCCACATCGCAATGCTTCCATGCAACCCTTCATGGGTCAAATGGGAGGAGTTTATTATGGCCAAGGCCATGGTATTTATAGCAATCAACCTTACATGAACCAAAACTACCAGGGAGCGTGGCATCGACCGGCTCAACCTAGGCTCCCTTTCCTTGCAACATTGAACTTACCTAACTTGTCGAGATTAATGAATGGTCCTGTGTCTCATAACCCGTCATGGCTGGCAGTCCCTAACAAGATTCCTTTGGACATTACCAAGTTCAAAGGTAAGGATGATGAATATCCTGGTGAGCATGTCACCACTTTCCAACTTTGGTGCTCTTCCAATTCCTTACATGATGATTCCATCTGTTTGAGGCTATTTCAATGCACCGTCACAGGTCCTGCGGCGAAATGGTATATAGAGTTACCCGAAGGGGCTTATGCTACATTTGATGACCTTTCCGTGACTTTCCTTAATCATTTCTAGCTACTCGTACATTACAACGTTGGTACCGAACTCTTGTCGACCTTCCAGTAAGACAAAGCCACACACATTTCAGATCATATTCAAGAGTGGCATAGACAAAAAAGAGTTAATCAAAGCCTTTATACTGCCAAAGTTTCTTCTTGAATGGTTCCTCAAATCATTGTTACCTTACATCGTGAAGGATATTTCCACATCCAGAGTTCAAAATGAGGAACAAGCTATCTTTAGGGCTCAATAGCTGGATTTGATCTATGCTCAATCTAGACTTTTGTATGAGATTATACCAAATGCTCCAAGATCCAATTTCAACCCCAAGGTCAAGCCTAGGCCACATGCCGATGGTATTGTTGGCTCTACGAGTACCAAACCTGCAGACTTGGTTACGAAATAAGTGAGCTAGTTATCGATTAACCAGTCTACGTTGGGACAAGCTATGACTTCGTCTCAACCTACCTAATTGGCGAGTGTACTCTTCATGCAATCGTCAAACCCGAAAGGAAACCGACAGCCTGGAAGGAATAAGAAAAAAAGAAAAAATAATTGTAAGGGTGGGAATAAGAATGGAAATGCTAATAATAACGACAAGAACACTAATAATGCCGGGGGGAACAAGTAGTCTAAACGTAAGGTGAAGCTTCCTTGTAAGTTGTGTAAGGATGATCATTGCACTCACTTGTGCCCTCGTATGGAAGATGCCTCAAATTTCATAGCACAGGGCCCAGCTGTGTTTACTAATCCTTTACCCAACAATCAAAATATGAACTTGAGGACCGTTGATCCTAGTTGTGCATCTGGTGGAACTCAAAACCCGCCAGAGGCCGCTGCTGGTCACAGTTGCATAAACATGGTGAGAGCTGCTAAAGTTGTGACTCATGCGAAAGATTATGGTTCGTCATTACCAGACCTTGGCAAAGAACCTTCTCCACTCGAGAGCCCTTTGCGAATCGAAAAGCCTACGGATAAACCTGAAGCTCCACCTCGCATTCCTAAGGAAGTCTTAAAGCATTTGAGGCACAATCCTAATGCTCAAGCTGCCCAAAAATATTCAGTTGTCAAGGATTTGGGCCAGACTCCTTGTGTGATGTCCGCGTTAGAAGTGCTTCAGACTTGTCCTTTGTAGTGAAAATCCTTGTTTTCTGCTCTTGTGGTTAGTGACGATAGCTCTTTTTCCATTATCAAATTTGAAACCATGGGAGTACAACCTTGCTTGACTTACTACATGTCTCTTTTGATTCATGTAGAGTGTCTTAAAAACACCATCATGCGTACTATCATTGATGAAGGTGCTATTGCTTCCATGATGTCTTTGTCTTGTTGGAAAAGCTTAGGTTCTCCCACGTTGTCTCAATCTACCAACATGTTGACAAATTTTGATGGTAGATCATTTTGGATTCATGGGATACTTACTTCTCTAGAGGTCCAATTGGGAGGGAAGACTGTTGTGATCAAGGTCGAGGTGGTTGATGCGCCCCTTGACTACAATCTTTTGCTGGGTTGGAATTGGATGTATAGTATGCAAGCTATAGCTTCTTCCTTATTTCAAGTGGTATGCTTTCCGTTTAATGGGAATATTGTTACGATTGATCAAAAGTCATTCCATAATCCGAGTGTCAATGCATCATCGGGAGCTTCTATCCCGATTATCGATCATTCTTAGCCGGCAACTGAGAATGTGGGTGTGGGAATGTATCCTTCGCTTATGGGAAACTTTAGTTGTCTTGCTCATGTTTTTATAATTGGGTCTAGTCTTGGTAGGGATTCATCCTCATCGAATTCAGTGTCTTTTTGCACTACCCATATGGAAGATCCTTGGATTCTTCCTTCACTGAGTACTTTGAGTGTACCCATCGAGACAGACGTGCCATTGCCTGCAACAATGGTGGCATATCAAGATAATATTGACTAGGTTACAGAGCCTAGTCCTTCCTCTTCGCGGACGGAGGAGGAGGAATCGTATGTGCTTCCTGCATGGGCAGTAGAGTCATATCACTCACATGATTGCCTCGATGATGTTTTTCCATTAGATGAAGCTATTCTTGAGGCGATGTCTGGGGTTGAGCAACCTTGGGAAGAATTACATCATCGATCATATTTCCTTCCTAAGATCGATCGTATGGAGTGTGATGAATTTAGGGAGATTCGTAGTGAGAATATTGGTAGCCCCGTGGTTCCATTAAGCTCTCTTGGTGAGATGGCTGATGGGAACATGGCTAATTTATCACCAACAATTCCTATCAACATTTCTCGTGATCCTGGCAAGGTTGAGAATGTCTACATTGGGGTGAGTTGTTTCCCCGATGATATCAAGGAGTATACCGAGCTATTTAAAGAGTTTCGTGACATTTTCACTTTGTCATATGAAGAAATGCTGGGTATATACCCTCGTATTGTCGAACATGAGATCAAGACTTATCCAAATGCAAAACCGGTTCGACAACGTTTGCGTGTTGTGAATCCTAGAAAAGCACCCGCCATTAAAGCCGAGATAGAGAAACCACTTAAATATGGTTTTATCTATCCCATTTCCTTGACATAGTGGGTTTCAAATCCCATTTTGGTGGATAAGAAGCAGGGAGCGATCCGAATATGCACTAATTTTTGTGACTTAAATCGAGCCTATCCTAAGGATAATTTTCCCACACCATTTATTGACCAGATTTTGGGTGAGTGTGCGGGAAGTGAGGTATATTCCTTTATGGACAGTTTTTCTATATATAATCAGATTCAAATTAATCCCGAGGATCAACACAAGACCACATTTATTTGTCCTTGGGGTACTTTTGCATATCGAAAAATTCCATTCGGCCTTAAAAATGCCAGAGCTACATTTCAGCGGGCCATGACCTTAATATTTCATGATCTTAAAATGATTATCGAAGTATATTTGGATGATCTCGCTGCTCACTCTTGTTTGAGAGTGCGTCATCCATATCATTTGAGATTAGTGTTTGAAATATGCCGTCATTATCAAGTTCGTTTAAATCCTCATAGGTGCATCTTTTGCATGACTATTGGTCATTTACTAGGATTCATCATATCTAAGGAGGGTATTAGAGTTGATCCCTTAAAGGTTGAGGCAATACTTCAATTGTCTCCCCCGCGTAATATTAGACACCTTCAGTGTTTACAAGGCATGGAAAACTTCTTGCGAAGATTCATGGTTAATTTTGCCAACTTGACTAAAGGCTTTATGCATCTTTTGAAGAAGGACACTCCTTTTTACTGGGATGAGTGAGTCCAAGAGTCTTTCAATGCTCTTAAGAGATCCTTAGCAATAGCCCCCATGCTTAGTCCACCATACTATAGCTGTGATTTCTTGCTTTATGTGGCCGCATCTTAGGAGACGGTTGGTATGGCTTTGGTTCAAGAGGATGATGAGCTCCATGAGAATGTCATATATTATTTGAGCTAAAACCTTATAGATGCGGAACTTCGCTATTCCCATGTGGAGAAGCTATCCTTGGCCACTGTTCATGAGGTTCAGGGTTTGAGACATTACATTCTCCTTCTCCAAACTTTGGTCATAGCTCATATCAATCCATTTCAGTTCATCCTCACTAGAAGGATGATTGGGGAAAAATATAATAAATGGATTGTGATTTTGCAAGAGTTTGATCTCGAATTCATTTCGGCGAAATAGTTAATCTTTGCTTATTTTCAATTTTCCAAACTTGGAGGAGGAGGAGGTTTATGAGGATTCTTTTGTCGATGAGCATATATTCCTCCTTTCAACTGTGGACCCTTTGTACGGGGATATCATCGTTTATTTGCAAATATTGAAGGTCCCTACTCACCTCTCATGGGATGAGCGGCAATGATTATGTCATGTAGCTAAGAACTACCTTATAGTGGATAAAACTTTGTATTGTCGTGGGGTAGATTCCATTTTACATCACTATTTAACCCATGATGAGGCTAAGGTTGTGCTTAATGATTGCCATGGAGGGGCATGTGGTGGTCATTTATCTGGGATTTCTACAGCCCAAACAATCTTGAGAGTGGGCTATTTTTGGCCATTCATCTTCAAAGATTGTGTTAATGCGGTCAAGAAGTGCCACCCTTGCCAGGTGTTTGCATGTAATATGCGCTCGCGTCCATCCCCGTTTCATCCTATTGTCACCGCCGGTCCCTTCACCAAGTGGGGGCTTGATTTTATGGATTGCAACCCAGCTTCGGCTGGGGGGCATCATCATATTATTGTGGCTGTCAATTAATTCACAAAATGGGCAGAGGCTATGCCAATAGTTGAATCCGACGGTGAGACAGCCATGCATTTCATTTTCAAATAGATTATCACCTGGTTCGACATTCTGAAAGAGCTTGTCACTGACCATAGTAGGAACTTTCAAAACAAAATGATGGAAGAGTTGGCTTTCAACTTAGAATAGAAGCAAGATCACTCCTCTTCTTATTACCCTCAGGTGAATGGACAAGTTGAAGCAGTAAACAAATCACTTAAGTCTATCCTCCAACGAACCATCACACAAAGCAAGACTAATTGGCATATCATGTTGTATCCTGCTTTGTGGGCCTATAGCACTGCGGTTAAGACTGCCATCGATTTTTCTCCCTATCAGCTTTTGCATGGGGTGGTGTTGGTTTTGCCGATTGAATGCAAAATCCCTTCTCTAAAGCTAGTTGTGGAGCTTTTACCGGACACTTCCGCCTTGGAAGAACATTTGGTCCACTTAGAGCAGCTTGCTGAGTAGCACTGAGATGCCTTAGTGGCTCTAGAGGTTAATACGCATCACATTAAGGTCCAATATGATAAGTCTATCCATCCGATGAAGTTTAGTGAAGGTGACTCGGTCCTTTTGTGGGATCAAGCTAAAGAACCCTTGGGGGCAAGGAAATTTAATCCCATGTGGCATGGTCCTTATGTGGTTAAATGAGTCTTAGAGAAAGGCACCTATGAGCTGGTTGATTATGAAGGGACAACCTTGGTGGAGCCTAGAAATGCGCTCTACCTCAAAAAATACTATGCATGATCTTCAGGCAAAGCTAATTTTTGTATATTATTGTATAGTTTTGCATTGCATAGTTATGTTTTCTTATGTTGATCGGGTTTGTTGATTAGCTTTTGTTTCTTATGGCAGATGTCAATGGAGTCTTCTGTTTACATAGGATTCATTGATGGTGCTATCCACCACACTCAAAACTCAGCTTCGGCTGCTTGGGTGATCTATACTCCTACGGGTAAAGTATTGTCTTCAGGAGCTATATGTTTACGACCTTCTTCAAACAATGTTGCTGAATATAGTGTCATCATTGAGTTATTGCGTGATGCCATTTCACATGGTGTTCATTCTCTTGAGGTATGCCTTGATTCGTAGTTAGTGGTTTCATAGATTAATGGCTTGTGTTGCATTAGGGATCCGACATTATTACGAAGATTCATACATGTTAGATTGCTAGAACGACAATTTGAGAGTATAACATACATTCATGTTCCAAGAATTTTTAATCAAGTTGTTGACTCATATGATAACTATGTGTTAGATTGGCATTTGTTTCATAGACCATAAGCATATCACAAAAACATTTTACACACATGTAAATAAAATAAAATCGATCATCATAAATTTTTTTCATTAACTTCAAAAAGTGACATCATAATACATAAGTGTCATATAAAAAATTGGTGCTTCTGAGCCACCAAAAACATACTACACGGTCATACAAAATGTATACAGCTAGGCCTATAAGCTTGAGGTGGAGGAGGGTTCTGATCATGATAGCACATTATGGCCCTAGCTAGCTAGCGAAATAGTCGAACCCATGCTCATGGTACTCCAACCACTTGGCACTGCATGGCCTCATGCAAGTCCTCGACTTCTGCCATGGGTACTCTATGTGTCAAATGAACAAAGTTTGTGTGGATGCTTTGGTGTGTCCACTCCACATCCACACACATAATATCATCACCCCTTCCCCTCCGTCGATGACGTGGAAATCCATCTAGTCTTCATGGTCCTACATCTGCATATACATGATAGATTGCCACTATGTGTTGTCACACCAAAAACATGTCTTTTTGAGTTCATATATAAAAAAACAAAAAAAAATTAAATAATTCAAAAATTAAAAAGTGGGTTTGGGATTATTTACCTATGTCTCCATAAGCCGCTCCTCATGGTAGGGGAATATCTGGGTCTCTGTGGAAGTCTATCCCTGCATAGGGGTAGTCGTCTACGACGATGATCTATCTCTGCCACCATGGAAAGAAATATGCTGGGTAGTGGTTAGCCACCCTGCCACTGCCCAGTCTGCGCATGACATTCTCCCAGCATCGCTGGGCTGGATCCCAAACTCCATGTGGAGAAATGTCCACTTTAGGGCTTAGCCTTGGCACCTGATCAAAGAAAAATGTGCTCAGTATACTATCGAACCCAAAGTTCCACACTCTGCCCATCTTGCACCCACTGAGATGCTGTTTCATGTTGCTCAATAGTGTAGCACTCTAGTGATATACTGTAGGTCGCATGCACTCAACCGCATAGAACATCATTGGACGTGAGGCCTGGTGGAGTGAATTCAAACCTGAAATCTTTCCTAGTGCCAAAAGTATGGCTCTCAGCCCCAGAATCTGAATAGCGTTTGTTGGGATTTGAATCCAAACCTTCTTAGTATCCGGAAGGCAGTACAACTCTATGTACTCATCTATGGTCATCCCGCTTCCTGGCCCAGGGCATCGGAGGTTCACCACCTCCCCTCGTTGGGACAAACTTGTGATGAAATATATGTCCTCAACCTCAATGCTGAGCAACATCCCATCTATATGAAATGTTTTAGACTCTGGATCCCAATAGTCTACCAGTAGCTGGAGTAGTCTTGGTTTGGCCCTCAGGCTGCCAGGACACCAAAACTTGTACAAACCACATGCCTGTAATGCTTGTTGAGCCATGATATCACCTTGCATAGCTTCCTCAACATCACCATGTTCTCTCTCTCTCCACTCTAGCACCATCTTGCACAAAAAACAATTTTTTTGATCAGGATTTTCCCTTTAAAACCTTGTTCGCGGCCCTGTATGTGACTGTTTTCAAAAGAGTCGCATATGTACACGGATTTCGGTGCATTTTCCATGTATGGCGAGCCCTATACGCAGAAAAAGGCCTGATTTCCACGTGGGCCAAAATGCATAAGTTGGGATGGCTCAAAGAAATAAATTGACCATAAAAATTTAAAAAATTTGCATCAAAATGAAAGAGAGGGGCTTGAGTTTCTACCCGGATCAAACGTGGAGGGATTCCACTGGAGGATGCTCCTGGAATTCGCTTCGGAAGTTCTGAGCTCAAATGCACTATGTCGGGTAAAAATTCAAATGGTATGAAAATTTTTAAATTTTTCACTATTTATAAAAAATGTTTGAAATTTTTACCCACTTTCTATAGTTTTTGACTGTTTCTAACCGTTTTGGACCGTTTGAACTAATTTGATGTTGTAGGAATCCATTTTGAGTGCGGTTTGACCGTGGATTTGACCTGTTTGTGCCTATTCAAGTAATATGTCTAAATTGGCATTTAGGCTAGGTTTCACATCTGTTTGCACTTTGCATAACCTTATGACCATTTCATCTTAACCCTAGGTATGAACCCATTCCATCTTGTCACGAAACCTTCTTGCTGCTTTTAGAAGTGACATGTTGTGAATGGTAGAGCTTTCCCATACATGGGTACCCTAGTTAGATCCTGTTTTGCATCTGGTTCCCATGCTGAAATTTCTCCTTTAGGGTGTGGGAGTCCTTTTTATAGTACCGCCATGACTTTGAGCAAGAGCTTCATACTCCTCTTGAACTTTATGCTGGCCATTTCCCCTGGACTTCCTTCTATATGTCAAGTTGTAATTGCATTATCATGAGTTTTTCTTGCCTTATTGAGTCTTACGCCGACTTCCCTGAATTTGATTATTAGCCATATAGCCCAAGCTTGTCTCATGTCTAGCCAAGCAGAGCCTTTTTATATATCCTTTGCAACTTGATTCCCCATTTTTTATCGGGAGGGGAATTTCCCCCGAGTGTTGTTATCCTGCACACGTTTCCTTGCATTGAGCATAGGTATGTTCCATTGCTTGGAACTAGTTTGTTTTCCCCTTAAGACTCGTCTCCTCCTAGATTTGTAACTTTAAAGAACTTTTATTCTTTTTCAAGCTTTTCAAAATATCTGAAAAAGTCCAAAAAAAATAAAAAACCAAAAAGTCGGATAGGAAAAGATGTTATCTTTGGCAGAAGTTGAGTCACGTCTCCTTCGAACAGAGGACTGTATATCACATCTGTTGGTTGGGTTAATAGTTTGACTTTAGGAGCTATACTTGTTTCTCTAAGTTTATCTCCACCGACTAGTTAAGCTCCCAGTCCCTATGGAGCCTCTGTTGATGCCTTATGTGTCGTAGAGATGTCTTAGTTTTGTATATCGAGTCTATGCTACCTACATTTAGTCACAATTCACCTTTATGCTCTTGTTCGAAGGAAGTTGAAGCCTGAGTCAGCCATTCCTCAGTTGTCTTGACTTTGCATGTCGGCCATTCCCGATACTATTACTGGTTTGTGCACATCTTGTTCGAGTCCTTCCACATTATACAGCATTGCTGAGTACCTCGTGTTGGTTGATGGGGGATGCCTTAATTCCCTCCTTCTAGCGGATTCCATCCCATTGACTTCAGATCATTTATTCTGGGGTAGGATTCTAGAGTCATTTGAGTTCCTTGAGACTTACAGTCATCAGTGGTAGGTTCTCTCGCCATCGACAATTTTTTGGGAATACATCAATGTCCCCTGATCGATGGATTCTTTCAAGTGTTCGATCTCAACACATCTATTTGCACTTGTTATATTGCACTCTAGTACCTTGATTCCCATTTTCATTATCGGTGGGTGATCTCACATCTGTTAACGGTATAAATCAATGACCGATAATTAGACAATGACCTACTATGTTCAACCTTGACACCTCTATTCACATAGTAGGACATGTACTCGTAGCGGTGTGCATAGAAGAATTTCCATATTGGTGGCATTCCACATATGCTACCTCCTTGATCGTGCCAGTGTTCATGATATTTCATCTCTCGTGACTTGATTCTAGTGTATGTTAGATATCTTAAGCCATTATAGAGATCTTGATCCATTATATATCTTTAGCTTTTATGGAGATCTGTTATGGTACACCCCAAGCCATTGGAATTTTCTCTCCGTAACAATAGCCACCTGTCATTGATATTGTTCTAATACAATAAAAACAAGTGTCTTAGAAGCTAGAGGGGGTGGAGACCGTTGGGGGTCTCACGACGTTCACGTCCTCCCTGTTGAGCAACCTTACATCTGAGGAGTGACCTGTGGATCTACAGGTGGGCTTGTTCCCACTTTGATGAGAGCCCAACACTCCTTCTTGGCCTAAGAGGGATACAAAATAGGGAAGTCACACTGTAGATTAGCATTTTACAGTTTTATAGTGCACTTTGGTTCTGTTCATTTTTACTGGTTCATATGTCACAGATTGTGTTTCCCATTTCCTAAACTGTGCATAATTTCTAGTACTATTTTCTTATCACATGATTAACAAATAATAAAATAAACATAACTCAATATAAAGTACACACATAACCATACCATATAACTCAAGCAAACTTGGTTCATGACCCTGAGCAAGCCTTTAAAAGCAACAAATTTACTTTAAATCAAAATTTGTAGTTTGAGGACATAAGTCCATGATTTCCATAACTATGGGAAGTACTTGGGATCTTCCCTAAAACTCATTGTGATGAGTACCACAGGAACCCTAAAGTAGATGTCCAACAAGAGGAATCGCCAAGCGAAATAGGAAACAACCCCTACCGATTGACTAGAACGCCTGTGAGGAAAAATCCAAGCACTGTCTTCTGGCAGTATTGGTGGTCAAGTTACCACTTGTAAGCCAATAGGAAGACATTAAAATCGGGGTCCAATTTTTATTTTCGGTTACTATCAAACAAACACCATTGATCCACCACACTCTTCCTCATGCATAAGAGGCGATCCACTTCATTTCGGGTCTTTAGACCGTCATCGTCGAGGCCACCCTCGACAACCCTCCTTACCGTCAGAAGGACATACAACCTCTGATTCTAAGTCAGATTCCTACCAATCCAAGACAAACCTGCACACTGAACCATCTAGCCCCATGGCTAGCGTGAATCCTGATCCATTCTTCGGAGGGGTAGTTGGTAGAAAACCCATAATTCCATGCCTCACATTGCCACTACAATCGTGGCTAGCGGCCCCAACACTACTACAAATGTCATGTTGAGTCCGCAACCCATTAGTGGTGGGCCCACATCAACCCCCATCCTTACCGCTATACCACCTTTCATACTTGGGGGCAGTGGCCCTGTCATTCCCATGGTGCCACCTTTCATACCTTGGGGCAGTGGCCCTGTCATTCCCATGGTGCCACCTTTCATACCTGGGGGAAGTGGTCCTGTTGTTACCATAGTACTACCTCTCATACCTGGGGGCAGTGGCCCCTCCCCCATTATCCCGACTATCCCTGTCACAGGAAGTCAACTTCAAGTACCCCCAGTCACGCAAGGACATCACACTCCTACAAACTCTGGCACCGTCGTTGGTCCCTCCCATACCGGCCTTGGGTCTAATCTCCCATTTATGGCACACCTTAACTTGCCTAATTTTCCTAGATTAACAAATGACATGATTTGCCGTCAACCCCACTGGTCTCGTATGCCAACTAAACTCCCATCAAACATTCCAAAGTTTGAAGCCCCCAAAACCACATTATGACGTTTCATCTATGGTGCTCATCAAAAAACATTGTGGATGACTCGATAAAACTCATATTGTTCCAGCGCATCCTCACAAGAACCATAACCAAGTGGTACATTGAGCTTCCTCAAGCCACCTACCCAGGCTTCAATTCTTTATCCTTCATGTTCCTACAGTTTTCCAACTCCCCGTCCGTTATGACAAGGGCGTGGAGATACTCCTATCTTGCTGCCAAAACATGGAGACACACATAACCGACCACATCCACGAGTGGCGATGATGTCGGAGCTTGTGCAAGATTCAACTAGAAGAAATGATCTTCCTTGATTGGTTTTTAAATACCTTGCTACCACCCATAGCTAAGAACGTTGCGTCCGAGTGCCCCCAATCTGAGGAAGAGGCCATCTTGAAGGCACAATAATTTGACTTGATCTACGCTCAGTCAGGATACCTGTACACCATTCTTCCTGGCACTCCTCATGTCGGTACCTCTCATCGCGATGCATCGGGGGCATCCCATGCCGCGGATGGCATCATAGGTTATGTTTCTCAAATTCTATAGTGTTGTACGACACCTCCTATAGTGACACCACACCCAAGGAATGCCCCAAGAATTACGCAACAAAACCAAGTTCTCGACTACTCGAGGATGATGGCTCACTCCAGAGCCACAACCTCCTATGCATAGCCCGCTCCACCACAACACACCCATGCACCAACTTGGCCAACACAATCGTATTTGGGACCAACGACCAGATTCATAGCCCCTCCATCTCCTCTGGTTTACTATGCACCACCTATGCAAACTACTTTGACCCCCGCCCCAGCTCTGCCAACACCCATGGGATAATTTTTTTCTCAGTAGAACTGTCCCAACTAACCCGTCCCCAATAACCAACAAGGGCAGGGGAGGAAAAACCGAGCTAGGAATCGGGGTAACAGCTAGCCACAAGGAGGCAACCAACAACTCAAAATCCCCAACAACCTTCCCCACCTAGATGAAATGCCCTATTACAGAGCAACCAACCATGAAATCTATGTGACCTCTACGGTCATTACATGCACGAATGCCACCTCATGGGTCACACTAAGTAGGTTCTTCAAAACTAAGCTCAACATGATACCAACATGGAATTTTAAGCGTAACACAATCTAGCACCATCGATCCCTCCACCCATGGAGCTCTAGAACTCGTTACCACTCCAAGGACTGGTAGCAACCGCACCTATTCCCCCACTTACTCCCGCAGCTCCCACCGCACCCCCTCTTACAGAGACAGGTGTTCACCACCGGCTAGCCATGACAACTGAGGAGGTCAACTTGAAAACCAGGCGAAATAAATATGGATCCACTATTGAAACCACTGACCCATCAACGACATCCACGTCCAACACAACCAACATACCTCTTCACTTTCCTGGTGGGGTGGCCCAAGCACCACGACTCTTCATGCGACAGATTGTCAATAATGCCACAACTAGAGACGCAGTGAACTATACATCGTTGATGACTTATCCCAGTCACCTACGACCATGTCTACCCTAGGAGTGCTGAAAAAATGCCCACCACAACGAAAAGCATTGATGGCTATGCTCAGTGCCATAGATCCCTCCAACTGCAAATTGATTACATTCTATTTGTACAACAGAGAGCTCATAATTCCATCGACCATTTCCTTCCAAATACTGGTATCAATTCAGAAGTTGGTCATGCATCGATGTATTATTGACGATGGGGCATCCACTTGTGTCATGTCGATGTTGGTCTGGCAGAAACTTGGATCCCCTCTCCTCCAATCATCCACCACTACACTGCGCACCTATTATGGGAACCCCATAAAAGCTCAGGGAATACTTCCACACGTCCCCATATCGTTAGCCGAAAAAATGGTGTTGATCGACATAAAGGTTGTCAACGCGCAGTTGGACTATAAAATTCTCTTGGGAAGGAGTTACATGTACACCATGAGATTTATGGAATCCACCATTTTCAGCCTTATCATGTTCCCTCATGACGGGAAGATTGTGACACTGGACCAGCTAATGTACCATGATCCACAGGGGCCAACCGCACCAACCAATGTTATCCCTATTATCGATACTGCCTTCAACAGCGCGACCACCCCCTCATTGTTGGCAATAGGCCCCGGGTTGTTTGCTGACACTTCCATGATGGATTCCTTCCCCTCGATACCACCTCCATTGACACCAAGCAAGACTGTATATTTGTGCATGCTCTCATCCAACACCATTGCACCCAAACCCCAACCGCAAATCCATCCACAGTCGTAGCTCCATCGTTAGTCGCATTTCCATCCCCAGCCGTAGCCCCATCCGCAGCTGCAACACCATCTATAGCCACAGCCTCAAATGCAGTCACCAGGGCATTACTAGAAATCTCTCATAGTCCATATAATTCCCTTCCTCGGCCCCCCCATATGACATTGTGAGTAAGCCAGTGATGGCTACTTTGAACTTACCTAATATTACATTGGGGATCCCTGTGTGGTACCTCAAACCACCCGCTCAAGCTCTAATTCCCCAAGTCATGTTGAATCCCTTTCAACCCATTGCAGTTAAGACAAGCCCCCCTCCTAGCCCACAGAAGCCACCTTCTGCACCTGCACCATCCCCACCCCACCCAAAGAGGGCTAGGGGAAAAACCGCGAAAGCAGCAGCCTAACCTCGACAGACTCCACCATGTGCCATGTGCGATGTACATGGTCACACAACCCAAAACTATCCAAAAATCCCTATTCTTCACACACACTTGGATGCCATGGATATAATGGAGAACATTCGGGTGGTCATCCTCACACGTGGACCAACAGTAAAAAAAATTCTTTGAGGACAAACCATGCATGCTCCCTTTGCAAATTGTATGGACATTATTCTCACCACTGCCAAAACTTGGACGAGTTTTGAACTGCCCTAAGTAATATGCGAAAACATTCCCTTGAATCCAAGATGATTCTCATTGAGGAAATACACCCTGTGGCTCCTTCCTCAGATACCATGACTACTTACATGATGTCTAGCTCCATGGACCCTCCTATCTCCGCAACCATTGACGATCCCATAGATCTGTCCCATCGTTGATTCTGTAATGATGAGGAGATACTCAAAGCCTTAACCACTCCTGAATACCCTTGGGATGACATGCACCACCGCTCATTCTTCATTCCCGAAGAACCTGTGTCATCATCTGATCATTTTTTAGTTGAAACCAAGGATTTCATCCACGGGAAAGTTGATTGGTTCAAAGACTCCATTTCGACACCTCATTCTTTTGAAGAGGGGAACATGGCCAATATCTCACCAACCATGAAGATCAACATCTCAACCAATCTGGATATTGTTGAGGAGATCACGCTGGGGTCATCCTGCTCCTCTGAATAAGTCGCTTCCTACAAAGAGCTTTTTCAAGAGTTCCGTGACATCTTTTCTTGGTCTTATACTGAGATGATGGGGTTGGATCTGTCCATTGTTAAAAACCATATCGATACCTGGCATGATGTGGCACCCATTTGTCAAAAGCAACAGCCCATCCATTTTTCCAAAGCTGCTACAGTCAAAGCAGAAATCGAGAAACTACACACAACCGGTTTCATCCATCCCATCACATACACCACTTGGGTTTCCAACCCTATCCTCGTAAACAAAAAATAGGGCACCATCTACGTTTGTACGGACTTTCATAATTTGAATCTGGCTTGTCTCAAATACAATTTCCCAACCCCGTTCATTGACCAAATCATTGGCGCGTGCACCGAACATGAGGTTTTTTCCTTCATGGACGGTTTTTCTGGATATAACCAAATTTAGATCCAGAAGGAAGACTGATACAAAACCGTATTCGCAACCCCTTACTGCACATTTTCCTATAGTGTGATTCCCTTTAGAATGAAGAATGATGGAGCCACCTTCCAACACGCCATGACATATTGCTCCACGACCTAGTGCACATTATATTAGTTTATCTGGATGACCTCACTGCTCAGTCACAAAAGTGAGCACAACACAGAGATGACTTGCAACAAGTATTTTTGTGACGTCGCAAGTAAAAAATCTGCTTGAACCCCTTCAAGTGCATTTTTTGTATCCCAATGGGTTATCTTCTTTGGTTCATCGTGTCCCACAAAGGGATAACAATTGATCCTCTTAAAGTTCAAGCTATTCTTGATCTCCCTTCACCACAAAATCTGCGCCAACTACAGAGTCTCCAAGGAAAGGCCAACTTCCTTCATTGCTTTGTACCAGAATACATAACAAAATCCCACAGTTTCTTGCGTCTGCTTCGTTCCAACATTCTGTTCATTTGGGATCAGCAGGTGCGAGAATATTTTGATGCACTCAAACAAGCTATGGCTTCTGCACCATTAATTTCTACACTCTGCTTCAATCGAGACTTCATCTTTTATGTGTTGGCCTCGAAAAATTCCATTGCTTGAGGTTTGGTCCAGGAAGACTATGCTTGACAAGAGAATGTGATTTATTACGTTAGCCAAAAGCTGATAGGTCCCCCTCTATGATATTCACCCGAGGAGAAAATGGCCATCGATGTTGTATTATCAGTCCAAAAACTATGCCACTACATAATCACAAACCATACTCGAGTAGTGGCCTATTCCAACCCAATGCGGTTCCTCTTGAGCTGCCGCCTCCTACAAGGTCACACAACCAAGTGGGTAGTCATTCTCCAAGAGTTTGACTTGGAGTTTGTTTCCCCAAAAAGCACCAAGGCAGTAGCACTAACTGTTCTCATGAAATACCTTCCCCCATTATCCACACCATCACCACTCAAGGATGACCTTCCCAACGACTACTTATTCGTCATATCCATTGAAGACCCTTGGTATGGGGGAATTCTCCTGTACTTGCGCACCAAGAAGTTTCAGGCTCATTTAAGCCGTGAATATGGATGACGCATCTATCACCAAGCCACTGTCCATATCCTATTGGAGATCTCCTTTACCATCAGGGTGTCGATACCATATTATGCCGCTGCCTCACCCATGACAAGGATGAACAGGTCCTTAAGGACTGTCATAGTGGATCCTACGGTGGCCACCTTTCTAGTTTGGTGACTGCTCAAAATATTCTACATGATGACTATTTTTTGCCTTCAATTTTTTCTGATTTTATTGAGGCAGTCAAACACTGTCGCAGTTGTCATCTCTTTGCCCCAAAATCAAGGACTCCCCCCACACCTCTGCACCCCGTAGTCACCATTGGTCCCTTTTGCAAGTGGGCAATTGAATTCATGACTATCACTCCCACCTCAGCCAATGGCCATAAATACATTATTGTGGTCATTGATTACTTCACCAAGTGGGCTGAGGTCATGCCCACTTTTGATTGCAAAGGTGAAACAACATCATGTTTCTTCTTTAACCATGTCATTTCATGATTTGGAATTCCCCAACAGATAGTCTCCGACCATGACAGACATTTCAAAGACGTTGTATGGGCAGAAATTTTGACCATGTTGAAGTTTGAACACCAGTTCTCATCTTCCTACTACCCCTAGGGCAATGACCAAGTCGAAGTGGTTAATAAAATCATCAAGACCATGCTTCAGTAGATGGTGGGAAACCACAAAACCAATTGGTGCCACATGCTTTTTTTCACCCTATGGGCCTACTGCACTTCCACAAATACTGCCACCGGTTTCACCCCCTTCCACTTGGTCCATGGCGTTGAGTGAGTACTCCCCATAGAGTTCCATATTCTGTCACTCCACGTTGTCGTGAAACTTCTCCCTGATAGTTCGCCCTTGGAATAACTCCTTCTCCAACTGGAACAAACTGATGAAGACCATCGAGCTACACTCCAAGCCATTGAAGCATCTAAAACCTAGTCAGAATCCCATTATGACTCCCATGTCCACCCCCGCGCCTTCAGTGAAGGCAATTTGGTCCTGTTCTACGACCAAGCCAATGATAAGTTCGACAAAGGAAAGCTCGAGTCAATGTGGTACGACCCATATGCTGTTCACCACTACCTTGGAAAAGGGGCATACATTCTTGCCAACTCTAATGGAAAACTCTTGGAGAACCCCTGCAATGGGATCTACCTCAAGAGATTTTATGCATAACATCACCATAATGAGTCACTTCTAGCATATTTTTTCTCTTTTTGTTTCACACCGTTCTTGAAATGAGTCTTACACATCACTTCCTTAATTTCTCTAGATGTATCCTACTTCGCACCACTACACTGGATTTGCTGATGGAGCAAGTAGATGGTCTCCGAATATCACCTTGGTAGCACGGATTCTCTATTCCCCATCACATGAGTTGATCCATATCGACAGAATGTGTGTGGGAATCACAACCAACAACCAGGATGAGTACGATGGCATCACTGGTCTCTTGGCCGCCTCCCTCCAGCTGGGTATTCACCACCTAGATGTCTTCTTAGAATCCCAGCTGCTTGTATCTCAGTTGAATGACCGCTATTGGGTACGTGATCCCTGCCTTTTTAGAAAATTCCTACACACTAAACAGATGGTTAGAGCATTTGAATCCATTACTTTCACACATGTTCCCAGAAACCTCACTAGTGTGGCAGATCAAATGGCTAATGATATTCTAGAATGGGATATTCATCACAGCATATAGGAAGCATATAAAAAATGCATCATGCATCAACATATAATCATGCATACATATGTAACATACATCATCTAGGCATTTTCTCATCATAAAAAGACTCGGGTATAAAAACCATAAAATCGCATCCACGTGCGTAAAAAATATATATATATATATAAATCACATGTCATAATATGTCCAGTACAAAATGAGAAGCCACATAGTCTTTCGCAGTAGGAATATACATCGTGACACAAAAAATCCTTAGTGCACCAATGCACTAGGGGAAGCCCCATTGGCTGCTAATCAGAGCCAGACTCATCATCTTGCTCCTCTGACTCTGTCCCCTCCTTAGAGCCATCCTAAACCTTCTCTTCCTCCTCCTCGGAGTCCTCACCATCATCCATTGGAAAATATCCCCGCGTCGTTGCCTGTACATAGTTAGCGGCCACAACAATCCTCTTCACAAGAGGAATCCACTTGTGGGGAGCCTGGTAACAGCAGAAATGAGGTCATCATCTAGATACTACCAACCATCATCTATGACCCCCTCCAGTAAGGGCTCCACATGCTGTTAAAAACCAAACATAGGTTGTCG
Source organism: Pseudotsuga menziesii (assembly GCA_001517045.1). Lineage (NCBI taxonomy): Eukaryota > Viridiplantae > Streptophyta > Pinopsida > Pinales > Pinaceae > Pseudotsuga > Pseudotsuga menziesii. The sequence continues at coordinate 642,981 of LPNX010046740.1, read as the reverse complement.
CCCCCTCCGGGTGGCTCCAACCCCTACACTATACCCATCCACTGCTGGTACCCAACTGGTAGGTGAGGACCAATATCTGCACATGCACACAAGGATATCATCAGGCTTGGTATGTAAAATAACTACCAAAAATATGATTACTCTATATATGAATGAAAACACATAAAACATCATGTATACGTACCATCTGGTCCCCAGTCCTGGCTTGGTGGTCGGGGAATATCTGGGTCCCCCTGATAATCCATCACAGTGTATGGGTAGTCCTCAATGAATACCGCAATCTGCCTCCACTAATCCAACAACTCCTAAGTGAAGACATGTCCCACTATGCTACCTCCCTCACGCACCATCATCTCGCACCATCTGCCCATCCGTGGCTCCCGAGTCCCACCATCCCGCAATCCTACATGCGACCGGAGGGTCATAACCCTCTCAAAGAAGAAGGCGCTCAAGAAGGAGGTAAAGTAGAAGTCCCCAACCATTGACTTGGTGTGGTTCAGGGCATGCTGAAACGTGAACAAGTACATCTGGGCCCATCCAAAGTATGTGCCCCCCATACCACTCTCCGCCATCTGAAGGTGCCCCCCAGATATTTTATGGTTCCCAGATGAACTCAAGATATGCAGCACCATCGATGAAACTGCACAATTTGAAATACTCTCAATATCACAAATCGATATATATGACCCCTGTACATATGAAGAGGCACAATAGTGCCTCTCGCAGAGCTCCTCAAGGTTCTCCCCATGCGAGAGCTTTGGCGCTAGATTGCCGATCACCCCCAACATCAGGAGCCCAGCAAGAAAGTACACATCATGCAACATAATCTTGAGACGCTGCCCTTGTATGATGAAACACTCCCCCTGAGCATCCTGGAAACTAACCAAGGTCTCAAGCAGTAATCGCAAAGAATTCATCATAGGAACTTGCATGAACTTGAGAAGCCCACAATGGGAAAGCACATCCCACATGACGACATCTTGGAGAGCATGTCTCAGTATGCTTTTGTAATCTCATTCCCGCCACACTGGTGGAGCCATCCTACATGAGAACCAAACCTTTTTTACCCACAACTATTAGCAAAAACTCACCCCTGGGACAGGTCGCTCCTTGTTGACCAAAACCATCGACCAAGTCACCCTTTTGGGTCAAACATGAGCAACTAAGTCACCTTTTCAAGCCAAACAAAGTGACCTCAAGTCGCACCTTTCTTCCTGATAGGAGAAACCCAATTGCTTCTGTGTGGCTAGAAAGAGTGACCCAGTCACTGATTTGGCCTCGAAATGAGCCACCTAGTGTGAAGAATCCCTAGCAGGGCATCCTGATCCCATGGGTGGGAAAAACAGAAAACCAAACCACTGAAAAAGATAATTGCATGTACTCTTACCTGCAAGTTGCGGTTCGGAAAATAACCGGTCAAAATGGAATAATTAAACAAATAAAGTTTTAGGGCCCTCCTCTCCAACTTAGCACTGAATAATAACAATGACCCTTGACATGTGGTCCCCACCCTATTTATAGGCCTATTAGGTCTATTTTTCTTTCGAGCACCGCAACGCCATCCAGAGTCCGTTTGGGACGCCGTTTGCACCGTTGGTTTCAGTTTTCCACCCTCTATAGTTTTATGAGACCATTGTCTCATGTTTAATACTTAATTTTCTGGACCATTTCCCAAAAGTCATGTCATTTTTCATGCATTTGGCACATAACTGTCTTCAGAATTGTACTCGTCAACCTCTCGTTTGAGTACTCAGTATGTAGTCTAATCCGTCCACCCCAAGTGGGTACGGTATGTTTACATATGATTTTCTAGACCTCTCTTTGGGATTCACCTTGATTTTCATGCCTTTCTGTGAATCTTCCCGTGCATGTATTGGCATGTTCAAGAGCCATCTGCTCCACCCATGCTGGACGGAGGGTCACCTTTGACCACTTTTTACAGTTCCTCCACGAGGCACCATTAGTGCCCCTGGATTGGTTGACCAAAATGGAGTTTTTGTTAATCTCTTTTTTTGACTCTTAAACGAATGAAAAGATTGCAAAGCGCATTTGATTCCTTCCCTGCTCGTAAAAGTATTGGAAAGGGTGTCTACATAGTCTCATTTACCTCCTTTTCCAGACCATATAGACTACCATTGGAAAAGGACCACCTCGGCACACTCAAGCCAGGAACGTTTCCATTTGCATCCTTTTATGATTTCTTGGGCATTGGGACCGATCTCTAAGAAAAAGCTCATCACGGGTTGTCTTTAAGCTCTTTTCCAGCCTTCTCATCAAGAAAAGATCGTCGAGCAAACTTGGTTTTGTTCATGCTCATAAAAGTATTTGAATGACCATCCAGTCAGTACAGGTTTAACCTTTTTCATATTGATTGGATTACCAACAGTAAAGAAGTGTCCCATCCCCTAAAAAATATGGGAGAGCTCTCCTATGTACACTTTTATTCTTTTTCGGGCACATAAAACTATCAACGAAAAAGTGATCCTAGTGGAGTCTTCTTAATGCTTTCAGATTCTCTAAAATTGAAAGCATCATCTAGAAATTACTTTCTTAGGTTCGCTAAAAATCCACGATATCGTGCCACAATGGTGTCTTTAGGCACCATCCCATATGTTACAGTTTGGTAGCATTCCCCCCTTTTTTCAGTCGCCTTTGTTCAGAGTATTCTACAATGAGTCTTCCTTGGATCCCATGAATATCAAAAGTATTATCTACCCCACCCCAAGTATTTCCCATCTGTAGTTACATTCCCGGTATAACAACTATGATCCCTATCCCTTGAAGTCAATTTCATTTGTTACCAGGTCAGCCCTTCCGTCGTACTCTGAAAAAAGTAAGTTTGATTCCCCCGTACTACTCCCACCCTTGTTTCCCCATTTAGTGTGTCAGTCCCCATATTGTCTCACACCTATGGTTATCTCCCTCATGCTTCTGATAAAGAAAACACCATTTCCTTGGTCAGTTACAGGTCCCCCTTTGTCAACGACAACACATCTATTCCAGAGGATAGACTCAGAGGTCCCTATATCCTGGTTTCATTAACCTCATTAATGAGTTCCTTGGACAACTTGAAAGTATTCCTCCAGGCCTCTCAATATGATTGTGTCTCATGTGCTCTACTTCAGCTATATCATCGCACCATTGATATTCATACAGGGTATTGGTCCGTGCAGTATTTGGTCGAAGACCTCAGTTTTCACTTGACTCTAGCACATTGGTGAGTCTATTAAGGGACCTAGATAGTTTCATGTCCCTTGTGATTTTTGGGTTGCGTTGGGGACAGTGTTCAGAATCCCCCGAGAAATGATTCTGTATATATTCATGATTGATGCGGCATCTTGTACCACAAAGAATCTGACTCTCCGTCGGTGAGTCCTTACAGTTATGTAAACCTCTAGATCCAGCAGGTCATCAAATATGAAGATATTACATTCCATAATATATCCATGGGTTCGATGTATCAACTCTTCAGATTAGTATTGTATTGAGCCTCTCATTGAGGCCCCCATTATGTAACAAAAAGTTGTACATGATTGGATCTTGTGTTTGGGAGCCTTGATCCCATTATTCTTTTTGACATTGTTACGAGCATGGGTATGCCCGCCTCATCCATATCCATGTCACATATTCTTTGTATCTCACCCATTGATGGGAACCGACATTAATACAAAACCAAAAGTGACAATGTCCCAAATGAGGAAGCACCACCTCTTCACAGGTCTCTCCATGATCCCCAAGATCCAATGATGTCCGTTGGTCATATGATGAGATCCTACCATCACACATCAAGGGGAAATCTGTTAACGCAAAAAATTGCTCATATAGCCTACACCATGCAAAGACATCCATGTTCTAACCCATTCTACCCCTACACCCATTTAACCGATGTTTTTCTCTCAAAAGCTCCAAAACTACCCTCAAAGGGCTTAAAACCCACAAAAGAGCTTAGAAAGCTCAAAAAGGAGCTAAAAAGCTCAAAAAGAGGGCTAAAGCTCCAAAAGGGGTCTAAAAACCCCAAAAGGAGCTAAGAAACAAGCAAAAAGGGCTTAAAACCCTAGGTAGAGCCCAAAACCCTAACCAAGGGCTAAAAACCCTAAAAATTTGAGAAAAACTATAAATAGAGGTGTAGGGTTCTCCATCACACACATGATTCCTCCTCCCTGTCATTATAATGCCCATGTGAGTACCTTGAGAGACCCTTCACTCTCAAGCTATTCACCCCAACAACTCCATTTCCTCCATTTGCTCATTCCCTTGGTGTGTAGATTCAAAACTCCACCCAATCCTAGCCCATGGAGAGGCATATTTTGAGTTTGGGCATGGTGGCCCTCTTTCAAACCATATAGGAAGGTATATTGTTTCATGTTTTCTTATTTAGTTTGTAGACTGTAGATGCTTAGTATTTGTTTTTTTTTCTAACAATTTTCTGCAACTTGTCTTTTCTCCATTGGCTCTACCCTTTCGTCCTCTAGACGAAAGGGAGGTGCTTCTGCACGTAGCCAGGGTTTTTCCTTTGCTACAAGGTATATGGTACATTGTACCAACATATGATTAGCTTGATGATGTACCTAGTGAATACTAGACCATATATATGTTTTGTTGCAAACACATTAAGTCATTATATGGTGGAGCCTTGACATGTTCACCTAGTTGCAACATGACATGTGATGAGGTACCTTAAGCGTACACTATATTGTGGCCTTAGATATGCATCCGATGGTGAGATTATACTACATGGTTATACATATTTAGATTGGGTTGGGAGAATATTTGACAACAAGAGTACCTCAGGATGTTGTTTTAGTTTGGGATTAGGTGTGATCTCATGGCTTAATAGAAAGCAGGCTTGTGTTGCTCTTAGTACAACAAAGGTTGAATACATTGCCTCATGTTCAACATGTAGTGAAGCAGTTTGGCTCTACAAGTTGTTAACAAGATTTTTTGATACAGAGATGGATGTGACCTATATCTACTACGATAACCAGAGTTGCATCAAGCTGAAAAAGAACTTGGTGTTTCACTACAAATCAAAACACATACAGATAAATTTCCATTATATTTGAGACATGGTGCAGAAGGGAGATCTATAAATCCAATATGTTCCTATATAGGAACAAGGGGTTGATGTATTTACTAAGCCTCTGTCTTGTGTAAAGCTTGAATACTTTTTAGACAAGCTTGGTGTAGTGCACAAGGAACTCCCTTGAAAGAGGGAGTGATGACGAGGATGTGGTTGTGGTTCCTATTATAATCGTGTGGAAACTCATTATAGGATTGGTATGTTAGCCTAATAAATCTTGGATGATCCCATTGGGATTGGTATATCAGTGATGACAAGGACTATTTGATCCTAGGGGGATTAGTATGTTTGGTTAGACTTATTTGGCCTGAAAGGGTTAGTAATCTAGACAAGGCTTGTTTGGTCCCTAGGTAGATCGGTATGTGTGGCTAGGATTCTTTGGTTTGAAATGATTAGTAATCTAGACATGGCCAATTAGGTCTACTAGAGTGCCCATTGTGATGCTACTTCAAATGGCTCAACACTCTATGCTTCTAATGATGATGCGGTCCCAACACTTTGTGTTGATGATGATGTGGTCCCAACACTCTGTGCTGCTGCTAATGTTGTGGTCCCAACACTCTGTGCTACTGATGATGATATGGTCCCAATGGTCTGTGCTGCTGATGATGATGTGGTCTCAATACTCTATGTTGTTGCTGATGACATGGTCCCAACAATATATGCTGCTGCTGATGATGTGGTCCCAACACTTTGTGTTTCTAATGATGATGTGGTCCCAACACTTTGTTTTGGTGATGATGATGATGTTTCTATAGCACTCCGTGTTGATGATGACGATGATTTTGTCTTAGCAATTTATGCTAATGATGATGATGTTGTTCCAATATCTCTATGTTGATGATGCAGATGATGATCTAGCATTTATTTGTTGATGATTTTGTTTTATCGCTAACATGATAATGATGTTGTTGGTGTTCCAGTATTCACATACTGATGTTGTAGTTGATGATGATGTTATAGTATTCACATATTGATGTTGCAGATGATGATGATGTTCCAGTGTTCACATACTGATGTTGGAGATGATGATGTTCTAATATTCACATATTGATGATGATTATGTCCCAGTATTCACATACTAATTATGATGATGATGCTCTATGGTGATGATGATCCATGATGATGATGTTCCACGATGATCATGTTCCACGATGATGATGTTTTGTGACAATGATGTTCCATGATGATGATGTTTCGTGATTATGATGCTCCATGATGATGATGTTCCACGATGATTATGTTCCATGATGATGATGATACTTATGATGTTATTGTTACAAAGCTTCCTATGAAATATAGATCCACCAGTCAGTTGTACAGTTGTTGTTGTTGATGATGTCGAATACCTTCCTTGTTAAGAGGGAGTGTTGAAATAATGTAACTGTGAAAGATATTCTATTGTACCTTTATTCTATTGTTATTGTCCCTCCTTTCCGAAGATGTTGTTCCTCCGATTAGGGATGTCATTGATGTAATTGGTCATGTAAATTCTTGAGGTAAAACCTTTGTTGTAAGTTGGGTCAATAGTACCCACAAAAGAATTGTTAAATATTGTTTTTCTCCCAAGGAAAGTCGACCTTGTTGGAGAGATGAAGTTGGACCTATTGGGTTATTATAATTCCTAGATGATGTGCATAAATAGATGAGGAACCCTCCTCATTTGGATACACACTCAAAACTCAAGCAAGTTCACTAGAGAGAGAAAGAAGAGTCCATATGGAGCAGAAGAATCAATCTATATTAGTTTTGTGGTCTTACACTATACTTGGTTGGATTCTGTATCAAGGAATTTTTGTGGGTTTTCTTCCCCACGAGGGATTCCCAGGATAAATTTGTTTGTCTTCTTTGTATTTCTATGCTTGTTATTCTTTCAGTGGTCTTCTTGTTATTAGGCATAAATTTTTTAAATATGTAACAAAATTTCCATTCAATCCCTATTTTTTCTAATTATGCCTTGATTAGCAATGTGATAAAACTTGAGTAATACAATCCCAAGACTAACTAACCCCATTTTTGAATGGCGTTGGAATTCTTTGTCCAATCGTTGAGTAGAATGATGGGAAAATTTACAAAGTCCCGATTTTTGAGATGTAATAGGAGACACATATGGTAATGGATGACAATGCTATACCGACCTTTGCAAGTGATGAATTTTTGGATCAGAAACACTACCTCCTTCCAAGGTGATACCAACATATCTCTATGGACTCCTCCTTTTCAAAATTTTGGCATGTGCAACAATATGGTGACAAATTGAGACCAATTTCCATTCGACAATGTCAAATTTATGGACCATTGTTCCCCTTATGAAACTAATACCATAGCCTGGCTAATACTTCCTTCAACAACATTTAATGTCAAGAGACACACAATGGTTGTGCTTCCATTAAAGGATTCAATAAATTTTAGTGCCATTTCCAAGTATTACCCTTGCAAGTGTTCGAAAACTACTAAACATTCTTCTTGAGATAAGCTGGTCATGGATCCTGGATGTTGTGAAATGAGTTATATATTATTAGGATCGGTTCTACTCATTAAGCCCCACATTATTACTTGTAGTTACTAATCGAAAATACAAATGAAAAATGAGGGGTAATGTATCCATTCAAATTTTAAATGATAGGAATGTTAGGCTTAATCAAAAGAGAGCATTATATTTAATGACTCATTTTTACATGGGAGGTATAGGGGTTGAATAAAATCCGTAGCATGATAAATTAAGTCATGATGGTAAAATATTTGCATCCATATATAGCATTATGAATAGTAATGCAACCTAGTAGTAATGATGAATTAATTGTAACGGCGAATTAACCCGAACTCTACTTAAAAAATTAAGGACATGAGATATTTGAGGACCCTAGTGGAGAAAATTATAAAAGAAATATTAACAATGGAATGAATGAGCCTGATTTCCATCTTTAATGCATTCCATATAATATGAGAATAACTATCCATACTGCTACTCTCAAATACTTTGATTCCATGGATGCACACCTATTTAAAAGGCGAAGAAGATCTCCTGAATCTATGTTTAATAGCATCTATGTTGGAGTATACGTTTTTTCACTTCTTTAAAGGTTTATTGTTGTGCTTTGTTTATTACCATTATGTAAAAAGAGTAGTTCTGAACCACTAGATTCTACTAGATGGAAGAAGAAAGGAAGATATCCTGCTACTAAATAGACATAGAGCATGGACTAGCTACAACAATTTGTCAAAATTAAAAAAGTATATAGGTTATTTTGCTTTAAGCAACCCAATCCCATATTTCTTCTAGCCAACTTGAAAGAGAAAATTATTGGAGGGGTGTGCAGATGAAAATAAAAAGCCAACTCCCCTAAATGGGTACATGACTACTTGCGAATGGAACTACTGACATAGTGGGAATCAACCCACTATTCAATGCCAACCATATCCAAAGCAACAAGAGGATGCATAAAGATATTATAAGCATATCTCACATCAAAAAAAGGGAAATGAATATTCTAGGAATAAAAAACATAGATTTGACCATGAAGGAAATCCATATAACATAATTCAAATAATGAAAACAAGGAATGGGTAATCTATATGAAATTTTTTTGTACAAGTAGTCATTTTTTTATAAATATGCTTGCTGGTAAACAAACATGTATCAATCCTATAAAATATATATGGAAATCATGCATAGATTGTAGCATCATAGATATATTCAAATAATTGAAGCATTTTTAAAATAAAGCAGATTCCAAATATGTAGTTTTATTTATTAACTCCTACAGGAAAGTGAAAAATGCATCTAACCATTGTAATGAACCTAAGGAATAATATTGGTTCACTAACTCTATGCAATTAAGATTTAGACGACTAGTTGACAGGTGGGCAATTTTATCAAGTAAAAATGAAGGAACATACTGGGTTTTGCAGGTGAAACCAAAAGATAAAGGAGGATACCGAAAGTTTAGATTCCTAAGCATGCTTGTTTCTTAATGCCCATGCCATGGTTTAGGGATAAAAGGCAAGGAACTGGGCCATAACATATATTTCTATAGGGCTCACATGCCATGTTTTGTCACTCAAGAAATCACACATGCCCATAATTCATAATATTTGGCCTCCAAGTTTGAAATTGTGGAGATTTCAAAGTTTGAAAAACTTGATATGTTTCTTGGGGATCAGGGAATTGTTTGTTTCAAAACTCTAGGTTCTAAGTACATGCAATCTATCCCTAATCCTTATATGCCATGTGTGGGGCCTTAAGCCACAATATATGCCATGCATAGGAAACCTTTTGAATGTGATTAATATTTCAAGATTAAAAATATGATTTTAAATTGATTGTACGAACCTCTCTCAACAACAAAAAAACATATGGAAGGACCCTCTCATATATTTGCAGTAGAGGAATATTAAATGACTAGGGATCAAAACATCCATCCAAATCAGCTCTCTTTTAGTAGCATATAGACTGGGTCAAAGATGGATTCTTTAGGACTTCCACTACTCTCCAAGGGTGTAGCATATTAGCCTTACATTTTGGTATTGTGATGCTTTTGAAATTATCTAAGTCAAAAGTAGAGAAACCACTGGTTGTTGGCAAGCGGTTGGGGTGAGTTGCGCAACATCGCGGATGCTGCCCAAGCTCAAAAGACATCGTACAATATGAAGATAGACTAATTTTGATTAATTTTTGTCACTTTTTGTACGTGTTGACCATTTTTTGTGGATATTGGTCATTATCCAGTTAAATCAGTTAGGAGTTAGTTATAAGTGGGCCATGAATGTAATGGCGCAAGCCCATTATAGAAAGAAGAATTGGGAAGGAAGAAATATCAACATAGATAGAGAGCGAGAGAGAACAAGTTGTTATTTATCTGAGATGAATTGTTCTCTGTTTTGATTTGTGGTTGATTCTGCATAAGTAATATGATAAGACAGATGTTGATCTAAATCGCTGTTATTTTCTTTTGTATTTTTCTATCTTTATGTTCCTGCAAACCTAATGAGGAATGTTTAGTGAATCTAAGATATGGATCTATGATGCAATGTTTTATTTTTTATGCATGCTGTCATGTTTTCCGATATAGATCTATTACAGTTATGAATGAATGATGTGCAATAATTAATGGTTCTATTAGAGAAGTTGATCTAATATGGTTGTCGAGCTAATGAACCATCGATGCCCTAACCCTCCTCTATACTGCAAAAAATTGGTTTTGTCATCCCTCCCTCAAACATCTCGGGTGAGACCTCATCTGCTCTGTGGGTGTTTCTAGACAGGGTAAATCCTGTTTGGGCCAATGCTCAGGGAGATCGCGGCAAGTCGAGTGTTGATAGATTGGAACCCCTGTTGACTGGGATTTGTTGGTTAAGGGTTGAGCCAACAAATGGTTCCATATTCGGGACCTTGTTGTGACTGAGAGGAGGGGATGTAGCATTCGATGCGACCAGAAATCCAAGATTGGTTTAACTAGAAGCTGTGAGGAAATTTTGATGAAGCAGAAAATCAGAACCTCGGATTGACAATAGACAAGTGGTTGGCGAATTACATACATGACGGTCCTCACGAGTATTTCTTCTTTGAGTTTCCCATTATACTATATGAGTGGTTGGTGTAATTTAATTATAAGAAGACAAATTTCCAAGGAGGAGAACCAACATCCTGGACCCCTGAATTGATCCAGAAACTACAAGAAATTGACAACAGAGCGTCGCGAGCTGTTGAGGTCTGGATGGATAGTATTCTAGAAGGATACATCATGGAGTTCGCAGTTGACACTACCAAGTCTTACAATGAAGTGGAAAGAGAATTTTTCAATGGGCCCAAAGGTAGGTTCTTATTACCTCTATAGTTGTTAATTAAAATGATTGTCTGGGAAAAGGGTATATTGAAGATGCACCTAGAGTAGTAGAACTCAGGTGTGCAGAGGAGGTGGATATCGCGACTAAAGGGGGGAGACAAATGGGAAGGTAAGGGGTAGATGGGTGCAAGTTTCGAAGAGACTGTGAAGAAAGTTGAGGAAGAAAGAGGTTGTGCAAGGGGAGGAGCAAGGTTTCGACAAGAGAAGAGGCAGAGGACGGGGGAAGGTCCTGCTGCGATCGAAATGCAAAACTGGGAAGGATAACCACATGGGATGAAGCGACCCTATAGTGATGAAGAGGATGACCAGACCCAGAATATGCCCAGGACAATGGTAAGATCAAACCCTAGCAGTAATGTTCCCATACCTTTGCGCACCACTTCAAACTCAGGGATAAACATGAATTCTACGTCGGTTACCTGACATGTCAACAACATTCTAGTAGTAAATCAACATCTATAGGAAGAAGGATGAGGATGGATGGATACGACACTAAGTTACCTTTGTTCCATGGGAACATGACAAATGATCCTGAGTAGTACTGGTTCCTCTGCGAGACAGTATGGACTGTTAGATAGGCCACATATGACAATGTCAAGAAGGGCTAACTAGCGACTACTCTGTCGAGTCATGCGCTAGATTGGTGCATGAAATTTATACAGGTTCCTATGGGGACCCCTGCAAAAAATTTGGATGAGGTTCGGAGGGGACCGATCGAAGAATTTCAGAAGACTAAATCAAAAGCACAATACATCATTGAGTTGAAAGAGATCAAGCAGTTTCCGAATGAAACTATGTGGGAATTTTACCAAAGGTTTAAGACATTGATGGCATGAGTCAGCTTTGATATGAGTGATGTTTATCATAAAGAGTGATTTATCGCAGCCTTGGTATCGCATATTCAGAAACCATTGATGCAGCAAAATATCGCAACAAAGAGTGAGGATCTAGAGATTGCGATGAAGTTGGAAGCTTCACCGGTTGGAGAGAGTGCAGTTGGCATGAATCAAATCCAGGCGCAGCTAGAAAATCTAATGCTTCAGTTACAAGACATTAAGAAGGTGAAAAAATATTGTGACGATATTTGGTGCACTCGGTGTCACGTGGACGGACACACCAAAGATAACTGCCCCAGTTTCCGAAATTATCTAGTTTCAGGAGCACCAAACCCATTAAGTTGCGACAGTGTACCATGGTGTCACATATGTCAAGTTTATGGGCATTGACATGAATAGTGTATCTACATGCAAAAAATGGTGTCAAAACCAACCAACCTATATTGTTCTTTTTATAAATCGGTGGGACATGAAGACAAAGATTGTTGTGCATATGATCCACTGTAGGAGAGAACATATGATTCATACTTTCTAAAGGGTGAAGATCATCACACAGTACAACAACCATAAATTTAGCATAATATGGTAAATTCTTGACTATAGTATACACCACTGCCGCAGATGCAATTTATATCATCACAGCCGCATCCACTGTTCCCACCACAGCTGAAATTTGCACTGCAGCCGTAGTACAATCAAATGATGATGCCTCAACCATAGCCACAGTATGTTCAAGATGCATAGTATGTTCAGAAACAACTGAATCCCCTACCACAATAGATGGCTCAGCCACAGTACCAGAAACAAGGAGGATTTCATGGAGGATTTCGAGGAAGAAAAGGAGGTTTCAGACGAGGTATTTGGATCAGTCCAGTGTTACAATTGTGGGGTATTTGGGCACTATCAAATATAATTCCCACACTTACAATGCTCATGTACATATTTCATGACGATCGATCATACTTTCGAAAACTGCCCATAGCTAATCGCAAGATCGCAGGCTGGGAACGTTCCTCAATTGCAGAGCCTGAACCGCGTCCAGACTCAGAATCAGCTGCAAAACTAGAACCAGTTGCAGACCTAGAATCAAGTTCTAATCTAGATTAGACTGTGAACCAACCTATGAACCCCCCATTGAACTAGAGTCTGCCGCTGACTTAGAATCCCCCAATGAACTCGAATCAAGGACCGACGGAGTGACAATCTCAACGGATCCTAGAATAATGGATGTTGACGTTGCTGTTGTTACCAGTGCAGGAGCCACAATAGGTGAGGATGGGCCCCACCCACATATTAGACTGACTGGACAAAAGAAGGCACCGTTCGATATCACAACTGAAAAAAAAAAACATTTTTTGGAGCACTAGATGCGATTGAAAGAAATATTGGTAAGTCACCTATCTATGAAATGCCTCCCACTTTTGATTCCGCACTAGAGGCAGGACCATCAAGAAAGCATGGTACCTTGGAACACTTATTTGAGAGTTATTTATCACTAACAAGAGATCCAGACACTTTGGCTGAGATTGAAAATTTGTTACGCGTCCCGGGTAAGGAGTCCACGGTGAATTCTTTAGATAAGAAAAAGATAGGCAAGGAGATGCGTATGAATATTTAGATTAGAGACTATGAAGTCGACTTGGTCATTCTGGATCTAGGGTCAGACGTAAATATCCTAACAAAGCAGACATGGGAAAAGATGGGGCAGCCGACATTGGGATGGTCCCCTGTGTAGCTACAATTAGCTAATCAGGTGAAGGTGCAACTAATTGGACAGGTATCTAACCCGATCATAGATGTTGAAGGTATGCGGGCTTGTGTTGATTTCGACATAATTGAAGTTGTTAATGGTTAAGACTCCTACCCTGCATTGTTAGGAGTTCGATCGAACAACGATAGCATGGAAGTCATTAACTTCAAAAAGAGGATCATGAATTTTGAGAACCAAGATATTAGGGTCATCGTGCTTATGGATATTGATGAAGGCAGGCCATACATTGAACCAGTAAAATATGAAGTTGTTAGGGGGTGGGATCATGCCTACAATATCTCTAAAGATTATATTCACCCCATAGCTGACGGAGAACTCAGTTGGCGTAGCTCTAGTTCTACATCTTCTGATTCTGAGGATGCACTTGAAAATTGGCAAAATCACATGCATGAGGTGTCCATTAGGAAGTGCAGATTAATCATGCAGTCATTGCACCACATTGTGACCGAGATTGCAAAATTACCAGTTTATGAAGGGCTTCCTGAAATTTTTGTGTTCTTAATGGAATTTGAAGAAAAGGTCTCGGAACTGCAATGATTGATGGCACTGGAGAAAGCACCGAAGGCTACTCCAACACGCTGGTGGGAAACTCACAAAAATACAATTACTAGAGGGGCCAGTGTCGATGCTTGATGACAGTTTACCTCGGTAATGCAGAGGCATACCACGCTGGGAGGTATGATATATGGAATGACCTTGATCGTCATTTGATGGAATGCTAAACATTGTGGGAATCGTGACCAAAGGATGAATGGGTCCATGCCTTTATTCACACCCTGGATAAAATTCCAAGATCATGGTATGTATCAGCGAAGATACAAATGGACATAACAACTTGGGAGGAGATGAGAGTTTTCTTTGCGCAGACATTTCATTTTGTAAACACTAACCCCAATGCTAACAATATACTTTAGATTATTCAAGATGTGGTTCTAAAAGTTGTACCAGTCGCATACCCTGTGGATCCACATGCAGTCGATAATGGAATGCTATAACATGTTTGGTGAACCTAAAGATGATGACAAGCTATGGATATCAATATCCCAGAGACAGAAGGAATTCAAGATGTTGTAGCACCAAATGTACCAGCTGATCCCATGAGTCAGCCGTGGAAGATCAGAAAGGTTAACATTGGGACAGAAGAGAACCCAAAACTCACAAGTGTTGGGGACTATTGGGATGAGGTGGGGACTATTGGGATGAGGAGACCATGGAAAAAACCACAGACCTACTACATGATTTTCAATGTCTCTTTCCAATAAAGTTCTTAGAAATGAAGGGGATACTGGGTGATATAGGAGAGATGAAGATCCCATTAAAACTAGATGCAAAACTAGTACGATAGAGGCCATATCGCTTGAATCCATGATACAAAGAAAGAGTCAAGGATGAACTTGACCAGATGCTGGATGCTGGAATCATTGAGCTAGTAGAAGAATAAAAATGGATCAGTCCCATGGTGGTCCAAGACAAGAAAATGGGTGAAGTTTGGATCTGTGTTCACTTAATAAAATTGAATGATGCTTGTATGCATGATCCCTTTCCGACCTCGTTCACTGATGAAATACTTGAAGGAGTAGGTGGTCAAGAAATGTACTCTTTCATAGATGGATTCTTTGGTTATCACCAGAGTAGAATCACCAAGGAGGATCAACATAAAACCATATTTGTCACTGAGTGGGGCTGCTTCCAATAAACGATGATGTCTTTTGGGTTGAAGAATACACCTACAATATTTTCTCGATTTGTCGTTGTGACATTTAAAGATTTCATTCAGAAGTTCCTATAGGTGTATATGGATGATTGGACAGTGTATGGCCTAATCAAGGATCATTTGGGAAAACTTCGACTAGTGTTGGAAAGGTTTCGACAGCATCAGATCACGCTGAAATCCAAGAAGTGCATTTTTTGTGCACCATTTTATATACTGTTGGGTCACATTGTGTGCAAGAAAGGATTACTGGTTGATCATGAAAATATCACACTCATTTTGATCTTGCCACCACTGACCAATTTAAAGATGCTTAGGGCAACGCTGGGGCACACTGGGTACTATTGCAAATTTATTAAAGGATATGCTGCAATCATTGCCCTGATGGAGAAACTACTAAAGAAGGATGTTGTCTTTAAATGGAGTCCAGAATTTCAAAGTAGCTTCGACATGCTGAAGGGCAAGATGGCTTCAGCAGCAATACTTGTATTCCTAGATTGGAACAAATAATTCCATGTGCATGTTGATGCATCTTCTGTTGCGCTAGGAGTAGTGCTTGCACAACTAGGAGAAGGAGATATGGATCACCCAATTAATTTCGCTAGTCGAAAGTTGTCATTTACTGAGAGGAATTATACGACCATAAAGAGCGAAGGTCTGGTGATGGTTTATGCGCTGTAAAAATCCAGGCATTACCTTTTAGGAGGCCACTTCAAGATGTTTAATAGCCACTCTACTTTGAAGTATCTGGTCAATAAGCCTGTGTTGGGGAGTAAGATATGCTGCTGGTTACTTCTCTTTTAGGAGTTTGATTTTGAAATAATTGTAAAGCTGGGTCACTTGAATGCTGGCCTCGATCATTTATCCAGAATTGAAACATACGAAGAGCCTACTAATATTGAAGATAGACTTCCCGATGCACAATTATTTCGATTTGACATGGCAGAAGACCATTATGCCCCAATAATCCAGTTTTTAGCGACAGGAATTGCACCAGAAGAACTTTCTACAAGTCAAAAGAAGCAGTTGGTGGTTAAAGATTCTGATTATCAGTTGATTAATGGACACTTGTATAAGCTGGGACTAGATGAAATCTTGCGGCTATGTGTCCTACCACATGAACAAGGGAAAATTTTAGTGGAATCACATGCAGGAGTCACTGGGGGACACTACAGGGGTCATGAAAAAACAAGGAAGGTGCTTTGCGCAGGTCTTTGGTGGCCTACCATCCATAATGATGCGACAGATTATGCACGAAATTGTGATGTATGTCAACGCACTGGGAATCCATCACAATGAGATGAGATTCCACTGGTACCACATGTGACTTTGCAACCTTTCGATAAATGGGATGTGGATGTTGTGGGTCCAATCAACCCACCCTAAAAAAAAACTAGTATGCGGTACATAATCACAGCAATAGACTACTTGACAAGATGGGCGAAGGATGCACCAGTAGTAGATTGCATTGTGGTGATAGTAGAAAGATTTATCTTTGATAACTTTGTGATGTAGTTTGGATGTCCAAGGGTATTGATGACTGACCAAGGAAACCATTTTATCAATCGCACAGTAAGAGCACTAATAGAGGAATTGCAGATACAACACAAGAAAAGTACAGCATATCACCCATAGGAAAACGGGACTGTAGAAGCATTCAACAAAATCTTGGAGCATGCAATTACAAAGGTATGTAATGCTAACCGAGATGACTGGTATTTGAAGATTCCAGCTGCGCTACGGGTGTATCGCACCACATGAAAAAGGTTGATGAGGAAAACACCGTTCAAATTGGTATATGGGCAAGAGGTAGTCATGCCTTTGGAGTACATTGTCCCTAGTCTGCGCATTGTAGCAGCAACCGGCATGGATGATGACGCAACCTTAGAAGAGCATGAAATAGAGTTTATGCAGCTTAAAGAAGACTATTTTATTGCAAGATTCCATCAGCATGTTGAGAAGGATCGACAGAAGGCATGGCATGATCGCCTTATAAAAAACCAACAGTTTCAGCAAGGGGATTTAGTGCTGCTCTATGAAAACAAGTTATTGAAGCATCCAGGTAATTTACAGATGCACTGGTTAGGTCCCTATCTTGTTATATATATTATCTCTTAGGGCATAGTTCAATTGGAGCAATTAAATGGGGCAGAGCTGCCAAAGCTTATGAATGGCAGCCGCTTGAAGCCCTATCACACGAGGCAAGAACCACACAATGCCTAAGGAACTGCGCAATGTATATATATATATATATATATGTAGGATATATAGAAAATGGAAGGGCATGCCAGAAGGAAGGGGTTGCACAAGAATAAGGGGGCATTACCACAGTTAGGTAGATATATCGCGACAACCACAGGGCTGAGATTTAGTCAAATTAGCAATAAATATGGGTAGTTAAAAGCAGTTAGCCGATGATGCTTGGTGAAGGGATGTGCATTTATGGATGATCTGACCTTTGGGTTGGCAGAGTCAATGGCGTATTTGGGTATTTAATATAGGATTTAGCCATGATCACTGTGGATGATTTAGTAATGATAAACAATGGATCACCTAGAAGCTATATGAATGGGTTCGACATAGGGATGGAAGCACCATTGATCTGAGTTGCAGTTGCAAAGATTTATTGAGAGAGTTGTAGGGTGAAGGTGAGAGTGCCTCATGACTGTGGGTAAGTGTTGCAGGACGGAGAGTAACCATGACACAATTGAGATTTCTAGCCAACGAGACTCACCCATTCAACCAGTTGCCATAGTAGAAGAAGTCAACATCATGCATATTGGGTCATCTAGCATCCTGATGAAGAAATGAGGGGTTTAGCAGCAATGATCCCTAGTGCCAACCAAGAGGCAGAAAAGGACATCAACAAGGGCACAGGAAGATAGGGCTACCCAGACAGGGCCATCCAGCTCTGGAGATGTAGATTCCATTGTTCGCATCGGGGTCTTTGTCAAGGAAATTCTTGGTTATATTACTCCCACCCGACCTGGTATGAAGCCTTGATGACTGACCAAAAACTAGAAATATCAACCAAATATGCCACCGTTGCCGCAAGGGATGGTGTGCACTACCGACATAGTCCCTGCATTGATGAAAATGAAGTACAAGGACCATGACTTGCTACTATGGAGGGATGTAGTGAACAATCCCTATGAGTCACTGCCTTCAGTCGTAGGTGGACCAATCGTGAGTATTCCACAACCATGGGCACAAGGGCTGGATAAATCTGGGTTGCTGGGGCTCATTAACATGCCACATTTTGGGTGGTTGAATGAAGTGAATGCGTGTGTAAATCAAATTTTGGCTTTCTTTCATGGAGGAACACTTTGGTTGGACACACCCATTGAAGTTACTATGGACCTGATCACAGAGATCACAGGGTTACCAAAAGATTGGGCTAGACACATCGCAATATTTCAAAGGATGGGATAATGAAAAGCAGTTGGCTGCATGATTAAAGGAGAGGTATGATTTGTAGTGCGATGGCAGAGCATATCGCATAAAATACACTAGTGAAAGAATGGTGCGAATCACTGCACAGATTTTTGCAAGTAAGATTGTCAAGAAGAATCACCCTATTCAGTGCACTTCGGGGGTGATTGCATGTGTGCAGAAATGTGCTGAGGGAGTCCAAATGAATTGGTCCCTCTTTTTGTTGAATCAATTGACTGAGGATGGGGTCGTAGACTAGGCCGGGGAGAGGCCCTTCACTTATAGTTGGTTATTGATCTTAATTTCATTAGTGGTTTGGATGGATCCAGAAGACTACCAATGCATGAATGTGGAAGCTGTTAAAGTGTTCAAAGGCACACGATATCAAAATTTGTGGTAGGTAGAAGAGACCAATCGGCAAGTGGATTGTGCAATCTACTTTTGGGTCTACTGGGAGGCGTTACAAGCAGTAGTGGTCAAAATTCCATGGTTATCAGATGCAACAACAGTAAATTATCAATGGATTATGTGGTTCGCCATCGAGCCACATACTATTTAGATCCAGGCCCGTCGCGACCCTGACAAGCAATGGCTTCTAATGGATTATAAGGTGACATACAAAGACTTGGATGCAGTGGTTTAGGATTGGCTAGTAGAATGGCGTGAACCAGTAAGTGCAGAGGAAGTATCGGTAGGACCACCCACAAACATACCAGAGGATCTGGTTTGAGGAGATGACTAGCAGAGTCACCATGAATTTGACGGTAAATACTCCATAGAAAACCCCATCGATGTTGAGGCGCAACGTATCTTTAAGGAGATAAGGATGAAGCAGAAAATTGAATAGAATTCCAACATCAGTACTAGATACACATTGGAAGCTCAATTACAATGAAATATTAAAGCCGTCACAGACTCATTTGATGTTGCCGCAAAATAAATGCGGAGGTCTTCTAAGGAAGGTTTTGCTGAGGTACACACCAAGTTAGATTCTATATATAATTTCGTAGCAAGAAAAGGTCTAGAAAGTGTAGCTGTGTAGGATTTCATGTCAATTAGCATTGAACCGTGGGCTAGGAATGTTTAGGTTCCACTGAATGCAATCGACGCTGGACTAGAGGATGTCAACTCCTCACTGCAGCAGCTACAGATCATTGCATTGGACATCAACAAGCTATCGACTCAGATGCTAGTACACATGTAACAGGTCGCCAACCAGGAGTTGGATGATAGACAAAAGGAGCTCAGTGACCAGTACTTATAGTTGTAGACTAAAGAAGAAGCGATGAAGAAGGAACTTGAAGAATTGCGACAGGTAAGGGAGCAGCTGATAGCAGAAAAAATGCAGGAGATTGCAGCATTGAAGATAGCGTAGGAGGAACCAAAGAAGAAGACTACTATAGAAATTACTGAATTGAAAAAGGAAACTGACTGCCTTTTTATTGAGAAGGTGCAACTATTCACCAGTCAGGGTTAGGTAGAAGAGGCCATTACAAATGCCTTCTAGTACAACAATGAAAGCACCATAGAGCTAGATGCAGTCGCCAAGGCCAAACAACTTGGAGAATTCATATCGCAACTCAAGTTGGACAATAACCTGCTAAATGCTATGGTTTACCTAGACACACCACCAGAGCAGGTTGTAGAAAGGAAGAGTGCCATTGAAGAGATTGCAACATAGTTTGATGACATGGTGCAAGATGCAAAGAAGGTCACACAGGCAACGACACAATTTTGGGGTAGTGTCATTCAAGATGAACAGCTAGATCAAATCACCAAGAAACTGCAGGAATCTGAGACCCAATTGGCAACATTGAAAAAAATGATGTTAAGGACAATGCCACCAATTATGTCGATCACACAATCTCCAAAACTGAAGGAGCTCCAATAGCGAGTTACAAAGGCACAGGAGCGACAACGAAAATGCAGTGACCAGCTCGATGAGTTCCAAGAGATTGGCGCACAACTGTCGGTAAAAGAAGTCACTACACTGTAGGATGTGTAGGACAGGAAGAAATAGGTCAATTCCAAGATGGTGGAGCACTTGGTGAAGCAGGATCACATTACATGTGAGGATGTTGCTGAGAAATTCAAAGTGCAAGTCACATAAATTTCTCAGCAATATGAAGACTTCAAGATTAAAATCAACGAGTACACTAAATCTTCCTGATGTGGCTCGAGGATGAGCCATAAGACTATGTTGGGGGCCTGTTGGCAATGGGTTGGGGTAAGTTGTGTAGCAACACGAATGCTGTGCAAGCTCAGAAGACACCGCGCAAGACGAAGATAGTACGATAGGTGGAAGATAGACTACTTTTGATTATTTTTGTCACTTTTTGTACTTGTTGACCATTTCTTGTGGATATTGGTCATTAGTTAGTTAAATTAGTTAGGAGTTAGTTATAAGTGGACCATGAATGTAAAGGCGCAAGCCTATATATAGAAAGAATAATTGGGAATGAAGAAATACATACATAGATATAGAGAGATAGAGAGAACAAGTTGTTATCTGTCTAAGATGAATTGTTCTCTGTGGTTGATTGCACATAAGTAATATGATAAGATGAATGTTGATTTGAATCGTTGTTATCTTCTTTTGTCTTTTTATATATTTTTGTTCCTGCAAACCTGGTGATGAATGTTAAGTGAATCTGAGATATGGATCTATGATGCAATGTTTTACCTTTTATGAATGCTGTCATGTTTTTCGATCTAGATCTGTTATAGTTATGAATGAATGATACACAATAATGAATGGTTTTGTTAGAGAAGTTGATATGATATGTTTTTCAAGATGATGAACCGTCGATGCCCTAACCCTCTTCTATACTAGGAAAACTTGGTTCGGTCAGCCCTCCCTCGAACATCTCGGTCGAGACTTCATCCGCTCTGTGGGTGTTGCTAGACAAGGTAAAGCTTGTCTGGACCGATGCTCATGGAGATCGCGACGAGTCGAGTGTCGACAGAGTGGAACCCCTACTGATTGGAATTTGTTGGTTGAGGTTTGAGCCAACACTGGTGTGAATTTTTCTTTTCCCATATTTATTCACAACAATCTTTTATAAGATCAATAATCAAATATTCATTCTAAGTAATTAGTCTTAAAGGTTATAAGCATAGAAAACTAGTGTTTGCAATCTTTTATCTTCAACATCTAAATATAACTTTTTTTTGTAAATTTCTTGAAATAAAATTGGCACTAATATAGTGAAATTCAAATTGAAATAAAATTGGTGCATTTATTATGTGAATGAGTTTGGTGTGTCACTTGTGTATGTGAGTTAGGTGAATCTATTATGTGCTTCAGTTTAGTGTGTGTATTTGGTTATCTTAATTATTATCATCTTAATTGTGTTATGAAATGTCCTCACCTTTTTTCTTCACATATTAGAGTTAATTGTTGGTGGCCAATCCTTCAATGTCACTTAATGAAGTGTGATCAAACTACCATAGTACCACTATGCACCATTTAGAAGGTGTAGGGATTCCTATTTCCTTTTAAACATTGCTTCATTCTATCACATTCCCATATCCTTATACCAATCAAATTAAAATACTACCCAATGAGAAACCATACCTATGAGGAAAATGAGCGGTGGATAAATAGATGTGACATTGTTTCATTTGATTGTTTACAAAGAATGCATAATCGTCGGCCTTGAATTTGTCGTTTTTGCAGAAGGTATTAAGTAAGGACTCTACTACAAAGTTTCAACCACATATGGATTCTCGATTGGATGAAAGAAAATTGATCCACCAAACCTTAGACGACCACCATTTTTATTTTGAGACTCACTTTAATGCACGACTTGGTATCCCAATTTATCACTATAGTGACCCACCAATTTGTTCTTGGAACACCATATTTAGTATCGTCCTAAATTTGGATATGACCTCTTTGCATCTAATTTATGAATAGATTCCAAATGGGTGCATGACCATTTGATAGGCTAGTAGTTCCATTGGTCATCTAGTCTTAATGCCAAATGTCAAAGGAGGTCTTCTTAGCCACCCAGTGTAGTGGGGATTTCTCACCTACTACGTGCAAAAGAACCTACCCTAGATAGTCCAGATCATAGGGTAGAGTTAAAAAATGGTAATGGGAAACAAACAAGAATAGTAATAACAATATTTTTAGATTTTTTTAGATATATTCTACTAACTAACAAAAAGAAAAGCATTCATACCTTTTCTGTAATGTGGGACACCGTATCCATTCTAGGAAATGGTCCCATAACTCCATGGTTTGGGTCTCCACAAGTGGTTGTCAAATGGGGGAATGGATACAAATGGGTATGGAGAAATCTCAACATACACCATGGGAATGATATGGTGAAAATGGAAGAACAATGTGAAGTGAAGAAAAGTAATGATGTGTGATGTGCCCAAAAGTGTGGCTAAAAGTTAAGGAATTAAGGAATGCGAGTAAAAAGTATTTTGGGGGAGGCCTTCACAATGTATTTATAGGATGATCCAAGGTTTTTTGACCCATTGTATTTTATTGTGCATGGTATTTAGCTATGGTTTTTTATCCATTCTCATTTTAGGTTTTTTCGGTCCTTTTTGGAGAGGGTGGGGATAAATCACAATAAATGCTCAACTTCCCTTCATTAATGGGGAAGGAATAATAGTGTTTTGGACCATATTTGGTGGATTTTTGGTTGTGAAGGTCAAAATGGAGGAAATAATGGTGGGAATATGATGTATGATTATGCTTTAGACCATGGAGAGATGATAAATTTTTGGTGTTAACAGATTTCCCCCTGATGTGTGAGGGAAAGAGCTCATCGTATGGATGATAGACATCACAGGATCAAGGGAAAATGGTGACAATGGTGGAGAAACTAGAGAGGAATACAAAGAAGTGGAGTCTCCTAATTCGAAATACGGTGGCTTTTGGTTTGTATTTATTCTAAAAAATGGATGAGATACATATAATCTCATACATGTATATGGACGAGGTGGGCATACCCATGCTCATAAAAATGTCTCAAAAATAAAAATGGGGATCGAGACACAAATGATGGGAGCTGATCAATACATATATAACTAGTAGTACATCATGGTGGCCTCAATGGGAGGATGAATACGTAAATTGATCTGAAGAAATGGTACATAGGAACAATGGCATTCTCATGGAATGCAATATCATCACAACTGATGCTCTATTGAATTTGGGTGTGCACATAACTGGATAGGCTCAATGAATGAGAGTCAAAATATTCATAGTACAATATAAAACATAAAGTACTTGAGATATATGGAAGCATGACACTAAGGGGCTTCTAAACATTGTCGCCAACGCAACCCAGAAATCACAAGCGACATAAGACTGTATGGGTCCCAAAAATAGACTCACCAATGTGCTAGAGTCAGGTGACAACTGGGGTATTTGAAAAAATAATGAAAGGACCAATACCCTGTACAAATATCAATGGTTTTATAGTGTAGCTGAAGTCGAGCACTTGAGACACAACAACCCTAAAGGAATTAAGGGATCCTTTCAAGTTGTCTAAGGAACTCATCAATGAGGTGGATGAAACCAGGATATAGGGACCTCTAGGTCTATCCCGTGTAATAGATGTGTTGACGTTAATAGAGGGAGACCTGTAACTATTAAGGAAATGAGGTCTCCTTAATAGAAGCGCGAGGGGGAAAACCATAGATATGGAACACTACTGGGAGTGAGGCATTGACTGGGCAGCAGAGGTAGGGGACTACGGGAGACTCAAAATTCCTTTGTTCAGAGTATGATGACGAGGTTGACTTGGAAGCAGATGATACTCACTCATGGGAAGGAAACCATAGCTGGGAATTTGGAAAAAAAACTGCAATGGGAGATACTAGGGGGAGCAACTATACTAGTGATATCTAGGGGATCCAAGAGAAAGGAGATAAACGAGGCCACATAGATTTCCTTTCAAATACTTTAACAAGTGTGAAAGAAAGCAAGCATGCTCGAAAATATTTTCATTCTTTTAAGAGTTAGAAAAGAGCTTAACTGAAACTCTGTAATGGTCATTCAATAAAGGAGAAAGTGTTCGATGTACCAAAAGGGGTGATAATGTGAACATGGCTAATATGAATAACAGTGGAACACTGGTGGGACCTCCTTGCGGGATGTTGGAAATTGGTAAAATAAGGGAAAGTTTGCATTATGGATGGAGTAGATGGCTTGTGGACATGCCAATATGTGCTTGGTGGCATGCAAATTTAGGTGACTCCGGGAAATGGTCTGAAAATCAGTAGGGAGAGAGACAGTCTTGTTAATATTTTATATGCTTAGCTATATATCATTAGTGTTTAATCAAAATTCACAGTAGTATCATATGAATAATCACTAAAAGAAACACAATCACAAGATAGACACAAATTTATCCTGGGAAACCTCAAGGGGAAGAAAACCCAACAAAACTTCCTCTATATAGATGTATACGATAAAATCTCAAAACAACTGATCCTCCTCCTTGCTGGTATCTCTCTATAACAAGTGAGTGTGTGTGCTTAAATGAGGAACACAACTCCTCTATTTATACTCTTTTTGTCACTTGACTTTTACCCTAACAAGTCGACCCCACTAAACTGATTGGGCTGAATTCACCTAGGAAGACTCAAAACAATATTATATTATATTCATTGAGGTACTATTGACCCGAATTATAATGGAGGTTATACCTCATAACTCTATGATGACAATGTTACAGAGAGAAACTTCCTATGGCTTGAGGTGTACCACAATAGACATATAGACAGGAGAAATCAATCCTTTCCCGATATGCAAGAGAAACTAAACATCTAACACTAAGGGACCTTAGATCATACCTTATTCTGGATGGTTGAAGTACATCCCCATTGAGATTTTTCCTATCCCGCTTGCGCTATCAATTTTCTCTCAACAACAACAAATAAGACAACATGCTATATAATATGGTGTTAGATCTACTCTAGCATATATAATCAACAATGTATAATCAATTAAACATATCCATAGATTCAATATTCATTCAAATGCACATTATTGGATAGGAAAAGGTATTTCTATTAATCAAATCAGAGATTACACAAGTGACAACCTCTGTCGGCATGTCTGCAAACTGGAGAAACTGAGTCCTCCACTTGGGCCTCCACCACCTCAATCCTCCATCTCTCGATAGCAAGCTCACAAGCAAAGGCAAGCTTGGGAAGAACACAAAGTGCTCAAAATGGACAAATGGATGTAGACTCAAGTATATGAAAGCTATGGAAACAATGGACTATATTTTCCTTGCTCTTCAATTCCTCCTCTTCAATGTATCCAATGGGTTCCTTATATAGCACTCCAAAGGGTTAATGGAGGGTCAAATCCGAGTGATCTCAAGGAATATGGAAGTCCAAGAGTCAAGTTATTCGGACACACATGAAGGAAAAATCCCAAAATATTTGGATTTATGCACACATCCCAATGTATACGGGTTTGAGGTTAAAAGTCACTTGTGCACACCAGTATGGGTTTAAAAGTCACGTACAATAATAAACAGGGGTTTTTAGAAATGAAATTGGAAACATCAATGTATAATATCAGTCCATGGGGTCTAAAGAGTCTGTAGAAGGACAGGGAAGGCCATAAATATGTGATCAACCATGTGTGGTAAAATCAAGTATAATAGATGCCCCCTAATGTGTGAGGTCAGAGGGGTAACATGATGGCCGAAACACATTATAAAATCCATCCCAGAAGTCGAGTGATGAAGAACCGGGTGGAAGAACCATCCATACATTAGTATAGTACAATAATCAATCTATGCTTGTGACTGCAAATACATATAGTAATCCTAGATACATAAGAGTACAATGGCCATGAGTAGGAATGATATACACAATGTGACATGTGTGGTCATCGCCATGTACAATATATAATGGATCAGAATCTCCATGATGAAGATATACAATGGATCAAGATCTCCATAATGGATTAAGATATCTGATATACACCGGAATCAAATCACGAGAGTTGAAATCTCATGAACATTGGAACGATCAAGGAGGTAGCATATGTGGAATGCCACCAAGATGGAAGTTCTTCTACACAAATCGCTACGAGTACATGTCCTACTATGTGAATAGAGGTGTTGTGTTCAAACATAGTAGTCCATCATCTGATTATCGGTCATTGATGTATACCATTAACGGAAACGAGATCACCCAACGATAATGAAAATGGGAATCAAGGTACACAGTTCAATCTAACAAGTGTGAATAGATGTGTTGAGGTTGAACACTTGGAAGAATCCATCGATCAGGGGACATTGATGTATTCCCAAAATTGTCGATGGTGAGAGAACCTACCATTGATGAATATAAGTCTCAAGGAACTCAAAAGAATCTAAACTCCTATTCCATAATAAATGATCTAATGTTGATGGAATGGAATCCACTAAAAGGAGGGAATTAAGGCATCCCCCATCAACCAACAAGAGGTACTCAGAAATGCTGTATAATGTCGAAGAACACGAACAAGATGTGAACGAACCAATAACTGTACCAAGAATGGCCGACATGCAAATTCAAGATAACTGAGGAATGAACAACTCAGGATTCAACCTCCTTTGAACAAGAGCATAAAGGAAAATGGTGACTAAAGGTAGGAAGAATGGACTCGACATGCAAACCGGGACATCTCTGTGACACAAGAGGCATCAACAAAGGCTCCATAAAGTTGGTGGAGATAAAATCAGAGTAACGAGTACAGCTCCTAAAGTCAAACTAATAACCCAACCAATGGGTGTCATATACAATTCTCTATTAGAAGGTGACACGACTCAACTGCTACCAAAGATAACATCTTTTCCTATCCGACTTTTTGGTTTTTATTTTTTATTTTTTTGGACTTTTTCAGATATTTTGAAAAGATTGAAAAAGAATAAAAGTTCTTTATAGTACAAAACTAGGAGGAGACGAGTGTTAGGGGACAAGAAAACTAATTCCAAGTAGTGGAAAATGCCTATGCTCAATGCAAGGATATATGTGCAGGATAACGACACTCAGGGGAAGTTCTGCTCCCGGTAAAAGGGATGATCAAGCTAAAAAGATAAGTAAAAAGGCTTTGCTTGGCTAAGCATGAGACAAGCTCAGGCTATATGGATGATAACTCAAAGTTAGGGAGCCGGCATAAAGCTCAAGAAGGAAAGAAAAACTCCTGATGTATAACTTCAAATATATTTGGATTTATGCACACATCTCGATGTACACAGGTTTGAGGTCAAAAGTCACGTGTACATGCGAGTATGGGTTTAAAAGTTGCATACAAAAATAAAGATGGGTTTTTAGGGATGAACTTGGAAACATCAAAGTATAATATCAATCCATGGGGTGTAAAGAGTCTGCAGAGGGACAGGGAAGGCCATAAATATGTGATCAACCATGTGTGGTAAAATCAGCTATAATAGACCAAATACAATAGTAACATCCCAACGGAGGAATAAGACATCTCTCTTGGGTTACATTAGTAAAATACATTTAGAATATTCTTCAAAGTCACAATATTTCAACACTCCCCCTTAAGGAGAATGGTATCCTAGTGACAACAACATCATCAACTATAGGAGTAACGAGAGAGAGAATCTTCAACATTATAAAGGTAATACATCTATACGTCATAGGAAGTTTTCAACAATCATCAACAACTGGAACAATTATTGGAATATATTCAATATCTTCAGTACTGGAACATCATCTACTACAACACTAAGCCATCATCTTCTGCAACACTCGATCAATTGATCCTTTGCAACAACACTTCGATCTTATTGATCCTTTGCAGCAACACTTGGATCTTCTCGATCCTTTGTAGAAGCACTTTGATCTTCTCAATCATTTGCAACCACACTATGATTTTCTTGATCCTTTATAGCAACACTTCAATCTTCTCGATCCTCTACAACAACACTTCAATCTTCTCGATCCTTTTTCGCAACACTACCTGCAATACACATTATCTCTTTACGGGATGATCAATCCCTATCACTTTAGGACATAGGTTCAAGGACGATGTAATTCTCATTAGCCTACTCCACCTTAACGAGAAGGATACATAGTATCGACCAGCTAGATTGTCTGCAAATGAATTCTAGACCACATTGTCTACATTTGAATGTAGATCTCGTCCGCAAATGAATGTAGGACCTATTTTCCGCAATGAATCATCATAGACCATCCTTAGCCTGTTAGAGCTAGGACCAATCCCAAGTGAGTGTTATTTTATACGACATATACAAGTGAATGTAGTCATACTCTCCATGCGAGAGTATCATCTGCAACTGAATGGAGGACCTGTCGTCTATAAGGACTCATCGTAGAACATCCTCAACTTGTTAAAGATAGGAGCACTCCCAAGCGAGTGTTATTTTATATGGAATCTACAACTGAATGCAGGAACACTCTGTTGGGCTAAATATTCACTATCTAGTACAACACTTAATTGTCAACCCAGGGAGGTAAGCTTGTGAGATGAAAACACTGTATATGCAGGATTAAGGCCTATCCTAATCTAATATACCCTAATCTAGATTATTCTAATCTAAGTATTTATTCAAGGTGCATAATAAGAAGACTCCTGATCTAACAACTATCAAACTTATTCAAATGTAAATTCCTAATATTAATTAGAATACTCTCACATATACAAAACATTCAAATTCATATCCTATCCTAATTACAGAAATGAAAATGCTCTTTAAACTATCTTCAAAACAATTCTAAAACTAAAGCATAAACTAAGAACTATCTAACATAACTCCAAAACTTGAAATAAATAGAAAACTATTTATCAACATAGAAAAAAAAATAAGTTGCAGAAAATGAACTAAGACACAGAAAACAGAGTAAGTTATAGAAAGAAAACTTATGAAGTTGATGTATCATTTAGAAAACTCTTCTTACATTAATGGATTTTAAGAAGTTTTAATACTATTCCATATCTTACTGATTCATCCTAAAAATGAACTGTTTCCGTGACCAAAACTATTACAAACTAATTTATATTTTAAGACTAAAAACAGAGTAAATATAATTTGCTGAATAAATACAATTAATCTTTAAAAACAGAATTGAATAAACTTATAGCTTTAAACCAAAACGAAAATAAATTCCATTTGTATGTCCTATAAAAAAAGAAAACATAATGAAGTTTATTAATCTAGATGATCTCGGGTCAGCTGACTCATGCATGTAATAACTAGGATACAGGAATTCTAAGCCTATTTAAAAACTACATTTACTCTACAAGACAATTCAAATACAATTCATAATTTGAAAACATCATTACCTATTGCAATTTGAAAGGAAATTGGAAATTAAATAAATTCAGAACATAATAAGAATTAGCAGAATTGAAATTAATTATGATTAAATTGGAATTGAAACCTACAACAAAACAAATCAGATATAAAATTTGAATCCACGCCAAAAAAAATCAGACCTACAATACTAAGTATTTAAAACAGTACTTTTAAATCAACCTATCCTATTACCCGAGCTCGGTTCTAAACTAACAAGTACTATGAATATTATCTCATTACAGTAAATAAAATTTGATTCTAAAGTTAGTTGATTAAACACAATTCGTATTTTTAATGGGAACAAAAATAATTAGCTAATCTAATTATAAACAGTTAAAATTACAAAGAAAGGGCTTATGGTCTGTGTTGGTGAATCCTTTCCAACGAGACCACAAGTCCTTGGGAAGTTTACAGACTAAAAATACTTAAGCTACAGGCATATAAAAAACATTAGCAATATAAACTAGATCAAACTATGATTTACCAAATTAATTGTGCTTTATAAAAACATTGTAACTCTATCATATTCATAAAAAGAACTAGAAATTAGCAACACAACACTTCTATTAATCGTTCATTGTGTTCTGCATACATATCATCATCCCTGTCTACATACACGCTACTCTATTTGCTTCTCTGTATCTTCTTGCCATTTTATTTTCGATCTATGTTTCTCTTTATATAACTCGCAGGCTGAGATAACCATTACTGAATTTACAAGATCAAACTCAAACTACATTTAAGAATGCAACTGTTCGATCCTTAATTGACGGTTAACAATATGTGATTTGGTTTGCTGTCGAATAGCAGATCTTCATCTCTATGGCACGTAGTTCCTAGAGATGAAGATTGCATTAATTTAAACATGAGTAATCAATGCAATGAAGATGCGAAATTGGAGATGGATAAGCTCGGAGTTGGTTTGAACAAGCTGCGGATTTGGTTGAGCAAGCTGCCGATTTGGTTGAGAAAGATGCCACGTGTAGAGAAGCTTCCAAATAACTAATTGTTGCTGAATGCTAATGTGTACTGCAGAAATATAGAATATGTTGCAGAAACATAATTAGTCACAAATCCTTCTACAAATAACATTTAAACTCTAAATTAAAGGAAATTAATGAATTATCATAACTTAATAACTTGCTGAATATTTTGGGTGAATATGTGAAAATGGAGAAGGATTTGTGGGATAAAAGGATCAAATGAAGAGATTATGTTGATGTATTTGTAACTTCGGAATGTATTCATCTATGTATCTTATGTATTGTAACCCGATGTTTATTCCAGGATGTATCTATTATGTAATTGAGTCATGTTGTCATGCCCCGATGTTCCGATCAGGAGAATCAATAATGTAAACAAGTCATGTCAAGTCATAGTGGGTAACACTTCGATTGTCTAAGGGTTAAAGTCCCCGCAGTTCCGTGGCACTAGGGTTATTAGACTCTCCAAGTAGAGGTTGGCCCTAGTAGGGTTTTAGTCATGTCGGGATTAGTATAAATAGAGAGCCGGACTCTCTATTTAGCACACATCACTCACACACTCAAGTGTAACGCATAGTTGAGGAAGGAGAAGACACTGGGGATAGACAAGAAGAAGATTACTGCTGTCGGGAGTGCATCTTACTGTTTTGGGGTTTTACATCTTGTGCTGATTCTATCTCTGAGGAATTTGTGGGGTTTTCTCCATTTATGGTTTCCCCGATGAAAAACACTATGTTCATTGTCTCTTGTGTTTGATTATTGTACTTGTTGTTCTCTCTGTAAAGATCCTGACATAATGCTAGCTTGAATGTTGAAAAACTAACATGGTATCAGAGCTAACCTGAGAAGAAGACACTGTGTAGCTACAGGAATTAGGGCTTCCTAGTTTGTGGATCTTCCTCCATATATTTTCAGCAAAATTAAGGTGGAATAACTCTCCTCCTTGGGGCGCATCTTTCTATCGAAGCAGAATCCAATTCTAAGGTTTTTCAATTTTGGACTTGTCACTACTACCGAAAATTAGGGATTTTCACAGAAGAGGAATTTTTCAGTGAGCCCAGGCCTGGATTGATCTCCTCCCCAAAATCGAAGTTAGGGTCAAATTTCAAGACATTTGGGTGGACAGAACTCCGTAAAAGCAAAACCCTAATTTTCTCCTGAACCAGCTCTGCAGGATTTCAGCTCAAGTTTCAGATCCAACATCTTGACCCTGGTAAGATCTAAAATCTTTTGTATTTCCATTTGAGGTTCTCAGTTAAGATGTCTCATCATACCAAGCTTGATGAAAAGCTTGAGGGAGCTGTAACTTCCGAGCCTGGAAGTATAGGATCTCCTTGGTCCTGGAAGAAAATGAGCTAGACTCCTACATCCATGAGGAGGTTCCAGTTCTAGAGGGAGATGAGGCAAAGGCCTTACATAAGAAGAAGATGGTTATGGAAAAGAGGATCATTGCTGATTCTATCAAGGATCACCTTATCCAACAGGTGTCCTCTCTCAAGACACCTAATGCTATGTTTGATGCCCTAACCAAATTGTTTGAAGGGAAGAACATAAACTGGAAGATGACTTTGAGAAACCAACTGAAGAATGTGAAGATTCAGAATGCAGAAACAATCCAGTCTTCACAAGAGTTTCTCAGATCAAAGAACAACTAGAAGAAGTTGATGAAGAAGTGGAAAATGCAAATATTGTGATGACTACCTTAAATGGCCTTCCTAGGTCGTGGGATTCTTTCATCCAAGGAATCTATGCTAGAAAGAAGTTAGTCAAGTTCAGTAGACTATGGGAAGAGTGCTCTCAAGAAGAATCTCGGATAGCAGCTTGAGAAGAGAAGATGGGAAGTGAATATCAAGCTCTCACGGTACACTCCAAGTCTCACTCCAAGTCAACCAAAAGAAGATCTCATAGCTCCAGAGGTAAGCACTCTCACAAAGATATCACTAGAAAAGATTTATATAGGATCATATGTTATACATGTGATGAAACAAGACACTATGCAAGGAATTGTCCTAAGAAATAGAAACTAATGAAGAGGAGCAATAAAAGAAGACATCATGCTCATGCTGTAGAGGATGATGAACCATCTAGGAAGAGATCCAAATATGAAAGTGAAGATTCTTCAAGTGAGGATGAATATGTTCTGATCTCTTCTCTCACAGGTAACATTACTCATGGAAGTGATGATTGGCTTATAGACAGTGGGGCTTCCAACCATATGATTGGATTCAAGGAATCCTTCGTGAGACTATCAGAACATGAATCACCTCACAAGGTAAAGTTAGGAGATGACTACCAATATCCAATAAAAGATAGTGGGGAATCTTCCTATAAAACAGACTCTGGAAAGTCTCTAACAATGAAAGAAGTATTGTTTGTTCCAGGACTCAAGAAGAACCTTCTCTCCATATCAGCATTAGATGCAAAAGGAATGCGGGTTGCATTCATAGATGGTGAAGTCATCATGTGGTCAAAAGGAAAGACTATCGATGATGCGGTAGTGATTGAAAAACAAGAAGGAGGATTGTACAAATTGAAGGGTCATCCAGAACAAGCCTTGATCCATGACACAGTAGAGCCAAGTGAACTTTGGCATAGAAGGCCTGCACATGTGCATTACAGAGCAATACCTATTGCAAGAAAAGCTGTTGAAGGTCTTCCAAAAATCCAAGCAAAACATGATGGGGTCTACAAAGGATGTGCGAAAGGAAAGAATACAAGGAAGACATTTCCAAGCAGCGAAAGCAAAGCAAAATGAATCTTGGAAATCATCCACTCCGATGTATGTAGTTCTATGTCATCAAACTCACTAAGTGGGTATGCATACTATGTTTCTTTTATTGATGATTTTTCTAGGAAGACATGGGTTTACTTCATGAAGAACAAAGAAGAAGTATTTATTAAGTTCAAGGAATTCAAAGCCTTGACTGAGAACCATACTGAAAATAAGGTCAAGACCTTTCGATCTGATAATGGCGGAGAATTCACTTCAAATGAATTCAAAGAGCTATGCAAAGAATCAAGGATTAACAGGGAGTTGTCCACTCCTTATAATCCACAATAGAATGGTATTGTGGAATGGAAGAATAGAATTATCATGGAAGCTGCAAAAGCAATGCTTCATGGTCAAGACCTTCCTATGCATCTTTGGGCGGAAGCTTCCAAAACAACGGTGTATGTACAGAACTGTACTCCACATAGAGTACTTGAGAACAAGACTCATGAAGAAGTCTTATTCGGTAAGAAACCAGAAGTTATCCATCTCAGAATATTCGACTGTCCTGTGTACATCCACATTCCAAAAGAGAAGAGGACTAAATTAGATCCTTTAGGAAAGAAGGGTATATTTGTGGGATACTCTGAAAGCTCGAAGGCTTACAGAATATATTTCCTAGGATACAAGAAGATTGACATCAGTAGGGATGTAGCATTTGATGAAGACACAACTTACAACAAATCCAGAAAGAGACCTGCTGAAGAACCTGAAAAAGTAGAAGCACCCAGAATTCATGATACAACCATGAATGAAGAAACTCAAGAAGAAGATTGTGAATTTGAAGAACCACAAAGACCTGTAGATCCACCTCTGGAGAAGAATCCTCATAAGAGGAAACCTACTTGGGTATGAGAACTTATCCAAGGTACGGAAAGATATGGGGCTCCAGAAGAGAATCACAGAGAAAGAAAGAGGACCAGATCCTGTTTCGAGTATGTAGCTTTACTATGTGATTTCATTGATAAAGAACCTTCCAGTTATGAAGAAGTGACAGAACAAAAAGAATGGAAGGATGATATGATCAAAGAGTACCAATCAATCATGAAGAATGATGTTTGGGATGTTGTCCCAAGACTAGATGGGAAGTCAGTTGTAACTTCCAAATGGATCTACAAGATCAAACATGCTGCAGACGATAGCACTGAAAAATATAAGGCAAGATTTGTAGCTCGGGGTTTCTCTCAGAAGGAAGGAATAGACTATGAAGAAACCTTTGCACCTGTAGCCAGATACACTTCTATCAGATTAGTACTTTCTCTGGCTGCAGTGATGAAATGGAAGATACACCAGATGGATGTCAAGACTGCTTTCTTGAATGGTGTAGTGGAAGAGGAAGTGTATGTAGAATAGCCACTTGGTTTTGAGACACATGACAAGGAGTCTCATGTGTGTAGATTGAAGAAATCCCTGTACGGTTTGAAACAGGCACCTAGGACATGGTACGGTAGAATTGATAGCTTTCTATCCAGTTTGGGCTTTACCAAGAGTAAAGCAGATTCCAACCTTTACTACAAGGTCAAAGATGGCAACCCAGTGATGCTTCTACTATATGTAGATGATTTATTTGTGACAGGTATGGACGGGTTGATTACTGATACGAAGAGAAAGCTTGCTGCTGAGTTTGAGATGAAGGACTTGGGTATGATGCATTATTTTCTAGGTATGGAGGTGTGGTAGAGTGCGGATGGAATCTTCCTTGGACAAGGGAGGTATACAGTAGAGATCTTGAAGAGGTTTGGGATGATGGACTGCAAGACTATGGCCACACCTATGGCATCAAACCTAAAGCTATTGAGTGATGCTTCATTAGAGTTGGTTGATGCTATGATGTATCGTCAGATGATTGGGTCTTTGATGTACCTAACGAACATGAGACCAGAAATTTTCTTTGTTGTGAACACCTTGAGCCAGTTCTTGACAGATCCGAGAAATGTTCACTTGATTGCTGCAAAGCATATTCTGAGGTACCTAAGGGGTACAGTTGATTATGGGCTCAAGTATGATGCGAATCAGAAGATTAACTTGGAGGGTTATGTTGATTCAGATTGGGTAGGCAGTGCCATCGATAGGAAGAGCACTTCAGGGTGTTGCTTCAGTATGGGATCAGGTGTGATCTCTTGGTTTAGCAGGAAGCAATCCTGTGTGGCACTGAGTACAGCTGAAGTAGAGTATGTCGCAGCTTGTTTAGCTAGTTGTGAGGTAGTATGGCTGCGGAAGCTACTGTATGATTTATTTGATCTCCAGATGGATGATACTTGTATACATTGTGACAACAAAATTTGCATGAGGTTGTTAGAGAATCCAATGTTCCATGACAAGTCGAAGCACATCGAGCTCAAGTATCACTATATCAGGGATATGGTGCAGAGAGGAGTAGTGAAGCTCTAGTATGTTGCGACGGAGGAAAAAATAGCTGATGTGTTGACAAATCCATTGGCCAGAGTGAAGTTTGAGTACTTCAGGGAGAAGCTTGGTGTTCTCTAGATCAAGATTTCCTCCAAGGGAAAGTGATGAGTCCCAAAGCCATTCTGACGAGAAGGTCAGATGTAAGGGCTGAGCCATTCTATCATGGTGAGAGGATTCGGTTCCTTCCATGTCAGATATGAGTGCTAAGATCCAAAGCCATTTTGACGAGCAGGTTAGATGTAAGGGATCAGCCATTTTGTCATGGTGAGAGGATTTAGTTCCTTCCATGTCAGATATGAGTGCTGAGATCCAAAGCCATTCTGACGAGCAGGTTAGATGTAAGGGCTGAGCCATTCTGTCATGGTGAGAGGATTTAGTTGCTTCCATGTCAGATATGAGTGCTGGCCATTCTGTCGAGTAGGACAGATGTAAGGGAAATTGCCACTCTCTGGGAGAGTGGAGGCACCTGGTTCGTTACCAGGTAGCTCAGTCT
Organism: Pseudotsuga menziesii; assembly: GCA_001517045.1. NCBI lineage: Eukaryota > Viridiplantae > Streptophyta > Pinopsida > Pinales > Pinaceae > Pseudotsuga > Pseudotsuga menziesii. The sequence goes on along the minus strand of LPNX010046740.1, from coordinate 606,335 downwards.
GGAACTGGGGGCCTTTCTGACAAGGGTGGAGGATTTGGTTCCTTCCAGGTCAGATGTGAGTGCAGGCCATTCTAGCGAGGGTGTGGGACTTGTTTCCTACCAGGTCAGATATAAGGGCAACTGCCATTCTCTGGGAGAATGGAGGCACCTGGTTCGTTACCAGGTAGCTCAGTCTGGGATTAGGGGCCTTTATGGTGAGGGTGGAGGATTTAGTTCCTTCCAGGTCATATGTGAGTGCAAGAATTTTTGGCGAGGGTGGAGGACTTGTTTCCTTCCAGGTCAGATATAAGTGTTGAATCCTTTTCATAGATGATAGTGATGTCCTGTCATGCTGGTGAATGTGAGTCCTGGGCCTTTCTGATGTGATTATAGGTTTCTACATGATCAGATGTGAGTGCTGGGCATGCCTTTCTGACGATTAGGTCAGATGTAAGTGCTGGGAGAAGACCTACATGATGGATAGGCCTACAACCAGCATGAAAGAAGGCTGGCTCTGTAGAACTTCCTATGACGAGATATCACACATGATGATGACCAGATGAGATCTAGATCGAGCTATGATCCAGATCCAGTTATGATGAATCCGAGAGATCCAGATCAAGTGATGATCCAGATCCAACATTGATGATCCAAATTGAGTGATGATCCAGATCTAGTAGTGATGATCAAGATCGAGTGATGATCTAGATCCAGTCTAGTGATGATGATGCAGATTGAGAGATGATCCAGATCTAGTGATGATGATCCAGATCAAGAGATGATCCAGATTTGAAGAATGAATATGACTTGAAGACTCAGAATACTCGAGATGTAGATGATGAGATGATTGATTTGATACAGAGAAGAAGACCAGTGCTGAAAATTGTGTCGAAAGAATACCTTCCTAGTTAAGAGGGAGTGTTGATGTATTTGTAACTTCAGAATGTATTCATCTATGTATATTATGTATTGTAACCCAATGTTTATTTTGGGATATATCTATTATGTAATTGAGTCATGTTGTCATGCCCCGATGTTCTGATCGAGAGAATCAATAATGTAAATAAGTCATGTCAATTCATAGTGGGTAACCCTCCGATTGTCTAAGGGTTAAAGTCCCCGCAGTTCCGGGGTACTAGGGTTATTAGACTCTCCAAGTAGAGGTCAGCCCTAGTAGGGTTTTAGTCATGTTAGGATTAGTATAAGTAGAGAGCTGGAATCTCTATTTAGCACACATCACTCACACACTCAAGTGTAGTGCATAGTTGAGGAAGGAGAAGACACTAGGGCTAGACAAGAAGAAAATTACTGCTGTCGGGAGTGCATCTTACTTTTTTGGGGTTTTACATCTTGTGCTGATTCTATCTCTGAGGAATTTGCGGGGTTTTCTCCATTTATGGTTTCCCCGATGAAAAACACTATGTTCATTGTCTCTTGTGTTTGATTGTTGTACTTGTTGTTCTCTCAGTAAAGATCCTAACATAATGCTAGCTTGAATGTTGAAAAACTACTAGATTAAAAGGTGTATATTGAGGATGTAAATAGGTGAAAAGAGTGTCAATTTGGTGGCTCAACATACTCCCACGCCTGATTATTTGCATGTCCTCATGCAAACATGTCTTTCCAAAATCTCAAAAATTTTCAACACCAATTTTTAACCTTGTCGACAAAATCAAAGATATTCAACGCTTCACTGTCCTATTTCCTGGAAAATTTCTTATACTCCCATATACTCCCATGCCTGAGTATTTGCATGTCCTCATGCAAACATACCAGATAGAGTCTTCAAAATTTTAAAACTGTGCTTCAATGTTATTGACAAGGATTATGTGGAATTTACCACAATATTCAAGTTCCTACCATCTGGTTTTGATCGAGCTTTTAGTTTATTTTTCAACATACTAATATGAGACATGTGCTTACAGGCCTCAACTCTCCAATTCCTTACTAATTTATAAAGTCGTTTTATACCTGCAACTGCTCTGTCACACTTTCCTTTCAATTTCTCATTCTTCTGCAGGAGCTTAAGACTATAAGCTCTCCATTGCTCATTATATGTCTTAGTCTCTGCAAGCAACATATATTGTTATTGTTGGGTTCGTTCATACAACATGAGATTTGCTTTGAGCTTCTTAATCATCTTATTTTTCTTCCTCAACTATGAATTACAAAAGGAATGGATGAAGTGGCCGAGACTTCAGGTATATGCTCATCATAGGGTTCTTGTATAGGCGAATGATCGTTAGAAGACCCATAATCAAATTGTTGAAGGTTAAATAGTTCAGGATCATATTCTACATGGCCTCATTTTGGAACAGGAAGATCTTCATGCATAGGTTCAGAACCAAAATCAGGAAGGATGAAATCAGAAGGTTCAACATGTACAAAATTGAATTCCTGAGGTGGTGATGGAGGAAGTGGACTTAGTGTATTTTTCTCAGGAAGACATGGCTCTGAATCAGGAGATTCCTCAAGATCAAAAAAATAGATGGCTGTACATTGAAGGCTAAATTGGAGGGTTTAAGGAACTGTTTGGTCATGCTTCTGGTGGCTCAATGTTGTATTAGGGATTCTGCGACATTAGGGATTTTCAGCTATGGTCGTTTCTTTTTGGGTTTTTGTAATATAGAGGAGAAAAGTTCAATTAGGGGTGGTTCTGGCTCTGGATCAGGGATGAATGCCAATTCACGACCTTCAGACTCATGAGAAATAGGAATGTGTGGAGAATGAGGGTTTGTAGATGAAGGAAGACCCCAAATTCTCTCCACAAAATTTACCCAACTATCCTTTCGAAGGTACAGTTCATCCTCAATAAGAATTTTTACCAACCCATGATGATAAAGACTGTTATAAGGGTTACCAGAATTATTTTGAACCCTTCTTGACATCTTTGCTAAACTTTTGTACAGGAAATAAGGGAAATTCATTTCTAGTTCTGCTTCAAAATGCAAAATGAGGCGAATATGGTAATTCAGAGTGTTAACATACCTTCCTTCACAACTCAAATACTTATGCAACACATAGAGCACATTATGCCATTCAAATTGCATCCATTCCTGAGGAAAACCCTTCTTCCAGCTCGCAGACTGATGCTCTTCTTTCAAAAACCTGGTGCAAACCGTGAGTTTTATGGGTTTATTCTTAAACCAACGTTATCCTTAATGAGGCAGACAAGTGGAACAGGAAACTATTTTCTCTAAAATTGCCATGATAAAATCACCAATGTGGATGGCTTTCCCATCAAATCCCTGGGCAAATTTCAGTGTAATGTCATCATCATGCCCCTGAAATTTCTGGAAAAACTGATACCAAACACCTTCAAATATTTCCTTGCAGGTGTTGAATTTAGGAAAAAATTCTAATACAGAAAAAAAAAAAAATTTGGTTCATGGTGTGGAGCTCCCTTCTGCCCCATAATTTTCTCTGAGATTACAACTCAGGCTGAAAACAGGAGATAAACCTGAAACTGGGAAAAATGGTAAGGGTTATTGAACAGGTATAAAATAAGTGTTTGATAGAGTTCTCGAGGATTCTAATGCAATGGATATAATGGTAATTCATAAGCCCCATATTTGATGATCATTCAGGTACAAGGCACAAAAACTCATGAAAATTTTGAATTGTTAGTGAAATGATGAAATGTTGTGTAGGAAGATAAATCAAAGGTTGAATGGATAAGAGAATGTAATTATGTTTTAAAAGGGATAAGATATTCATCTCTAGCACTACGTGCCATAGATATGAAGATTCATTTATAAGGTATAGGGATGATTATCAAATGATGATAGACATAGGTAAGGTAAAATTAAAAGATCATGAGGACAACTAAAGGTAAAATGAGAGTATAGGCTAAATCATATGAGGGCATGGGCTTAGAAATTACATAGGTATAATCCATGATACAATTTCCTTAAATTTAATGCAAAGATATATTTCAAAGAAAGGATCGCTACCTTAGATTGATATTACCTTAAAGGACCAAGTTCTTCAAAATTACTTTGAATGTCATGAGTTTCTGCTGCATGTTGTAATTTCTGTGACAGAATGGAGTTTTTGTGGCAGAGTAGAGATTCTGTGACAAGGTGCTCCTACTTTGCTTCCAAAGATTGCACTGCTATAAAAATGAGAATAATTCTTCTAAGAGGCTGTCTACTATGATGAATGTTACTGGATTCCTATAAAAAGAATAGGCTTCTCTATATCCAACATGAAGGCTGTAACCACTGAGAACTATCCATGATCACAGAGTAAAGAACTGCAAGGTCTTCATCCACGTCCTTCCCTTGTGCAATTCTACCCATGTGATTAAATTTATTGATGTCGAACATCCATAGAAATCATTGGATTACCAACCAATGAGGAGAGTTGTTAACTAATGCGAGATATTCCACCCTTAATGTTAATGGAAATCAAGGCACTCGGTACATCCTAACAGTCATGAATAGATTTGTTGGAGTCGAATGAATTGTAGAATTATCTTGCCAAGAAACATTCATGATTTTCCTTCACAAATGACAAGGATTCCTGCCATTAAGGCATGCAGGCTCCATGGTACCTCAAAATATCTCAAGTTTCAAACCCAGAAAATGTGTTGAAGTCAATGGGTTGAAACTTGCTGAAAGGAGAGCCTTAATAAATATCCCATCATCTAGCTGAGCACATAAAAAAATATATTTTTGCAGAAATGAAGTATCACCAACAACTTTATTATGGATCCTAACAAGCCAGTCACCTGATTTTCTAGCTAGACCCTTCCTAGACTGTGCCAAAAAACAGGTTTTCACAGTAAAGCTTTATTTTTCTCTTTACTTTTTCTCTCTTTTTTTTTAATTTCCTAAACTACCCTATGCTACTAGAAGTGGAAATGCTCTTTCAAGTGTATGAGTACTTCCAGTGTAACCACCTACGAATCAGGATTTCTAAAACATCATTATTCACATACTGCTTGTGAACAAACACCATGATACGAGGAACCAACTTTTCATATGATCTGGTTTTCAAAAATTGATGAAGAGTAAAAGGATGGAACTGAAAAACTGACTCAGTCCATGACTTAATATATTCTTGACTAGCTTGGATTTCTTCTTTAGTATCCTTAATTTCTAAGCCAAGTTGATATTCTTCCACTGGTACCAGGCAAACAAGAAATTCTGAAATTTCAGGTTCTAGTTGTTCTTCTTCTTCAGCTGCTTTCCCTGATTCTTGAACTCTCTCAGCAAATAATAAATGAGATATGTATAGGTCAAGGTATTCATGTTGAGGATACGTATGGATCTACCGCTTGCTTTGGAAGATGGATTCTTCTTCATATATGGACCTAATGCTGCAACAAGGATTAAATAAACCTTTTGTAGTAATAAGCCCTTCTCTACTCAACAAATTTTTGAACATCTTTAAACTTGTCCTGGTTTGAATGTCTTGTTTCATAGGTGGGTTAGTAATGTGGTTCTTACAACACCCAAATGTTTTTAAAGTTCAAATTTTAAAACTATTTGTAGAAAAATCATGCATGTAGAAAATCAAATGCATTCATTACAAAAATGAAAAATTAACTCAGAAGCAAAGGAACTAAAATTAAATGTTATGAGTGTAAAAATGGCCCAATATCTAATATGCAATTAAAATGAAAGCAATCCAACTTCCTACTATGAAACAATAAACTTGAAAAAACATTCCTACTTGAAAGAAATCCTACTTTTGCTAAAGAAAAATCACTCTTGCATACTATTAAAAGAAAAACACACTTGCATCAAAAGTAACTGCAAGAAAAGGAAACTACCTAAATTTCAAGAACATGGATACTTAAAATTAACTACGTGACAGTACGCTATCTATATTTGCAGGAAGGAAACATACTCTAAATAAATCAAACAAACTTGTGCAGAAAAGGAAAAACAAGGTTTTGGGGTAACCCACTATAGTGGATGCGGCGCAGGTTCTTACCTCTCGTCTTCCCGTTCTCCCCTACCCCTTGTTGTGTAATATAAAAACAACCTATCTAGACTCTAAATGCTTGAAACTAACTATGTGAGAGTAAACTATCTATATTTGCAGAAAGGGAAACACACTCTAAATAAATCAACCTTTACATAAAAACAAACTTGTACAGAAAAAGGAACAACAAGACTTTGGGGCACCCCACTATAGTGGATGCGTCTGGCTGTTACACCATAGAAATTCCGTGGTGAATTCATCTTTTCGTCTTACCATGCCCCCCCCTCTTGTTGTGTAATGTAAAAACAACCTTTCTACCTAGACTTCAATCACTTTAGCACCTCCCCGGCAACGACACCAAAAATGTCGGGCTAAATATTCACTATCTAATTCAACACTTAATTGTCAACCTAGGGAGGTAAGCTTGTGAGATGAAAACACTGTATATGTAGGATTAAGGCCTATCCTAATCTAATCTACCCTAATCTGGATTATTCTAATCTAAGAATTTATTTAAGGTGCATAATAAGAAGACTCCTGATCTAGCAACTATCAAACTTATTCAAATGTAAAGTCCTAATATTAATTAGAATACTCTCATGTCTACAAAACATTCAAATTCATATCCTATCCTAATTACATAAATGAAAATACTCTTTAAACTATCTTCAAAACAATTCTAAAACTGAAGCATAAACTAAGAACTATCTAACATAACTCATAAACTTGAAATAAACAGAAAACTATTTATCAACACATAAAACAAAATAAGTTGCAGAAAATGAACTAAGACACAGAAAATAGAGTAAGTTGTAGAAAGCAAACTTATGAAGTGGATGTATCATTTAGAAAACTCTTCTTACATTAATGGATTTTAAGAAGTTTTAATACTATTCCAGATCTTACTGATTCATCTTAAAAATGAACTATTTCTGTGACCAAAACTATTACAAACTCATTTATATTTTAAGACTAAAAATGGAGTAAATATAATTTGTAGAATAGATACAATTAATATTTAAAAATAGAATTGAATAAACTTACAGCTTTAAACCAAAACGAAAATAAATTCCATTTGTATGTCCTATAAAAAAAAGAAAATATAATGAAGTTTATTAATCTAGATGATATCGAGCTAGCTGACTCATGCATGTAATAACTAGGATACATGAATTTTAAACCTATTTAACAACTACATTTACTCTACAAGATAATTCAAATACAATTCATAATTTGAAAACATCATTACCTATTGCAATTTGAAAGGAAATTGGAAATTAAATAAATTCAGAACATAATAAGAATTAGCAAAATTGAAACTAATTATGATTAAATTGAAATTGAAACCTACAACAAAACAAATCAAATCTAAAATTTGAATCTACAACAAAACAAATCAGATCTAAAATTTGAATCTACAACAAAACAAATCAAACCTACAATACTAAGTATTTAAAACAATACTTTTAAATCAACCTATCCTATTACCCGAGCTCAGTTCTAAACTAACAAGTACTATGAATATTATCTCATTACAGTAAATAAAATCTGATTCTAATGTTAGTTGATTAAACACAATTCGTATTTTTAATGGGAACAAAAAGAATTAGCTAATCTAATTATAAACAGTTAAAATTACAAAGAAAGGGCTTATGGTCTGTGTTGGTGGATCCTTGCCAACAAGACCACAAGTCCTTGGGAAGTTTATAGACTAAAAAGACTTAAGATACAAGCATATAAAAAAAATTAGCAATATAAACTAGATCAAATTACGATTTACCATATTAACTGTGCTTTATAAAAACATTGTAACTATGTCATATTCAGGAAAAGAACCAACAATTAGCAACACAACACTTCTATTAATCGTTCATTGTGTTCTACATACATATCATCATCCCTCTCTACATACATGCTACTCTATTTGCTTCTCTGTATCTTCTTGCCATTTTATTTTTGATCTATGGCTCTCTTTATATAGCTTGCAGGCTGAGATAACCATTACCGGATTTACAGGAACAAACTCAAACTACTCATTAAGAATGAAACTATTCGATCCTTAATTGACGGTTAACAATATGTGATTTGGTTTGCTGTCGAATAGCAGATCTTCATCTCTACGGCCCCCTAATGGACAACAACTATGCATCAAATGTAAGTGACAAAGGGGTGTTGTTTGGATGCCTATCCCCAATGTCCTAACTTAGCTACAAGATTGTTTTGGTCCTCAAATGAGGTTACAATGTTGGTTTGAGTTAAGTTAATTTTTAGGCTAGCTTGGGGTCATGAACCAAGAGTTTCACTTTAGGGTGTGATATGTGTGCAAATTATGTGTATAAACCACATCAATATCACATTTGAGCACAAAAATGTAGATAAATAACAGTAAATGACAGTAAATATCATGCAAAATAACTATTTATTCTAGAAAATAAAATATACACAAGTAAATGAGAACATAAGGAACTGATTAGGTGTAGGAAACACATAGAGGGTCTCAACTACGAAGCTCAACTGCAGGTTCTCACATACATGAAAATTAGAACCAAAAAACAAACCAAGGGGTTGTAATGTATAAGATCTGGACATAAACAGGTTGGGAAGGGGTAGAACACATACATGGGGTGTTGACACAGATCCTTCGAGAGGGGTTCACTCTTTGCCGACACCCTTACCACAATGATCTCCCTGAGCACCGAACCAGACAGGTTTTACCCTATCCAGCAACACTTGCAGAGTAAATGAGGTCTCGCCCGAGATGTTCGAGGGAGAACTGTCAGAACCAAGTTTCTGCAGTAAGACGAAGGAATGTGCATCTACTGTCAAACTATCACAACATTACTTAATTAGAAGATCCAAGAATCGCTTCATACATTCATAGCATTATTTCAGTAGATCATAGCATTCTCAGATTGCAACAGAGTACCAACGCATAAACAGATCTACCAACATTGTATCATTCATAACAGGAAAGCATTGCAACATTAAGAAATAAACATCATATTGCAATATCACATCGTAGAAAACTGGAATAAGTAAAAAGACATAATGTTTCTCTCAATTCCCCGTCATGTCATATTAACTTCACATCCAAACAAAGTTCCATAGTTTCACTCTTGTAAAGGTTCGATCTCAAGATGATAAAAGATACCAAAATATCGTATATGTAGATCATAAAAAGATCATTTAACAATTACACTCCTATATCTACTTATAGGATTATGCCTTTACATCGGTGATCCACTTAACTCATGTTTCTAACTACTTGGACCAAAAACTACAAAATAAAAACCAAAATATACAAAATGTCACCAATCCACCTTGCACGCCATCCTTTGCCTTGCACACCAACTTTGACTTTGTGCAACATCCTTGATGTTGTAAAAATCCTTATCTCAAAAAATGCCTTCCAACAGGCCCCCAACACAATCTTGTGGCTTGTCCTCGAGCCACATCAGCTGGAAATGGTGTATGTACTGATATTTACCTTGAAATAATCATATTGTTGGGTAACCTCTTGGAACTGTTCTTTCACTTTGTTGCTGATTTCCCTACATTCCATCACTTCGCAGTCCAGTGGATGCTCAAAAATATTGGAAGTGACATCCCTTTGTCCATCCTGAACTACTTCCAACACATAAACTATTTTCATTGAGAGCTACACACCAATTTCCTAGAGTTTTTCAAGATGCACTGTCCTTCGCTATTGGTGCCCCCTTGCCTTTTTGATGCGTTGTTGCAATTCCTTCATCTTGACTACTTTCGTTATTTGCACCACTGGAGGCATTGCCCTCGATGTCCTCAATGTATCTAGTTGTCCCTCTGCCCTCCTGCAACGCATGTTGAGTTTCTCCAACTGCCCATCTTGGACTACACTTCCCCAAAACTGTGTATTTGCATCTATGACTTGTTTTTCCTCTTTCTCCATGTCCTTGAATTACGTCGCCAAATATTCAATAGTTCTTTTTTGTTCTGCAACTTGCTCTGGTGGTGTTCTTGGGTCTACCAACACATGTAGATCTTCAATGTCATGCTTGAGCTGTGTAATCACTTTTCCAAGCTTCTCTGATTTCACCTCAACATCCAAGTCTACAGTGATTTTCGGCACCTCTTGGAAGGTAGTAGAGACTACCTTTTCGATTCATGACCTATCGTCCTAGAGTTGTGATTTCTCCACTATAAATCTATCTTGCTACTTTTTCAATTCTTCAATCTCCTTTCTTGTTGTTGCTTCTTTCTCCTGTGATCACAACAGGTGGTCGCCAAGGATCTGCTCTCTATCAACCAACTCTTGAATGTGCGACCCTCTGCAATTGGACCAATCTCTGAGTTTAAAGTTCATTGATGTCCAACAAGAGGTCTTGAAATTACTAGAGTGAGGAGTTGGTATCCTCACTATTCATCTCTATTGCACGCGGTGGAATCTATACATTCTAGATTCGATTTCCTGTACCTATTTCTCCTACCTTCTGCAAAACATTTTCCTCGGGAATTCTCTACCAAATTTCATAAGTTAAAGAATTTAGACAAGTATTTACCTTGACAAAGCCTTAAATAGTCTGTTTCCTCAACTTCTCTTCAATTGTATAAGTTGTCATCACGATAGTCACAATAATACGATCTACTTGTGAATCAGCCATTGGCACGGTGCCGCTGGCTTCACCCTATTCCTAGCTCCTCTTCGTTCTTTTTTCTTCAAATGATTGCTCCAGTTTTTAGTGCATTGGGGTCCTCGATGATTCCTTGTGGGACTCTCAGTCATTGTCATGCACCGATGTTGGTTCTACGGGTGCATCTGCTGGGGGACCCACCTCATCATCCGATAACTCTTCCACACTAACCAGTGCTTTCCAGTCTGTCGGCCAGTCCACAACTATGCCATCCAACTCCTCCTCAATTAGCTTGTATTGGGTCATCAAGCATTGTTTCTAAGTGTTGTGTCATGCTTGTACATAAATAGCATGCAACCCAATAGAAAATATAAGAACTCACCGATACTTCATCATTACTTCCAATGTAAGCTGTGGAATCGTCACAGCTACCACTTGTAATGCCTCCCAATACAACCAAAATTGTATTGCACAATCCTTTAGCTTATCTTCCTATCTCAGGAACCAAAGGTTATGTTATCACGCTCCCTTGTGGACCTGGGTAGCTATGATATCCATCCCTTGGTAGTCTTCTGGCTCGATCCATGCAACTAGTGCAATCAGGTTGAGCAACCAGATATACATGAATGCACATTTTCAGACCTACACTATCATTGCATCCTCTGTCCACTAGTTGAATAGAAACAATGACTAGTTCATCTGCACTCATGCACCACACTGCTCAGCGCAAGAAATCACCTCTGAGGTGTAGTGGTTCAGATGATTCTTCCACACTACTTTACTAGCAAGAATCCTATCTACAATGCACACCACCCTCTCATTGATTCTATCTAATTTGTATGAGCACCCGTTGCTCTCCAAATCATACTTATTCTTCATCTTCACTGCTAACCTCTTGTCGTTGTCTTTTCCTCTGAAATTTTTTGATGGGTCAGGCCCCTCCTTGGGAAACCTCATGATTTCTAAGATCAAGTCAATGGTGATTGGTATCATTAGTCCAACACTGAGTACCCTCCATGTAAGCATGCTAGTAGTTTCTTGGCGCATTCATTCACTTATGTCATTCGCCCAAAATGTGGCATGTGAATTAGGCCTAACAATCCCAACTTGTCTAGTCCTAACGCCCACTCATGTGTAGTGCACACCGTGGGATCTTCCTCCAATCCCTTCCTATCCAAAAATGGCTCCACTGTACAATCAATGAAGGCGAGCAGTTCATGATCCTCATATTTCATTTTGATCAGGAACAATGCGATGTCAAAGATGCACTTCATTCCTTTCGAAATTGTAGCCATCTTGATTGGGTACTTCTGATTTTTCATGGGTTTCTACTCCTTAGAACCAGCTTTGCATGGGGGGACATACCTAGGGATTTTTGCTTTCATCACCCTGACCCTTCCCATGGAGGCCTCATCGGCCTCTGTGTCTGCTCTTGTCGAACTCCTTGGTTTTCCCCCCTCTTCTCCCTTGTGACCAATGAGGAACACACTGGCATACTTGCTACCTCCTCTTCAATCCGTACACTAATGACAGGTGAATCCTTTTCATTTTTACTTGAAATATCTTGTGGCACTACCCACTGCATTAAGCACAAATATTATACAACTTACACACAACTCCGCATTGAATCACAACTCTGCAACTTAAACACAACTCACTCTCTACAATTGACTCACAACTCTGCAATACGATCTCGACAACTCAACTCTTCCCAATGGTGATTTCAACCTGCGAGCTACCAATTTTTATAGCGCAGGGTTGATCATGTGAATCATTTCCCAATCATGACAATTAAATCCTTCATTCATTGCTCTAATCCACCGCCGATCCTCTTGATCCAACGGTCGGATCTATCATTAATGTGCGTCCATACAAGAGTGTCGTCGGTTAACTGGTTTAAGTACTGTATTTATTGCTGATTGGACTTTATCAGGTCCCTATGGATGTTCATAACACAATATCCTAACTATGACTATGACACCTCTACTTGTGCAACCCCTTGCTCTTGACGTGCCATCCACCTACTTACCATCTTATGCAAAAACAAAGAGAATTTTTTTTTTAACTTATGCTATGCCTCAAGCATCACGCAACACCGACTCCATCCCGTAGGGTTTCATCTTGCTACCATTTACCAGCTTAGGAAGCATCACACCATCTAACTATTGCATTTGTATTGTGCCTCCCACAGGTAATAGAATTGATAACATACAGACCTAGTCAATGCATATGCAACTTACCAGGATGTTTGGTGAACCTGCTGTCATACATTAGCACCAAGTCTCCTTGCTGAAAGTTTTTTTTTCTTGATATGTCGATCATGCCAAGATTTCTATCAATCCTTCTCAACATGCTGGTGAAATCGCACAACAAAGCAGTCTTCCTTGAGTTGCACCAATTGAGTTAGGCGTTTTTCTAATGCTCCTTCATCATTCATTATGTTTGTTGTTGCAATGCACAAACTCGAAACAATGTACTCCATTGGCATGGCTACCTCCTCTCCATTCAACAACTTGAATGGTGTCTACCATGTCATCCTTTTACAAGTGGTGTGATATGCCGATAATACTACTGGAATATTCAAATCCCATTCATCACGATTGACATTACACACTTTTGTGAGTGCGTGCTCCAACACCTTGTTGAACTCCTCAACTATCCCATTTGCTTATGGATGATAATGGGTACTCTTCTTATGCTGTATATGAAGCTCCTTTGTCAGTGAAATGATAGTGCAATTGATGAAGTGACTCCCTTGATCACTCATTAATACCTTTGGACAACAAAACCGAGTAACAACGTTTTCAAATAGAAACCTCACTACTATCACAACGGTGCAATCTACAACTGGTGTGGCCTCCTCCCATCATGTCAGATAATCCGTCGTTGTAATGATATACTGTGCAGAGGTTCTCTTCCTAGGTGGGTTGATTGTACCCACAAAATCCACTTCCCATTTGTCAAATGGTTGCAGTGTCACTTGAGGTACTAACGACATATCATCCCTCCGTGATGGTTTTCCAGTTCTTTGAAAAACATCGCAATTCTACACATAGTCTGTTGCATCACCATTGAGAGTTGGCCACCATAGTCTTATGCGGATTACCTTTCTGGTAGTAGCGTGACCTGCATAGTGTCCACCTACAACTCCTACATGTGCCTCTGCAAATACTTGCCCTTGTTCATGCGGTATGACACATCACCATAAGATTTCATCATGTCCCATCTTATAGAGTTCTCCAACAATCAATTGGAAATCCGTGGCTTGAACAACCAAATGCTTCATTTGATTTGTAGTGAACCCTTCTGGTGCTGTACCCATGTCCAACAACTGAACTATTTTCTCATAGTAGTCTTCAACCATTCCAACTCTGAATAGTTGTGCATCAAGTAACCCATCTTTAGTGTTCATAGGTTCTTCGCCTATCTTAATTCACGATAAGTGCTCTGGGCTTGCATCCAAGCGAACCAGCTTCACAATTATCTCAAAATAAAACTCTTGAAAGAGAAGTAGCCAAAGACATATCTTCCCCTCCAACACAGGATTATTCACCGGGTATTTCAATGCAGAATGATCTGTGAACATCTTGAAATGACCTCCCAACAGATATTGGTGAAACTTCTACAATGCATAGACCATTTCCAATCCTTCCCTCTCTGTTGTAGTATAATTATTCTCTACAGACAATAGCTTCCGACTATCAAAAGCAATCGGGTGATCAATTTCTCATTCACCTGGTTGTGCCAACACCACTCCTAGTGTGGTTAACGATGCATCAATGTCAACATGGAATTCCTTTTCCCAATATGGAAAAACTAGTATTGGTGTTGTAGCCATCTTTTATTCAACGTGTCGAGACTTCCTTGACACTCCTGACTCGATGCAAAATGCACATCCTTCTTTAGCAACTTCTCCATAGGTGCTATGATCGTAGCATAACCCCTAACAAAATTGTGGTAATATCTCATATGGCCTAACATCGCTCCGAGTTGCTTCACATTTGTAGGTAGCGACAAGTTCAGAATTAACACAATCTTCACGGGATCGACCAACATTTATTCCTTACATACAATGTGCCCAAGCAACATCTCAAAAGGTGCAAAAAATATACACTTCTTAGAATTCAGCGCGATCTGATACTGTCGACACTGCTCCAGCATCATTCATAGTTTAGTAAGATGATCCTTTGTAAGCTCATAAACCATCCAGTCATCCATGTAAACTGCCAGAATTTTTTGAATAAAATCCTTGAACGCAACATCTACGATCCTGGAGATTATCACAGGTGCATTTTGCAGTCCAAAGGGCATCACCATGTACTGAAAACATCCCCATTTAGTCACAAATTTTGTTTTATGTTGATCTTATCTTGCGATCCTGATCTGGTGATAGACAGAAAAACCATCTATGAATGAGTAGACTTCCTAACCGCCCACTCCTTCCAATACTTCATCAGTGAATGATGTCAGGAATGGATCATGAAGCCATGCATCATTCAGCTTCTTGAGATCAACATAGATCCTCACCTCGCATGTCTTCTTATCTTGGACAACGATGGGACTGATCCACTCCGATTATTCAACCAGTTCTATGATTCCCGTATCCAGCATTCTGTCCAGCTTAGCTTTTACTCTCTCTTTGTATCACAGATTCAGACAATATGGACGATGTCACACTGGCTTTGCATTGAGCTTCATGGGGATCTTCATCTCTCCCAAACCTCCTAGTATCCCCTTCATCTCAGAAAACTTTGTTGGGAACAGATTCTGAAACTCATGTAGAAAATCAGTGATCTTCCCCATGGTTTCTTCATCCTAGTAGTTTCCAATATTCACGAACTTGGGTGCCTCCTCTATTCTAATGTTGACCTTCCGAATTTTCAATGGCTGGTTAACTTGATATGTTGGCACATCAGGTGCCACAATATCCCAACTTCCTTCAAATTCTGGTATATTGACATTCCTCAGGTCATATTCATCCTCAGGCCCTCCTGTTACATTGTAGCATTCCATCATTGACTGCACCGTATGTGTTTCATGCGTGTCCAATGGATATGCGACTGAAACTTCCTTCAACATAACATCATAGATATGTTGTAATGCACTATAAATGGCTAGATTGGGATCCACAAAAATAAAGGTGTGATTGAATCAAATCGACAATTCTTCCTAGGTAGTGATCTCTCTTCGCAGCTCAGATGATACATACCACTTTCGCCGAATTTCACCCAACATGTGTACAAAATCATGTACCCACTCATCCTTTGGTCATGACACCCACATAGTCTGACATGCGATCTGATGACCACTGGGATCATTCCTCCCATCATACCTCTCTGGGTGGTACTGTTCTACTTCACCAAAGTGAACTATCATCAACCTACGACACTATGACCACCCATTAATCAAATTCTTATGTGTATCCCACCAATGTGCTAGGGTAGCCTTCAACGCTTCATCTAAATCCAACAATCTCTATGGTTCTGACACCTTATATTCAAATTCAACAAGAAAATTAGATAAATCAGGAAATCCTTCATATACTGGCAAATCAACAGTCTCTGTTCTGACTCAACATAACAATTGAGTGATAAACCACTCTTTCAAAGTGATACCTGATGCATCCGATTATGCCAATTTTCCAAAGCATCATCTGAGTCCACTGATGCGGAGCTAGAGATTCTACAACCCAAATCTCCATCAACAGTAAGCTAGATGTAGTCTTCTAAGATGTTGTACGCATGATCCCATTCATTGACAACTTCTTCTTTAACTGGTTCAGCATACCTTCTTCCTTCATTTGGATCCATCGGAGCTTTGACTCTAATGTCGCGGTTGTCAAAATTCATCACACGCTTCTTAAAATTGATTACTACCAAACTGTCATCATCCCATCCAATCCCCAATAGTGTGGGGTATTAAATTCCACCATCAAGAACCTCAATCACATCGAAGTACACATAAGTATTCATTCCTTCAACTTCCACTACAAGATGCAGAACTCTCCCAATCGGTGTCACTCTAGCATGGTCTCGCAACTGCAAAAGGGACCAAACTAATAGTGGGATCCCCATATTCTTCCATGTATACTTGGTCAGAATGTTAACATCTGAGCCTAGATCCAAAATAACTAAATCTACCTTATAATCCCCAATCAGAATATTCATTCTCATCTCTTTTCCCGATTTCCTCTTGTGCAGGGAGTTCACAATAGACACCCTTCTCCCTTTCTCTAGTCAATGCAACAAGATCAAAACCTTGGTGAGCGCATCTGGGTCTTTTTCCAACAATAAACAACTCTCAAAGAAGTTTTGAAAGGTACCATACTACTGTGATGGTCTTGCTACCATAGTGGAATCAAAAGCAGGTGGCATTTCATAACCAGGAAACTTACCCAAATCTCTCCTTATCACGTCACGTGCTTCAAAGAATGTGTCCTTCTCAGCATCAACTTCAAATTGCACCTTCTTCTTCTCAGCCAATTGAAATTATGTAATTGGGCCATCATCTCTTATCGTCACACCTCTTCGAGTGATTACAACAACATCATCAGACTGAACTCTAGGTTCTGCCGAGATTGTCGCGACTATTGGTCCTCGGTTCTGGTTTAGTGGTGAATTCACTAGCTGGTTTACATTCTGATTCACATTTTGGTTTTGATTCTGAATCTGGTTCTGGTTTGGGTTTTGATTCTAGTTCTGGTTCTGGTTTTGATTCTGGTTCTACAATTGCGGAATGCTCCTTACTTTCCACTTTGTGATCAATTGCATACAGTTCTCAACAGTGTGATCCACAACGATACAATAAGTACACTGTGCTTGAAAATTTGGGCAATCTCTCTGATAATGTCCCATTACTCCACAGTTATAACATTGCATAGGTCCTTGATGAAAACATCCACCTCATCTTCCTCAGAATCCTTCGTGGAATCCTCCTTGTTGTTGATCTTACGGTTGATTGACTTGTTGTTGCTATGGGGGATTTAGTTATAGTGGTACATACTAAAATGATTGAGTATATTGCGACTACTGTAGAGCATACTGCATCTAGTTGTATTGTGGCTACAGTGGTCCAAACCGCGTTTGTGGCACAAACTACAATAGTAGTACAAACTGTGGCTGAGGTGGTGGTTGTACCACATACGGTTGTTTCTTTTGTTGTACCCTTTGATTCTGTTCTCCCTTAACCTAGTACATTGCATCCATTGTTCTCTCCTGGAGCAAATCATATGTTCAATAGTCCCTATCTTCATGCCCAACTAATCGATAAAATGTTCAATACAAATTCGTCGGTTTCATGACCATCTTCTGCACATACACAGAATCTTCATGTCGATGTCGATGAACTTGGCAGATGCGACACCATGGCATGCCACCATAACTCAATGGATTTGTAGCTCCCGATAGTAAGTAGTTTCAAAAATTCAAGAATTGATATTTATGATGTCCTTCTGCACAACATCAAGTACACCATATTTCTCCGCGATGTTATTTCCCCTTCTTGATGTCCTGCAACTGGATCGTCAAGTTTTCCAATTGTGACTGAATCTGATTCATACCAACTCCCATCTCACCAACAGGTGAAACCTCCAACTTCATCATGATCTCCAGAGCCTCTCTTTGTGTTGCAATCTCTTGGTGCATCAAAGGCATTATGATATGTAGTATTAATGCTATGAAGAGCCATTCTTTTCGTTGCACATCACGCATGTCAAAACTGACTCTCGCCATCAGTGTCTTGAATCGCTGATCAATGTCCCAAACCATCTCATTTGGATATTGTTTAATCTCTTTTAACTCTGTGATGTATTGCGCCTCAGATTTCAGATTTCTCAACTCTTCTATCAATCCTTTTCTGATCTAAGCCAGAGTCTTCGCTGGAGTCTTATGGGAACTTGTACAAACTTCATGAACCAATCTAGTGCATGACCTCAGAGGGTCATCACCAATTTACCCTTATTAACATCATCATCCTGAGCCTGCTTTACATTCCAAACTACTTCGTACAAAAACAAGTATTTCTTAGTATCCTCAGTTCTGTTCCCATGAAACAAAGGTAACTTTACATCATCGCCCACCATCCTGGGTCTTCTTCCTACAGTTTTTGGTCCACTACTATTAGAGTGTTGTTGACATGTCAGACAAGTTGGTGTTGAGTTTGTATTCCTTCCTGAGTGCATCGCAGTGCAAAAAAGTGTGGGTACGTTGTTGCTGGGGGTTGATATTCCTTTAGGCTCGCATGTATCCTAGTCATATCCTTCATCGCTATAGGGTCACTACATCCTTTGTGATCTCCTATGGTGGCCTCGTGTCTCAGTCTCAACATGAATCTCTCATGTCCTCTACCTCTTCTCTTGTAGAAACCTTTCTCCACCTTGTGTAAGACAAATTACTTCCTTAGCTTCCCTCACAGTCTCATCATAAATCCCATCCATATACCACATATCATTCCATTCACCCCCTCGTCTCCACGGTACCCACAACCTCTGCACACCAGGGCTCTACTCGTTGGAGTTCATATTCAATATTCCTTTTTCATAGATGAGCATCTTAATTGAAAGTTGCAATGATAACAAAAACCTACCTCTTGGTCCATTGAATAACTCCCTTTTCTGCGTCACTATAAGACTTAACTATGTCGACCGTGAAATTAGTGATGTAACCCTCCAAGATGCTATCAAGCCAGAATTCAACAGCCCTTGATGCATGG
The DNA here is from genome assembly GCA_001517045.1 of Pseudotsuga menziesii. Lineage (NCBI taxonomy): Eukaryota > Viridiplantae > Streptophyta > Pinopsida > Pinales > Pinaceae > Pseudotsuga > Pseudotsuga menziesii. Next base: position 587,103 of record LPNX010046740.1, on the reverse strand, counting down.
TTATCTACCTCCTATAGTTGTTGGATCAATTCTGGGGTCTAGCAAGTGGGATCGCCTCCTTGAAAATTTGTCTTCCGGTAGGTCAATCGCACCAACTGCTCATATAAGATGATCAAAAACTCATAAAAGAAGGAATTTTGTAGATCAGAATACAGGTGCCTTTCCAGCCACTTCTATGTCGTTACTCCAGGGTTCTGATTTTCTTCCGCAACAAATTCCCATGCCTCCTTGTCGAACCAATCTTGAATTTTCACGTCTCGTCAAATGCCACAACATGTCCTCCTTCTTCATGCACTATGGTCCTAACAACGAAACCATTTGTTGACATAGATCTATCAACAGGGGTTCACTCTATGTCGACACCCTTACCAAAACGATCTCCCTGAGCACCAGCCCAGACAGGTTTTACCTTGTCCAGCAACACCTGCGAAGCAGATGAGGTCTCACCCAAGATGTTTGATGGAGAATTGTCAGAACCAAGTTTCCACAGTAAGAAGGAGGAATGCGCATCTTTTGTCAAACTATCACATCATTACTCAACATATCCAAGCATTGGTTCATACATTCCAGCATCATTTCATTAGATCATAGCATTCTCAGATCGTACTAGAGGATCAACGCATAAACATATCTACCAACATTGCGTCATTCATAGCATGAAAGCATCGCTTCATTCAGAAACAAACATCATATTGAAATATCACATCATAGGAAAAAGGAAAACACGAACAAGTAAAAAGACACAGTGTTTCTCTGAATTCTCCTTCATGTCATATTAACTTCACATCCAAACACAGTTCCACTCTTGCAAAGGTTCGATCTCAAGATGATAAAAGATACCAAATGATCGCTTACGCAGATCGTAAAAAGATCATTTAACACTTACGATCCTAGATCTACTTATGTGCTTGCACCTTTACATCGGTGGTCCACTTCACTCATATTTCTAACTACTTGGACCAAAAACTACAAAATAACAACCAAAATATACAAAATATGACTAAAATATACAAAATGTGTCCAATATTCCTTGTGGCCATCCTACGCCTTGTGTACCAACTTTGACTTTGTGCAACATCCTTGATGTATTGATGTAATTGTAACTTTGGAATGTATTCACTTGTATTTGTTATGTATTGTAACCCGTTATTTATTCTAGGATATATTTGTAATGTACTTGAGTCATGTCATGCCCCAATGTTCCTATCAGGAAGTTTCTATAATATAAACAAGTAATGTCAAGTCAAGGTGGTTAACTCTCCTATTGTCTAAGGGTTAAAGTCCCCGTAGTTCCAAGGCACTAGGGTTATTAGACTCACCTAGTGAAGTCGGCCCTAGTTGGGTTTAGTCAAGTTGGGAATTAGTATAAATAGAGATCTAGCCTCTCTATTTATCACACACTCACTCACACTTAGTTGTAGCGCATAGCTAAGGAAGATAAAGACACCGTGGCAAGGAAGAAAGAGGTTACTGGTGTCGGGAGATCATCTTACTGTTTTTGGGTTTCACTTTGGTGCTGATTCTATCTTTGAGGAAGTTGTTGGGTTTTCTCCATTTATAGTTTCCCCAAGGAAAAACACTGTGTTCATTGTCTCTTGTGTTTTATTGTTGTGCTTGTTGTTCTCTTAGTTAAATATCCTAATGATATGCTAGCTTATTGTTTAAAATCTAACATGGTATCAGAGCTAACCTGAGAAGAAGACACTATGCAGCTGCGGGAACTAGGGCTTCCTATTTTGTGGATCTCTCCACATATTTTCAGCAAAATTAGGGTGGAATAACTCTCCGCCCTAAGGCGCATCTTTCTGTCGAAGTAGAATCCAATTATGAGGTTTTTCATTTTTGGACCTGACACTACTGCCAAAAATTAGGGCTTTTCACAGAAGTGGAATTTTTCAGTGATCCCAGGCCTGGATTGATCTCCTCCCCAAAATTGAAGTTAGGGATCAAATTCAAAGCATTTGGTTGGACAGAACTCCGAAAAAGCAAAAACCCTAATTTGCTCCTGAACCAGCACTGCAGGATTTCAGCTCCAAATCTAGATCCAACATCTTGACCTGGTAAGATCTAAATATTTTGTATTTCCATTTGAGGTTCTTAGTTAAGATGTCTCATCATACCAAGCTTGATGAAAAGCTTGAGGTAGCTGATAACTTTCGAGCTTAGAAGTATAGGATCTCCCTAGTCCTGGAAGAAAATGAGTTGGACTCCTACATCCATGAGGAGGTTCCAGTTCCAGAGGGAGATGAGGCCAAGGCCTTACATAAGAAGAGGTTGGTTATGGAAAAGAGGATCATTGTAGATTCTATCAAGGATCACCTCATTCCACAAGTGTCCTCCTTCAAGACACCTAAAGCCATGTTTGATGCCCTAACCAAACTATTTGAAGGGAAGAACATCAATCGAGAGATGACTCTAAGGAACCAGTTGAAGAATGTAAAGATCCAAAACGAGGATACCATCTAGTCATACTTCACAAGGGTCTCCCAGATCAAAGAACAGCTGGAAGCAGTAGATGAAAAAGTGGAGAATGCAGAAATTGTGATGACAACATTGAATAGTCTCCCTAGGTCATGGGATTCTTTCATCCAAGGAATCTGTGCTAGAAAGAAGTTGGTCAAGTTCAGTAGACTATGGGAAGAATGTTCTCAAGAAGAATCTCGGATAGCAGCTCAAGAAAAAAATATGGGAAGTGAAGATCAAGCTCTCACAGTACACTCCAAGAAAAGAAGAAGGGAAAATCATCATCACCTAGGTAAGCATTCTCATCAGAAACATAACATTGCAAGAAGGGATTCATCCAAACTTAGATGTTGTACATGCGATGAAATATGACACTTTGCTAGAAATTGTCCCATCAATAATAATGGATACAAGAAGAAGAAGAACTCCAAAATAAGACATCATGCTCACACTGCTGAGGATGATGATCTTCCCAGGAAAAGAGTAAAACAAGAAAGTGAAGACTCTTCAAGTGAAGATGAATATGTTCTGATCTCCGCTCTCATGGGAACTGTCACTCATGGAATCAAATATTGGCTTATTGACAGTGGGGCTTCCAAGCACATGACAGGTTTCAAGGAATACTTTGAGAAACTATCCTAACATAATTCACCCCATAAGGTGAAGCTTGGGGATGACTACTATTATCCCATAAAAGGTAGTGGTGAATCCTCCTACAAGCTAGAATCCAAAAAGTCTATGAAAATGAAGGATGTATTGTTTGTACCAGGACTAAAGAACAATCTTCTATCCATATCAGCATTGGATGCAAAAGGCATGAGGGTTGCATTTGTAGATGGCCAAGTCCTCATGTGGTTAAGAGGAAAGACTATTGATGGTGCAATAGTGATTGGAGAATAAGAAGGAGGTTTATACAAACTGAAGGGCCATCCAAAACAAGCTATGGTCTATGACACAGTAGATCCAAATGAACTTTGGCACAGAAGGTTTGCACATGTGCATTACAGAGCACTACCACTTGCAAGCAAAGCTGTTGAAGGTCTTCTAGAAATCCAAGAAAAACATGAAGGGGTCTGTAAAGGATGTGCGAAAGGAAAGAATACAAAGAAGACATTTCTAAGTAGCAAAAGCAAGGCAAAAGGAATATTGGAAATCATCCACTCTGATGTATGCAGACCAATGTCATCAACTTCACTAAGCGGGTATGTATACTATGTTTCTTTCATTGATGACTTTTCTAGGAAGACATGGATTTACTTCATGAAGAACAAAGATGAAGTTTTCAGCAAATTCAAGGAATTCAAAGCCTTGATCGAGAAACACACAAAACATAAGATCAAGACCTTTTGATCAGATAATGGTGGAGAATTCACATCAAATGAATTCAAAGACTTATGCAAATAATTAGGGATTAAGAGGGAGTTGTCCACTCCTTATAATCCACAATAGAATGGGGTTGTAGAAAGGAAGAATATAACTATCATGGAAGCTGCAAGAGCAATGCTTCATGATCAAGATCTTCCAATGCATCTATGGGTATAAGCTGCTCGAACAGCTGTGTATGTACATAACCGTACTCCACATAGAGTACTCGAGAACAAGACTCCTAAAGAAGTCTTCTCCGACAAGAAACCAGAAGTCAGCCATCTCAGAATATTCGGCTGTCTAGTGTACATACACATTCCAAAAGAGAAGAGAACAAAACTAGATCCTTAAGGAAAGAAGGGTATATTTGTGGGATACTCTGAAAACTCGAAGGCTTACAGAATATAATTCCTAGGATACAAGAATATCGACATCAGCAGGGATGTAACATTTGATGAAGACATAGCTTACAACAAATCCAGAAAGAGACTTGCTGAAGATACTGAAGAAGTAAAAACACTCAGAATTCATGATACAACCATGAATGAAGAAATTCAAGAAGAAGATCGAGAATTTGAAGAACCACAAAGACCTATAGATCCACCTCAAGAGAAGAATGCTCACAAGAAGAAACCTGCTTGGGTACAAGAAATTATCCAAGGTGCGGAAAGATATGGGGCTCCAGAAGAGAATCACAGAGAAAGAAAGAGAACCATATTTTTCTCCGGATATGTAGCCTTACTATGTGACTTTATCAATGAAGAACCTTCCAGTTATGAAAAAGCGGCAGAACAGAAAGAATGGAAGGATGCTATGATCAAAGAGTATCAATCGATCATGAAGAATGATGTTTAGGATGTTGTCCCAAGACCAGAAGGGAAGTCGGTTGTAACTTCCAAATGGATCTACAAGATCAAGGACGCTGCAGATGGTAGCATAGGGAAATATAAGGCAAGATTTGTGGCTTGTGGATTCTCACAGAAGGAAGGAATAGATTATGAAGAAACCTTTGCACCTATAGCCAGATACACTTCCATCAAATCGGTACTTGCTTTGGCTGCAGTAATGAAATGGAAGATACACCAAATGGATGTCAAGACTGCTTTCTTGAATGGTGTAGTGGAAGAGGAAGTGTATGTAAAATAACCACTCGGTTTTGAGACACATGACAGGGAGTCTCATGTCTGTAGATTGAAGAAATCCCTGTACCATTTGAAACAAGAACCCAGGAAAATGGTATGGTATAATTGACAACTTTCTATCTAGTTTTGGCTTTACCAAAAGTAAAGCAGATTCAACCCTTTACTACAAGGTTGAAGATGGCAACCCAGTGATGCTCCTACTGTATGTAAATGATCTGTTTGTAATGGGTATGGATGGGTTGATTGCTGATACGAGGAGAAAGCTTGTTGTCGAGCTTGAAATGAAGGACCTGGGAATGATGAATTATTTTCTAGGTATGGAGGTGTGGCAGAATGAGGATGGAATCTCCCTCGGACAAGGGAAGTATGTAGTAGAGATCCTGAAGAGGTTTGGGATGATGGACTGCAAGGCCATGATCACCCACACCTATGGCATCAAAACTGAAGCTATTGAGTGATGCTTCATCAGAGATGGTTGATGCTAAGATGTATCGTTAGATGATTGGGTCCTTGATGTACCTGACAAACATGAGACCAGACATTTTATTTACTGTGAACACCTTGAGCCAGTTCTTGAAAGATCCGAGACATGTTCACTTGACTGCTGTAAAGAATATTCTGAGGTACTTGAGGGGTACAATTGATTATGGGCTCAAGTACAAGGCAAATCAGAAAATTAACCTCGAGGGTTATGTTGATTCAGATTGGGAAGGCAGTGCCATCGATAGGAAGAGAACTTTAGGTTGTTGCTTCAGTATGGGACTAGGTGTGATCTCTTGGTTTAGCAAGAAGCAATCCTGTGTGGCACTGAGTACAACTGAAGCAGAGTATGTCGCAGCTTGTTCAGCTATTTATGAGGCAGTATGGCTGTGGAAGCTACTGTCTGATTTATTTGATCTCTAGATGGATGCTACTTATATACATTGTGACAACCAAATTTGTGTGAAGTTGTCAGAGAATCTGGCGTTCCATGACAAGTCGAAGCATATCGAGATCAAGTATCACTATATCATGGATATGGTGCAGAGGGGAGTAGTGAAGCTCCAGTATGTTGCGATGGAGGAGCAGATAGCTGATGTGTTAACGAAGCCATTGGCTAGGGTGAAGTTTGAGTACTTCAGGGAGAAGCTTGGTGTTCTCCAGATCAAGGTTTTCTCTAAGGGAAAATGATGAGACCCATATCCATTCTGACATGGTGAGAGGATTGGTTCCTTCCATGGTTAGATGTAAGGGCTGAGCCATTCTGTCATGGTGAGAGGATTGGTTCCTTCCATGTCAGATGTGAGTGCTGAGCCATTTTGATGTGACTGTAGGATTGGTTCCTACATGATCAGAAGTAAGCGCTGAATGCCATTCTGGGAATGGAGGCACTTGATCAGTTACCAGGTAGCTCAGTTTGGGACTGGGGGCCATTCTGATAGGATTGTAGGATTGGTTCCTACATGATCAGATGTGAGTGCATGCCCTTCTGACATTGGTTGTCAGATGTAAGTGTAGAGCCCTTTCAACATGAAGGATTGGTTCCTTGCATGGTTGAATATAAGTCCTGAGCATTTCTGACATTGGTTGTCAGATGTAAGTGCAGAGCCTTTTGGCATGGAGGATTGGTTCCTCGCATGGCCAAGTGTAAGTGCTGGGCCTTTTCGATCATTGGTTGACGGATGTGAGTGCTGGGCCTTTCTAACAGGGTTGTGGGAGGTGTTCCCACATGGTCAGATGTGAGTGCTGGGTGTTACCTTTCTGATATGATTATAGGATTGGTTCCTACATGATCAGATATAAGTGCTGGGTGGGCCATTCTGACTTAGGGTCAGATATAAGTGCTGGAAAAGACCTACACGGAGGGTAGGCCTACAACCAACATGAAAAAGGGCTAGCTGTGTAGAACTTCCTGTGATGAGAAGAGTCATGAGATTGAACCCGTGAAGATTCAGTGTTGATGATCCAGATCGAGGGATGATCCAGATCCAAAGATGATGCTCCAGAGATGATCCAGATCGAGGGATGATCCAGATCTAGTGACGATGATCCAGATCGAGTGATGATCTAGATCCAGGTGAAGATGACTTGAATATGAAGATGAATTGAAGATAGAGATGACTTGAAGGTGAAGATGACAAAGACTCGATGATGATCTAGATGATATAGAGAAGAATACTTGTGCTGATAAATTGTGTCGAGAGAATACCTTCCTAGTTAAGAGGGAGCATTGTTGTAATTGTAACTTTGGAATGTATTCACTTGTATTTCTTATGTATTGTAACCCGATGTTTGTTCTGGGATATATTTGTAATGTACTTGAGTCATGTCATGCCCCGATGTTCCTATCGGGAACTTTCTATAATGTAAACAAGTCATGTCAATTCAAGGTGGTTAACTCTCCTATTGTCTAAGGGTTAAAGTCCCCACAGTACCGAGGCACTAGGGTTATTAGACTCACCTAGTGAAGTCGGCCCTAGTTGGGTTTAGTCAAGTCAGGAATTAGTATAAATAGAGAGCTAGCCTCTCTATTTATCACACACTCACTCACTGATCTGATCCCGGGGGCGAGCCCGAAAAGTCATCGAACCCGCTCGAACCAATTGGGACCAATAGGATCGTTTTTCTGATGCTAGTGAAATTGAACATGAGCACAATATAAGTGTGTAACATAGAATCATCCACATGAAAATGAAAAATCATTCAAGCACATTAGGGACACGATTTGATTACGGAGTTCACCAGATCTCCTGGCTACGTCTCCGGGCCTACTCCAAAATAGAGTGACCAGTCCATTGCAAAGATGCAAAAATACATAAGATACATCACAATGGATTCACCTGCAGAGTCTTCATCATCTGTTCATCTCTACCACCGCACCATAACTTCCTCTGATGGGTCACATAAGTGCACAAGCTATAGGACTCAATCGAAGACTGCAGAAATCAAGCAAGCAAATTCCTGCCTCCTTTGTCTCAAGAAGTTGCCAAACTTGGACATGAAGATATTTTCCCAATGTAGCCAATCACACTCTTTCGACTGAATCTATGAGCCATGAACCTCGAGCGGATCAAAGACTTCCATAATTTTGCAAATCCCACTCTTTCAACTGACTCTACGAGCCACGAACCTCGAGCTACGCCACACGATCTTCTGTAGGATAGTCTCAATAGACGACAATATGTTTGCATGACAAGTGCATAAATAAAACCAAAGTCACACTCTTACCAACCAATCCCTTCACCTTTGTCCTTCGGGATGAGAGTGTAGATGGTCGCTACTTGCCTTCAAATGCAAATTGAAATGTTGCCTCCTCGAACTGACTCTGCTTCTTTGTCTCCTACGTTGGATCACCTTCAGACATGATGGAGCCATGCTTCCTCTCTGAGCTAGAACTACAAGGTTGGAGCCTCTCCATGAGCTTCTCCAATGGAGACTCCCCAATGGGGCCTCTCAGATGCTTGCTTCCTCTATGGGCTACATCTCTCCAAACTTCAGCTCCCTTCAAATGCACATGATAAGTGCTTAAATAGGAGAAGCTACTCTTGGTGGCATGATACATGTGATTCTCCAAATTGGGATTAGTTACAAATTGGTTTGGCTTTTAAGAACATAAACCAAAAATATGGTTCATGCCCACATGCCCATGGGTTTTCACATTTAGTTACTTCCCCATAATGACATTTACAAAATCCAAAAATAATCCATTACATAACAAAATCCCTTTTTTAAATAGCATGTTGGTTTTTCAACCATAAACCAACTTGTTACAACTTCTTTACAAATATGGCATGTTTGTTTTTGGTTACAACCATGCATTAACTTCATAACAACTCAAGGAATAAAATAAATGAGTAATATGTGAGTAATTTTTCCACTCACTTCAAATATTAATCATTTTACAATTTCTCATGAGTAAATGCATGAATGTCCTAAAACTCATTTCAAGCACAAATCTATGCATGCTAGTCATCATGCCACTTCATCATGCCATGTCACCATGCCACATCATCATGCCATGTAATCATGCCACATCAGCATGCCATGTCATCATACCACATCATCATGCCATTTATCATGCCATGTCATCAGAATTCACTCTTTGACTACCACGTGGCAGCTTGAGGGAGTGCCGCGTGGCACTTCAGCCAAAATTTTCCCTGTTGGGGCCAAACTTCAAAACGCAATATCTTTTGCATCCGGAGTCCGTTTGACATGCCATTTGCACCGTTGGAATCGGCTTGATGAGATATTTGAAATGGTACTATTTTTGTTGCAATATGATGATTTTGAAAATTGGCCTTTTTAGATCCTCCTGGATCACTCACACTCAGTTGTAGTGCATAACTGAGGAAGAGAAAGACACTGGGGCAAGGAAGAAAGAGGTTATTGTTGTCGGGAGATCATCTTACTATTTTGGAATTGGCTTGACGAGCTCTTAGACATGGTACTATTTTTTTTGCAATATGATGATTTTGAAAATTGGCCTTTTTAGATCCTCCTGGATTAGTCCTCCCCACTGGGAAGGCTTTTGGTCTCCAAAAGCTTCTTGCATGTATGCTCATCTACTTCTTGATTCATTGGTGCCTGCACAAATTGCTTCCAATTCCTGGATTTTTGCACACTGCAAAATTTTTCTCATAACAGTCCACAACCTGCAACACTTGTCAGCCTGCTCTGATACCACTTGATCTGAAAACAAGATCTTTGCTACTCTATGACGTTAACATGAATTGCATAAAGAGCATGAATGAAGCTCACAAATCCATAATAAGAGAACCAAACAGCATAGACAATATGCACATAAAGACAACAAGTTGATAACGGAGTTCGTCCAAGATGAACTACGTCTCCGGGCCTACTTCTCAATAGGAGGGCTGATCTATAATCTCAGCATAAGGAAAAATACATCAAAACGATACAATGATACCTTGGTGACAATGGTCAGGAAGAGAACCGCTGCCCAAAACACAACCAGACTGCTTCCAGCAACTCTAAATCCCGAAGACGGTGTAAAATGAGTATAAACACTCGTACCTTCCTCCTGTAGAGCTACGCAATCTCCCTCCACTCCAAAGCATGACCTTGGCAACAATGGCCAGGAAGAGAACCGCTGCCCAAAACACAAAAAAATTGCTTCCAGCAACTGCGAAGCCTGAAGATGGTGTAAAATGAGTATAAACACTCGTACCTTCCTCTTGCAGAGCTACGCAATCTCCCTTCTCTCCTTTAGCTACAAAGTCTCCACTCCAAAGCATGACCTGGAAAATGGAGAATAAGAGGGTTTATATAGCTTGAGAAGACCCCCTTCACATGTTTCTCATGAATTCTTAGTTACAACAAATTTGCCTTCTTGGATCCTCCTGGATTACTCACACTCAGTTGTAGTGCATAACTGAGGAAGAGAAAGACACTGGGGCAAGGAAGAAAGAGGTTACTGTTGTCGGGAGATCATCTTACTATTTTGGGTTTCTTTGGTGCTGATTCTATCTCTGAGGAAGTTGCAGGGTTTTCTCCATTTAAGGTTTCCCTGAGGAAAAACACTATGTTCATTGTCTCTTGTGTTTGATTTTTGTGCTTGTTTTTCTCTCAGTTAAATATCCTAATTATATGCTAGATTAATGTTTAAAATCTAACATGATGTTGCGCAACTACTTATCTCCAAAACTGCCTGCCAACATGGGATCTGGAACAAGGATTCCAAACACCAAAAAGGGATGAAAAAATACATCTCACACCTGTCGATGGAATAGGTGTGATTGGGGTCAAACAAAAGTGTGAAACAGTCACGACCAGGACATAAAATTAGTGGATAGACTTAGGTCGCACAAAACAGTTTTTTTTGCATGATAGGTCGCACAAAACAGAGTCATAGTAGCGACTGGGGTCGCTCCTAGAGCCGAGACAAGTGAAATCTGGAGTTCTGGTCTAGGTCACACTTATCGGGGCAGAAGGCATGACCTAGGTCATGCTTATTGGGAAAAAGGCGTGACTTGGTTGCAACTTTCTGTCAGATAAGTGTGATCCATCTGTAAGTGAATTTTTTTTGGAAAAAGGCTGTCAGCTTGGGCCCATGGGGCACGAACTGAGGCAAGACTGGTTCGGATCTTCCATAAGGGGTTCAGATCTATGATGGATGAAGGTAGTAAAGGGTTCAGATCTGCCATAAGGGGTTCAGATCTATGATGTGTGATGTGACCAAAAATGTGGCTAAAAGTCAAGGAATTAAGGAATGTGACTAAAAAGTGTTTTTGGGGAGACCTTCACAATGTATTTATAGGATGATCTAGGTATTTTTGACCCATGGTAATGACCCATGGTATTTTATTGCACATGGTATTTATCTATGGTTTTTGACCTATTCTCATTTTAGGGTTTTTTTTCCTTTTCGGAGAGTGTGGATAAATCACAATAAATGCTCAACTTCCCTTCATTTATGGGGAAGGAATCATAATGTTTTGGAACATATTTGGTGGATTTTTTATTGTGAAGGTCAAAATGGAGTAAATAATAGTGGGAATATGATGTATGATTATGATTTAGACCATGGAAATCTACGTGAACAACTTTTGGTGTTAATACCTAGGAAAGATGAAAGTGTGTTTTATTGTAGAGAGACAAAATTATGTCCTATAAATCCCATGTGGCATAGAATAGATGGTTAATTGGTGTATTTTCAAGGCACTCCTTGTGTTAGGTCACCAATTCAAAAATTAATGGGTACTAGCTTAGAAACATTGTGTACTATAAAGGATCGATGTTGCATGTCCCTTGCATACTCCTGATCTTTTTTCAACCTTAAAGTTAGGGTCTTCAACCACCATGTTGTTCATAATAGGTACGAAACCATAATTTATGTGACCAAATATTCTATGCTAGAGCTCACATATTTCTTCACTAATGGTCAATGAATCTCTTTGCTTCATTAGATGTACTAGTGATTTGTAAAGGCCATCGTCCTCAACTCATCCATCCAACACTAAAATGAAATTAGGGTTCTAACTTCAAATACATTAGACAAGAAATCGAAAGGATATTTTTAGACATACCAAGAACATAGAACACCTAATTTAGATTAAAAAATTCTCTAGCTATCATGTGAAATGAGATAGACCCAAATAAAACTTTTGGGTAGATGCCATTGTCACCAAGCTCTACCCACATTTTGGTATCTTGTTCCTCCAAGTTGAAGAAAGTTGAAGTATTGGAAGACTTGTGTTTAGGGGATCCACTGTCAACATACCGCTCAACACCTGGAATTGTGTTGGTGGAAAGGGATGACACCATGACAAAGGTCGTATCATCCCAACAATAAACGTGTCCACTCCCAAAGCTTCAATTCTAAATGAAAACTATTTATGTTACTATTAGTTACCGTTTTTGTTATTCTCCTCAAGACATTGAGAAACATAGTACAATTCTTGTTGCAATTGAAGAACTTGATATGGATCAAGTCCTTCTCATGTTTATTAGAATATCTTAAGTCTTATTTCTTCTTCTAACCCTTACCAAATCATTTCTTTAATCCCTTCCTCACCTTCCTAGTTAAATCTAGGTTTGAAACATCCTCATAAGTATTTGATACATGACGCAGTCTCATCTCCTCTCTAATGAGAGCACCCCACAACTACTTGAAGTTAGGTATATTCTCCCAACCATAAATAACTTGGACAAAGTTGTGTCATGGTTGGTTCAAGCCATTTACATAAATATGAACTATCTCATCATCCTCAACTATGTCCCTAACTATAACAATTTGATCTCTCAACTTTGCTATCTTCATGAGATAATTGGTCATTGTATCCATCTTTCTCATGTGGGTAACATTGATCTTATTCTTTAATAGCATCTTCATTAAAACATCTACACTTTGGTAGAACATTCCTAGGGAACCATACATCTTTTTGATAGTCTTCTTCCCCATGATATGAGGGATTAAGTGATCCTTCATTGAATCCAATAGGATATACTTTGTGTTTTTTTCCTTCTTTTAATGCTTTTATAATGATTTGGGATCCATAAGTTGTTTCATCACCTTTACACAAAGTACCATAAGTATACCATTTCTAGGAGGTTTTACAATATCACCTTCCATGGCACAAAGTTGGAGGATTTCTCCAACAAGTGGATCTCTTGCATATTAGGAATTGTCATCATTGGAATTATTTATAACACATTGTTTTATAGAATCATTGAAATCACAAGGTCTTATCAACTTGCAACACCCAAGATTCCCACCTGTCAATTTCTGGCACCATTATGCTCTAATCACTAAAGCTTGGAAATGGTGCCTACACAACTCTCTCCTCCAAATTTTTTGTCTCTCCATGGAATAAATCATGAAGATTTAAGGTGCTTGGCTCTAATACCATGTTAATTTTTCTCACACATGGTAAAACATATATGCAATGTAATATGATCCCTGTAGGAAACTAAAACAACATAAACTAAAATCACATCACAACAATTCTAAAGTCTAGAGAAAATAATCTATGAACACAACATGTATAAAATAATAAACTAGATTTAATAGGTGTTTGTCAAAAGTTGTCGCTGCTTTTCATTAATTTTGAACATGAAAAAAATGCAACAAGAAAAACCCTAAACACCCAACTAAAACCCTAAACAGTCAACTATTAACACCCAACTGCTAACTCAATTACATAAGTTGTATCTTTTCCTTTTATCTCATAAGTTTACGAACTAAAAGATAGGTCAAACTTCAAACGTAAAATCTAAAATAAAATATAACCCCCCCTCTTATATTTATTCTCCACCAACGTCTACTTTGTTCCATTCCCCATACATTTCTTTTCCTTAATTCTACGCCTCCTCTTCTACACACGCCAGATCCCCATTTGGATGTTTCTTTTCATGCTTTTACCTCAATTGTGTGCCTTGAAAATGCTTTTATCTGATAGAGAATAGGAATTTTTAGATCAGTTCTAGATTCAAAGCACTCCAAAACTATGGTATATGCAATAACATCATGGAACATCCACACAAAATTCTAACACTGGATGAACATGATAAAAATTGTGTGATTAAATGGGGAATTCATGTGTAGGAGATAGTGTGAACAACAAAACCTAATTTTTGAACTCTTTTGCACAAGCCATTCCTAAAGAGTTCTAGAAATTAGGGGCATAAATGTATCCAAAAAATTCAAATAAGGAGGAAGAACCAAGTTCAAACCCCACTAAGCCACCTACTACTATCAACGTTCTCAATCATTCGACGAAATTCCTCCACCACAACATGAAGCGATTTGGAGAGAGCCACCTGTCACACATCGCGTGTGTTTTGCAGCACAAAACAAATCATGTTAGAGATTTATACATATTGGCCAAGATACTGGGCCAAGTCAAGTTCGGTATAACATATTTTTCTATCTAGAAGGGAATTGATAAGGTGTATTCCTGCAAATCTATTTCCAAGAGGAAGCTTCTATCCTTTGAGGATGTGAAGGATGCAAGGAGGGAGATTCAGATAATGCATCATCTGGTAGGGAATCCCAATGTGGTTACTGTAAAGGGGGTGTACGAGGATGTGGCCTCCGTTCATTTGGTCATGGAGTTGTGCATCCACGGGGATTTCTTTAACATGATCATTGATAGGGGACATTACAGTGAGAGGAAGGTTGCTGAGCTCACTAGGACCATTGTGAGCATGGTGGAGGCTTGCCATTATCTAGGTGTTATGCATAGAGTTTTGAAGCCCGAGAACTTCTTTCTTTCTAGTATGAATGAGGATTCATTTCTCAAGGCCACCGATTTTGGATTCTTAGTTTTCTACAAGACAGGTTGGTTGGTTGATTTCATCGCCATCTTCTTATTTTTTCCATTTCATTTAGCAAGAAATTAGATAGGTTGCATTGCAATTTCAAAATACCTTAAATAACAGGGAATTGTCTAGTTATATTGGTAAGATTTAGATCAAAATAGAAAGACAACTCATCATTAGGGTGAAAAGCATAGGAGTATAAAATATTTAGTCCTAGCGATGAGTGAAATATTTCCCCCAAAATATGTTAGCAAAATTTTTTCACCTAGTAAAAACTAGAAATTCAACAACAATATGTCCAACTGCAGAAGTATCCATTCTAATATCTTTTAGTTTTTCAAGAGGAAGCATTGATTTCTCTTATGAACTTAGGAGCCTTTTAATATTATAGAGGAATTGTAATTTGTAATGGTTGAAGGAGAGTTAAGTGGTTTGATAGAATAGAAGATTGAGAAACATTGGGATCACCTTCATACTTGTATGTTGTTTTTGATGGGATAGTTTGAGTAATAAAACATTTCATGTATTTTAAATGCAATAGTTTGCCAAGACCAACAAAAAATGCTTGTGAAAACATACAAATAATCTAGGATCTAAAAACAAATTTTTTTCCCTCGAGAAAAATTTGTAATTTTATTATGCATAAAAAAATTACATTATGTGGATGATTTTCAATATTCATGTTCTTCTCTTAACATCATCTATTTGGAACTCTAAACTATTCATCAAAATTTACGTACTTAGTCCTGCTAATGTGAAAAAGCAAGATCCAAAAATGTAGATCATAAATATTCTGAAATTATACATCATGTTTTGGAAATAAGATCTTATAAATAGCATTACAAGTTAAATAAAGAATAAAACACTACATCGTTATAATTGTCAAGTCAACATCTAGACTCAATAAAATAAAAATAGAGAAAAAAGAACAAACATCAGAATTTAGTCCTAACGAGAGACTGAAGACATATCAAATGAAGGGTCCTAGATCATATTCACTCTTCACACTTTCTTGTTGAGCCTATATATGCCAAGTACTTAGATTCATTTTCACACTCAATTTTGATAATTAGTCAACAACAGTAAATTATATCTAGGGATGAATGCTTGCCAGTCCTATCTAGTGTGATTTGACTTTCATGCATCCTACATGAGATGAATGCAGGACTCATTATTTATGAGTAAAAAATGTCAAGAACTTGAAATCAGAAAAACAAATTAAGAGGTGAGGTAAAGTGTAAATTTTTATTTATTCTAGGTGTTTGATGACCAGATGAAGAAGGGAAATAAATTCTAGTGTTGAGATGAAGTAATCAAGCCAGTTTTATCCTGAGAAATCCTCATAAAAGAACAATATTTTTATAACAAACTTTATCTACAAAAGAAGTACTAAATAACCTTGAAAGGCTAGTTTCCTCAAAGATTAAGAGAACTCAAACAAAGACATGGTTGAGGTATTGAATGAAAAATTTGATGTTGTAGTAAGGATGAAAGGGAGGAAATATTGACCTTATAATAGTAAATGACAAGAAATTTGTCACAAAGGATGTTTTCAACAACTAAAAATGTTTTGTAGAATAGTTTTCCTGAATGAGGTAATAAGAAAGACGACTACACTCAAAGTAGTTAGGTTTGGTTATGATTTTCATGTTATAGGATGTCCCAAAATGGATCAGTTTTTGTATAAATAAGACCCCGAGTTACATACGGGTGTAAAGGATTGTTTTTGTATCAAGACTCTTGGACATTATTTAACAAAACAACGTTTATCTTCATATATGAAACCCTTATGTGAACCCTTTCTCTCTTATGCTACATTGGTAAGTATCTCTCATATCCTTATTAAGTGGTATAAAAATTCTAGTTAGATATTTGGAGTGGGATAATCACCTCTACCTCTTGCCTTAAGTTAGGTATTGAGATCTTCAAATCAAGACATACACATGACTAGGGATTGGCATGTTAAATGATTTCCTTCGCATACTTTTTCTTAATGTTTTTTCCTTTGAGATTTTGCTTTACAACGAAGATGATTTTCCTAAATAGATGGGGAAGGGTTGTTGAGATTACAAAATGGTAAAGTATATGGGTTTTGATCAATGAATGGGGTTCAAACATAATTCTCAATCATTCAATAAGGTGCAGTAGATCTAGATTAAGATCCATATCCCTCAAAAGACCCAAAACAAAGGCACAAGGAAGGGTGAGGTTGTGCTCTAATCCAAAAGAAGGATAACCATCGCCTAGATATTGGATCACCAAATTTATCCATTTTTCATCCTACTATATGAGATAACATTAAAGATGGGAAGATTAATACCACTATGAGAAGATTTTTTTCTATAGGAGTTAAGGTCCTTTACTTGCGATGGTATGGCTATATAAACTAAGACAATGGTGACTGACGTATGATGAGACATCTTGAGTGTTGCTACTAAACTTATTTCTATTGGTTATACCCCTACTTTAACTTACTGTGGTAGCATATATTTTCATAAGTTTAGATATTTTCATTAGGATATTGAGATATCCTTAGAATCCTTCACCAAATCCATGGATGTTATAATTTCACAACTGGATAGATCTCCTGTAGGTGGTTACTAGTGCCCATATGTGTTTTATGTATTTTCTCCCTGCTGCCAGGGTGTCTTGAAGACTTCCTTAGGTTTCTATAACTTCATGATGACATAGAAAAGACTATTTAGGTATGACCAGGCTATAGGATCTCGACCTTTCCATTCAAAACCATTATTTCATATGAGTGGACAACCAAGAAAAATGAGTGGTAAAAAAGGGTTTTGTGATCTATCCCTTTATCTAAATTCTGGGAATACAAATGTTCAATTGTATATATACAAATTTTATTAAAAGTCCAAATTATCTTCATAAATTGTGATTAAGAAAAATGCCCCAATTTATTTTACCTTAATATATATATTTTCCATTCCACTTTTGCAGATACTGGGATCTTGATTGGAATACATTATTCGTATAGGATTTCTATTGAGAGCTATAACATTTAACTCCTCTATAGCCCTATAAGTTGCAATACATTGTCCTAACAATGATAATGGAAACCAAGAGTTGTTTGTTAGGTTCTTAGAAGCATCTTGTAAAAATACGTTATTGTAGTAATGTGGCATGAGTCCTCAAAGTTCCATCTTTGGAGAATACATTTGCAAAAATAATAGGCATTGCAATCAAATTTATTATTAAAGTGATAGATGTTCTAGGACATGGGGAAGGACATAATAATAAAAGATATGAAGCACTTCTCTTTTAATGCCCAGAACTGTGTATTTTTGTCCCAAAGAAAAAAATAATATTACTATAATTATTTCAAGGAGAAATATACGAAGAAACATACAATAATGCTGATGTGGGAATCCATTTTCCTAGAGAAAATTAGAAGGCTTTAGGAAAATATGCAAGAGTGTTGGTTTATTATCTGGGAAATTACCCAAATGGATATGAATACTGAAAATAACGAAAAGGAAAACCTCATAGAAGCTCCATGATAAGGATACAAAGACAAACATGAAGGCTATTTTAAAACATGAACTAGGAGGAAAAGAGACCCAAGCTGGGATTGTTCATAATGATAGGTGAGTTTCTAGTTCATAATGACATATTACCTAACTAAATAAATAATTATTCCCATCATTAGGATTGACATCCCACAAAACCCATTTCCAAACAGTCAAATGTTACCATTAGTGAAAAATCTTATTTGCAAGGAAAATGAGTTGCTTTCCCATAAGCATAAATCAACAGCCTACATAGAAATCATTGTTGTTGCAATACTCAATTTGGTTTATAACCTTATTGTTTTAGGTTTTTATCCTTTAGGCCCTAGGGTTTGTTCTAAATATAATATTGTTACATGTTAAAAGAAAAGACAAGGGGTTACCTGGTTTCCCATGCAATGAGTCGATGCTGGGTAATATCATGGCCCTAGTCCTTCCCTCTGTTTTCCTACCTTTTTTCATTCTTTCTTATTTTTTTATTATTTCTTTGGGTGTGTTTATGTTTCACCAATACAATATTAACCTGTTTTATGTAGGTGAGAATGATTCCATCTACATAAGATAGGGTTAGGGTGAATATATGACCTGAATTGTGTGCACATGCATGACCCTAGGCACCTAGATCTTTATCTCTGGTCCTAATTCTTTTGAGTAATTTGGCTTCTAACATGCTAAACATTTTGAAAATACCAGTAGTTTATTAACACTAAGTCAACTTTTTTTTGGGATACAAACAATATTCATTTTCACCTGGGAAATTTTTTCCCTTTAGTTATGTCCCCTTCACAAAGAGAGTACCTGAGATTTTTTTGGAACTGCATTTATTGTTATAATAGGGCATTCTGATGATTTATTGCTATCTGACACATCCGTGTGAAATGTCGGATGACGTTAGATTCTAATGTCGAAATTCAGGTTCAAATCCTGTTGTGGTCGGGAATGGATCATGAAGGCATGCATCATTCAGCTTCCTAAGATCAACATAGATCCTGACCTTACACGTCTTCTTATCTTGGACAATGATGGGACTGATCCACTCCGATTCTTCAACCAGTTCTATGATTCTTGCATCCACCATTCTATCCAGCTCAACTTTTAATCTCTCTTTGTATCATAGATTTAGATGATATGGACAATGTCACACTGGCTTCGCATCGAGCTTCATGAGGATCTTCATCTCTCCCAAATCTCCTAGTATCCCCTTCACCTCAGAAAAATTCATTGGGAACAGATCTTGAAACTCATGTAGAAAATTAGTGATCTTCCCCATGGTTTCTTCATCCCAGTAGTCTCCAATATTCACGAACTTGGGTGCCTCCTCTGTCCCAATGTTCACCTTCCAAATTTTCAATGGATAATTAAGTTGATATGTTGGCACTTCAGGTGCCACAATATCCCAACTTCCTTCAAATTTGGGTATATTGACATTCCTCGGGTCATATTCATTCTCAGGCCCTCCTGTTACATTGTAGCATTCCATCATTGACTGAACCGTATGTGTTTCATGCGTGTCCAATGGATATGCGAATCAAAATTCCTTCAGAACAACATTGCGGATATGTTGTATTGCACTATGAATGGCTGGATTGGGATCCACAAAACTAAAGGTGTGATTGAAGCAAATCGACAATTCTTCCCAGGTAGTGATCTCTCTTCGTAGCTCAACTGATACATACCACTTTCATCGAATTTCACCCAAAATGTGTACAAAATTATGTACCCACTCATCCTTTGGTCATGACACCCGCATGGTCTGACATGCGATCTGATGTCAGCTGGGATCATTCCACCCATCATACCTCTCTAGGTGGTACTGTTCTGCTTCACCAAAGTGAACTGTCATCAACCTGTGACACTACAACCACCCATTGATCGAATTCTTATGTGTTTCCCATCAACGTGTTGGGGTAGCCTTCAACACTTCATCTAACTCCAACAATCTCTATGGTTCTGACACCTTATATTCAAATTCAACAAGAAAATTAGACAAATCAAGAAATCCTTCATATACTGGAAACTCAACAGTCTCTTTTCTGACTCAACATAACAATTGAGTGATTAACCCACTCTTTAGAAGTGATACCTCATGCATCCGATTATGCCAATTTTCCAAAGCATCATCTGAGTCCACTGATGCAGAGATAGAGATTCTCCAACCCAAATCTCCATCAACAATAAGCTAGATGTAGTCTTCTAAGATGTTGTACGCATGATCCCATCCGTCGACAACTTCTTCTTCAACTGGTTCAGCATACCTTCTTTCTTCATTTGGATCCATCAGAGCTATGACTCTAATGTCGCGGTTGTCAAAAGTCATCACACACTTCTTAAAATTGATTACTACCAAAATTTCATTAGCCCATCCAATCCCCAATAGTGTGGGGTATTAACTTCCACCATCAAGAACCTCAATCACATCGAATTACACATAAGTATTCATTCCTTCAATTTCCACTACAAGATGCAGAACTGTCCCAATCGGTGTCACTCTGGCATGGTTAGCCAGTCGCAATTGCAAAGGGGACCAAACTAATAGTGGGATCCCCATCTTCTTCCATGTCTACTTGGTCAGAATTTTGACATCTGAGCCTAGATCCAGAATAAATAAATCTACCTTATAATCCCCAATCTGAATATTGATTCTCATCTCTTTTCTCATTTTCCTCTTGTGCAAGGAGTTCACAATAGATGCCCTTCTCCATTTCTCTAGACGATGCAACAAAATCACAATCTCGGTGAGTGCATCGAGGTCTTTTGCCAATGATAAACAACTCTCAAATAAGTTTTGAAAGGTACCATACTATCGTGATGGTCTTGCTATCATATTGGAATCAAAAGTAGTTGCCATTTCATAACCAGGAAAATTACCTAAATCTCTCCTTATCGCATCATGTGCTTCAAAGAATGTGTCCTGCTTAGCGTCAACTTCAAATTGCACCTTCTTCTTTTCAGCCAATCAAACTTATGGAATCGGGCCATCATCTCCTGTCGTCACACCTCTCCGAGTGATTACAATGACTTCATTAGACTGAACTCTAGGTTCTGCCGAGATCGTCGCGATTATTGGTCCTTGGTTCTGGTTTAGTGGCGGATTCACTAGCTGGTTTACATTCTGATTCACTTTTGGTTCTAATTCTGAATCTGGTTCTGGTTCTGGTTCTGGTTCTGATTCTGGTTCTACAACTTTGGAATGCTCCTTGCTTTCCACTTCACGATCAATTGCATATAGTTCTCAATAGTGTGATCCAGAACGATACAATAAGTACATTGCTCTTGAAAATTTGGGCAATATCTCTGATAATGTCCCATTACTCCACAGTTATAACATTACACAGGTCCTCGACCTCATCCTCCTCCTCGATGAAAACATCCACCTCGTCTTCCTTAGAATCCTTCGTGGAATCCTCCTTGTTGCTGATACTACGGTTGATTAACTTGTTGTTGATGTGGGGGATTCAACTGCAGTGGTACATACTATGATGATTGAGTATATTGTGGCTACTGCAGAGCATACTACATTTAGTTGTACTGTGGCTACAGTGGTGCAAACTATGTTTGTGGCACAAACTGCAATTGGAGTACAAACTGTGGCTGAGGTGGTGGCTGTACCACCTATGGTTGCTACTTTTGTTGTACCCTTTGATTCTCTTCTTCCTTAACCTAGTACATTGCATCCATTGTTCTCTCCCAGAGCAAATCATATGCTTGATAGTCCTTATCTTCATGCCCAACAGATCGATAAAATGTTCAATACAAATTCATCAATTTCATGACCATCTTTTTCACATACACACAATCTCCATCTCGACGCTGATGAACTTGGCAGATGCGGCACCATGGCATCCCGCCATAACTCAATGGATTTGGAGCTCCCGATAGTAAGTAGTTTCAAAAATTTGGGCACTGATATTTATGATGTCCTTTTGCACAACATCAAGTACACCATATTTCTTCACAATGATCTTTCCCCTTCTTGATGTTCTACAACTGGATCGTCAAGTTTTCCAATTGTGACTAAATTTGATTCATACCAACTCCCATCTCACCAACAGGTGAAACATCCAACTTCATCATGATCTCTAGAGCCTCTCTTTGTGTCACAATATCTTGCTGCATCAAAGGCATTATGATATGCAATACTAATTCTATGAAGAGCCATTCCTTATGTTCCACATCACTCATGTCAAAAATGACTCTTGCCATCAACGTCCTGAATTGCTGATCAAAGTCCCAAACCATCTCATTTGGATATTGCTTAATCTATTTTAACTCTGTGATGTATTGCACCTCAGATTTTGGATTTCTCAACTCTTCGATCAATCCTTTTTTGATATAAGCCAGAGTCTTCGCTGGAGTCCTATGGGAACTTGTACAAACTTCATGAACCATTCTAGTGTGTGACCTCAGAGGGTCATCACCAATTTACCCTTATTAACATCATCATCTTGAGCCTGCTTTACATTCCAAACTTATTTTCACAAAAAACCAGTATTGCTTAGGATCCTCAGTCCCATTCCCATGAAACAAAGGTAACTTTACATCATTTCCCACCATCCTGGGTCTTCTTCCTACAGTTGTAGATCCAATACTATTAGAGTGTTGTTGACATGTCAGACAAGTTGGTGTTGAGTTTGTATTCCTTCTTGAGTGCGGTGCAGTGCACAAAGGTGTGGGTACGTTGTTGCTGGGGGTTGATATTCCTTCGGGCTCGCACGTATCCTAGTCATATCCTTCATCGCTGTAGGGTTAGTTCATCCCTTGTGATCTCCTATCGTGGCCTCATGTCTCAGTCTCAACATGACTCTCTCATGTCCTCTTCCTCTTCTCTTGCAGGAACCTTGCTCCACCTTATGTAAGACCAATTACTTCCTTAGCTTCCCTCATAGTCTCATCGTAACTCCCATCCATATACCCCATATCATTCTATTCACCCCCCCGTCTCCACGATACCCACAGCCTCTGCACACCAGGACTCTACTCGTCAGATTTCATCTTCAATATTCCTTTTTCATAGATGAGCATCTTAATTGAAAGTTGCAATGATAACAAAAACCTACCTCTTGGTACCTTGAATAACTCCCTTTCTACGTCACTATAAAACTTAACTGTGTCGACCGTGAACTTAGTGATGTAACCCTCCAAGATGCTATCAAGCCAAAATTCAATAGCCCTTGACACACAATTATCTACCTCCTATAGTTGCTGGATCAATTCTGAGGTCTAGCAAGTGGGATTTCCTCCTTGAAAATTTGTCTTCCGGTAGGTCAATCGCACCAACCACTCGTACAAGATGATCAAAAACTCATAAAAGAAGGAATTTTATAGATTATAATATAGGTGCCTTTCCAGCCACTTCTATGTCGTTACTCCAGGGTTCTGATTTTCTTCCGCAACAAATTCCCATGCCTTCTTGTTGAACCAATGTTGAATTTTCATGTCTCGTCGAATGCCACAACATGTCCTCCTTCATGCACTATGGTCCCGACAACAGAACCATTTCTTGACATAGATCCATCGAGAGGAGTTCACTCTATGTCGACACCCTTACCAAAATGATCTCCCTGAGCGCCGACCCAGATAGGTTTTACCCTGTCCAGCAACACCTGCGGAGTAGATGAGGTCTCACCCAAGATGTTCGATGGAGAATTGTCAAAACCAAGTTTCCACAGTAAGAAGGAGGAATGCGCATCTACTGTCAAATTATCACATCATTTCTTAGCATATCCAAGCATTGGTTCATACATTCATAGCATCATTTCACAAGATCATAGCATTCTCAGATCGTAGTAGAGTACCAACACATAAACATATCTACCAACATTGCATCATTCATAACAAGAAAGCATCGCTTCATTCAGAAACAAACATCATAATGAAATATCACATCATAGAAAAAAGGAAAACAAGAAGAAGTAAAAAACACAATGTTTCTCTGAATTCTCCTTCATGTCATATGAACTTCACATCCAAACACAGTTCCACTCTTGCAAAGGTTTGATCTCAAGATGATAAAAGATACCAAATGATCGTTTATGCAGATCGTAAAAAGATCATTTAACACTTACGATCCTAGATCTACTTCTATGCTTGCGCCTTTACATCGATGGTTCACTTCACTCATATTTCTAACTACTTGGACCAAAAAATACAAAATAACAACCAAAATATACAAAATATGACCAAATTATACAAAATGTGTCCAATATTCCTTGTGGCCGTCCTCCGCCTTTCGCACCAACTTTGACTTTTTGCAACATCCTTGATGTTGCGCAACTACTTATATCCAAAACTCCCTGCCAACATGGGATCTAGAACAAGGATTCCAAACACCAAAAAGGGATGAAAAAATGCATCTCGCACCTGTCGATGGAATAGGTGCGATCGGGGTCGAACAAACATTGAAACAGTCACGACCAGGACATAAAATTAGTGAATAGACTCAGGTCGCACAAAACAGATTTTTTTACGTGAGAGGTCACACAAAACAGAGTCACAGTAGCGACTGGGGTTGCTCCTAGAGCTAAGACAAGTGCAATATGGAGTTCTGGTCTAGGTCACACTTATCGGGCCAGAGGGCATGACCTATGTCACGCTTATCGGGCAAAAAGGTGTGACTTGGTTACAACTTTCTGTCGGATAAGTGTGATCCGGCCGTAAGTGATTTTTTTTGGAAAAAGGCTATTGGCTTGGGCCCATGGGGCAGAGACTGAGGCAAGACTGGTTTGGATCTGCCATAAGGGGTTTAGATCTATGATGGATGAAGGTAGTAAAGGGTAACAAATGAGTAGAAACACCTACAAAAAACAAATATCCGAAAGGGTCGATCGAGTGGAGTCACCAAAACTATAGTGGGGATTTCTCCCCTACTGCGTGCAAAATAACCTACCCTATATCATCTAGATCATAGGGTCGAGTTCAACAATGAAAATGGGAAACATACAAGAAAAGTAATAACAATAATTTTATATTTTTTTTCAGATATATTCTACTAACTAACAAACATAAAAGAATTCGTACCTTTTTTGTAATGTGGGCCACCATAGTTGTCCGAGGAAATGGTCTTGTAGCTCCATGGTTCGGGTCTCCAGTATTCTCCACAAGTGGTTGTCAAATGGGGGAATGGATTTAAATGGGTATAGATCAAGCTAAACATACACAGTGGGAATGATATGGTAAAAGAAGAGGAACAATGGCAAGTGAAGAAAAGTAATGATGTGTGATGTGACCAAAAGTGTGGCTAAAAGTCAAGGAATTAAGGAATGTGACTAAAAAGTGTTTTTGGGGAGACCTTCAAAATGTATTTATAGGATGATCCAGGGATTTTTGACCCATGGTATTTTATTATGCATGGTATTTATCTATGGTTTTTGACCTATTCTCATTTTAGGGTTTTTTTGTTCCTTTTTGGAGAGTGTGGATAAATCACAATAAATGCTCAACTTCCGTTCATTTATGGGGAAGGAATCATAATGTTTTGGAACATATTTGGTGGATTTTTTGTTGTGAAGGTCAAAATGGAGTAAGTAATGGTGGGAATATGATGTATGATTATGACTTAGACCATGGAAATCTAGGTGAACAACTTTTGGTGTTAATACCTAGGAAAGATGAAAGTGTGTTTTATTGTAGAGAGACAAAATTATGTCCTATAAATCCCACGTGGCATAGAATAGATGGTGAATGGGTGTATTGTCAAGGCACTCCTTGTGTTAGGTCACCAGTTCAAAAATTAATGGGTACTAGCTTAAAAAAATTGTGTACTATAAAGGATCGATGTTGCATGTCCCTTGCATACTCCTCTTTTTCAACCTTAAAGTTAGGGCCTTCAACCACCATGTTATTCATAATATGTAAGGAACCATAATTTATGTGAACAAATATTCTATGCTAGAGCTCACGTATTTCTTCACTAATGGTCAACGAATATCTTTGCTTCATTAGATGTACTAGTGATTTGTAAAGGCCATCATCCTCGACTCATCTATCTAACACTAAAATGAAATTAGGGTTCTAACTTCTGATGATTACTTTGTAATGGTTAATCTCAACCCATATACTTCAAATATATTATAAGACAAGAAACCGAAAGGATATTTTTAGACATACCAAGAACATAGAACACCTAATTTAGATTAAAAAATTCTCTAGCTATCATGTGAAACGAGATAGACCCAAATAAAAATGTCAGGTAGATGCCATTGTCACAAAGCTCTACCCACATTTTGGTAACTTGTTCCTCCAAGTTGATGAAAGTTGAAGTATTGGAAGACTTGGGTTTAGGGGCTCCACTATCAACATACCACTCAACACCTAAAATTGTGTTGGTGGAAAGGGATGACACCATGACAAAGGTTGTATCATCCCAACAATAAACGTGTCCACTCCCAAAGCTTCAATTCTAAATGAAAACTATTTATGTTACTATTAGTTACCCTTTTTGTTCTTCTTCTCAGAACATTGAGCAACATAGTACAATTCTTGTTGCAATTGAAGAACTTGATATGGATCAAGTCCTTCTCATGTTTATTAGAATATCTTAAGTCTTATTTCTTCTTATAACCCTTATCAAATCATTTCTTTAAACCCTTCCTCACCTTCCTAGTTAAATCTATGTTTGAAACATCCTCATAAGTATTTGATACATGTTGCAGTCTCCTCTCCTCTCTAATGAGAGCACCCCACAACTACTTGAAGTTAGGTAAATTATCCCAACCATAAATAACTTGGACAAAGTTGTGTCATAGTTGGTTGAATCCATTTACATAAATATGAACTATCTCATCATCCTCAACTATGTCCCCAACTATAACAATTTGATCTCTCAACTTTGCTATCTTCATGAGATAGTTGGTCACTGTATCCATCTTTCTCATGTGGGTAACATTGATATTATTCTTTAATATCATATTCATTAAAACATCTACACTTTGGTAGAACATTCCCAGGGAACCATACATCTTTTTGATAGTCTTCTTCCCAATGATATGAGGGATTAAGTGATTCTTCATTGAATCCAATAGGATATACTTTGTGTTTTTTTCCTTCTTTTCATGCTTTGCCAATGATTTGGGATCCATAAGTTGTTTCACCACCTTTACACAAAGTACCATAAGTATACCATTTCTAGGAGGTTTTACAATATCACCTTCCATGGCACAAAGTTGGAGGATTTCTCCAACAAGTGGATCTCTTGCATATTAGGAATTGTCATCATTGGAATTATTTATAACATATTGTTTTATAGAATCACTGAAACCACAAGGTCTTATCAACTTGAAACACTCAATATTCCCACCTGTCAATTTCTGGCACCATTATGCTCTAATCACTAAAGCTTGGAAATGGTGCCTACACAACTCTCTCCTCCAAAAAGTTTGTCTCTCCATGGAATAAATCATGAATATTTAAGGTGCTTGGCTCTAATACCATCTTAATTTTTCTCACACATGGTAAAACATTTATGTAATGTAATATGATCCCTGTAGGAAACTAAAACAACATAAACTAAAAGCATATCACAACAGTTCTAAAGTCTAGAGAAAATCGTGTATGAACACATGTATAAAATAATAAACTAAATTTAATAGGTGTTTGTCAAAAGTTGTCGCCGCTTTTCATTAATTTTGAACATGAAAAAAATGCTACAAGAAAAACCCTAAACGCCCAACTAAAACCCTAAACACTCAACTATTAACACCCAACTGCTAACTCAATTACATAAGTTGTATCTTTTCCTTTTATCTCATAAGTTTACAAACTAAAAGATAAGTCAAACTTCAAATGTAAAATCTAAAATAAAATATACCCCCCCCCTCTTAGATTTATTCTCCACCCATGCCACTTTGTTCCATTCCCCATACATTTCTTTTCCCCAATTCTAACCCTCCTCTTCTACACACACCAGATCCCCATTTGGATGTTTCTTTTCATGCTTTTACCTCAATTGTGCGCCTTGAAAATGCTTTTATCTGATAGAGAATAGGAATTTTCAGATTAGTTCTAGATTCAAAGCACTCCAAAACTATGGTATATGTGATAACATCTTGGAACATCCACACATAAGTCTAACACTAGATGAACATGATAAAAATTGTGTGATTAAATGGGGCATTCATGTGTAGGAACTAGTGTGAACTACAAAACCTAATTTTTGAACTCTTTTGCACAAGCCATTCCTAAAGAGTTCTAGAAATTAGGGGCATAAATGTATCCAAAAAATTCAAATAAGGAGGAATAATGAAGTTCAAACCCCACTAAGCCACCTACTACTATCAACGTTCTCAATCATTCGACGGAATTTCTCCAAAACAACATGAAGCGATTTGGAGAGAGCCACCTGTCACACATCGCGTGTGTTTTGCAGCACAAAACAAAGCAGGTTAGCGATCTATACATATTGGCCAAGATACTGGGGCAAGTCTAGTTCGGTATAACATATTTTTCTATCTACAAGGGAGTTGATAACGTGTATTCCTGCAAATCTATTTCCAAGTGGAAGCTTCTATCCTTTGAGGGTGTGAAGGATGCAAGGAGGGAGATTCAGATAATGCATCATCTGGTAGGGAATACCAATGTGGTTACCGTAAAGGGAGTGTACGAGGATGTAGCCTCTGTTCATTTGGTCATGGAGTTCTGCATCCACAGGGATGTATTTAACATGATAATTCATAGGGGACATTACAGTGAGAGGAAGGTTGCTGAGCTCACTAGGACCATTGTGAGCATGGTGGAGGCTTGCCATTATCTAGGTGTTATGCATAGAGTTTTGAAACCCGAGAACTTCTTTCTCTCTAGTATGAATGAGGATTCATCTCTCAAGGCCACTGATTTTGGATTCTTAGTTTTCTACAAGCCATGTTGGTTGGTTGATTTCATCGTCATCTTCTTATTTTTTCCATTTCATTTGGAAAGAAATTAGATAGGTTGCATTGCAATCTCAAAATACCTTAAATAACAGGGAATTGTATAGTTATATTGGTAAGATTTAGATCAAAATAGAAACACAACTCATCATTAGGGTGAAAAGCAGAAGAGTATAAAATATTTTGTCCTGGCGATGAGTGAAATGTTTCCCTGAAAATATGTTGGCAAAAAAATTTCACCTAGTAAAAACTAGAAATTCAAGAACAATATGTCCAACTACAGAAGTATCCATTCTAATATCTTTTAGTTTTTCAAGAGGAAGCATTGATTTTTCTTATGAACTTAGGAGCCTTTTAATATTACAGAGGAATTTTAACTTGCAATGGTTGAAGGAGAGTTAAGTGCTTTGATAGAATAGAAGATTGAGAAACATTGGGATCACCTTCATACTTTTATTTTGTTTTTGATGGGATAGTTTGAGTAATAAAACATTTCATGTATTTTAAATGCAGTAGTTTTCCAAGACCAACAAAAAATGCTTGTGAAAACATACAAATAATCTAGGATCTAATTTTTTTTTTTTTCCCTCGGGAAAAATTTGTAATTTTACTATGCATAAAAAAATTACATTATGTGGATGATTTTCAATATTAATGTTATTCTCTTAACATCATCTATTTGGAACTCTAAACTATTCATCAAAATTTACATACTTAGCCCTGCTAATGTGAAAAAGCAAGATCCAAAAATGTGGATCATAAATATTCTGAAATTAGACATCATGTTTTGGAAATAAGACCTTATAAATAGCATTACAAGTTAAATAAAGAATAAAACACTACATCGTTTTAATTGTCAAGTCAACATCTAGACTCAATAAAGTAAAAATAGAGAAAAAGAACAAACATCAGAATTTAGTCCTGCGAGAGACTGAAGACATATCAAATGAAGGGTCCTAGATCATATTCATTCTTCACACTTTCTTGTTGAGCCTATATATGCCAAGTACTTAGATTCATTTTCACACTCAAATTTGATAATGAGTCAACAATAGTAAATTATATCCAAGGATGAATGCTTTCCAGTCCTATCTAGTGTGATTTGACTTTCATGCATCCTACAGGAGATGAATGCAGGACTCATTATTTATGAGTAAAAAATGTCAAGAACTTGAAATCAAAACAACAAATTAAGAGGCGAAATCAAGTGCAAACTTTTATTTATTCTAGGTGTTTGATGAGCAGATGAAGAAGGGAAATAAATTCTAGTGTTGAGATGAAGTGATCAACCTAGTTTTATCCTGAGAAATCATCATAAAAGAACCATATTTTTATAAAAAACTTTATCTACAAAAGAAGTAATAAATAACCTTGAAAGGATAGTTTCCTCAATAGATTAAGAGCACTCAGCCAAAGACATGATTGAGGTATTGAATGAAAAATTTGATGTTGTAGTAAGGATGAAA
This sequence comes from Pseudotsuga menziesii, assembly GCA_001517045.1. Lineage (NCBI taxonomy): Eukaryota > Viridiplantae > Streptophyta > Pinopsida > Pinales > Pinaceae > Pseudotsuga > Pseudotsuga menziesii. The sequence goes on along the minus strand of LPNX010046740.1, from coordinate 556,516 downwards.
GGAGGAAATATTGACCTTATAATAGTAAATGACAAGAAATTTGTCACAAAGGATGTTTTTGACAACTAAAAATGTTTTGCAGAATAGTTTTCTTGAATTAGGTAATAAGAAAGATGACCACACTCAGAGTAGTTAGCTTTGGTTATGATTTTCATGTTATAGGATGTCCCAAAATGGATTAATTTTTGTATAAATAAGACCCCAAGTTACATACATGTGTAAAGGATTTGTTTTTGTATCAAGAATCTTGGACATTATTTAACAAAACTTTATCTTCATATATGAAACCCTTATGTGAACCCTTGCTCTCTTATGCTACATTGGTAAGGATCTCTCATATCCTTATTAAGTGGTATAAAAATTCCAGTTAGATATTTGGAGTGGGATAATCACCTCTACCTCTTGCCTTAAGTCAGGTATTGAGATCTTCAGATAAAGACATACACGTGACTAGGGGTTGGCATGTTAAATGATTTCCTTCGCATACTTTTTCTTAATGTTTTTTCCTTTGAGATTGTGCTTTACAACGAAGATGATTTTCCTAAATAGACAGGGAAGGGTTGTTGAGATTACAAAATGGTAAAGTATATGGGTTTTTATCAATGAATGGGGTTCAAACATAATTCTCAATCATTCAATAAGGTGCAGTAGATCTAGATTAAGATCCATATCCCTCAAAAGACTTGAAACAGAGGCACAAGGAAGGGTGAGGTTGTGCTCTAATCCAAAAGTAGGATAACCATCACCTAGATATTGGATCACCAAATTTATCCATTTTTCATCCTACTATATGAGATAACATTAAATATGGGAATATTAATACTACTCTGAGAAGATTTTTTGCTATAGGAGTTAAGGTCCTTTACTTGCGATGGTATGGCTATCAAAACTAAGACAATGGTGACTAATGTATGATGAGACATTTTGAGTGTTGCTACTAAAATTATTTCTATTGGTTATACCCCTACTTTATCTTACTGTGGTAGCATATATTTTCATTAGAATATTGAGATATCCTTACAATCCTTCACCAAATCCATGGATGTTATAATTTCACAACTGAATAGATCTCATGTAGGTGGTTACTAGTGCCCATATGTGTTTTATGTATTTTCTCCTTGCTGCCAGGGTGTCTCGAAGACTTCCTTAGGTTTCTATAGCTTCATGATGACATAGAAAAGACTATTTAGGTATGACCAGGCTATAGGATCTCGACCTTTCCATTCAAAACCATTATTTCATATGAGTGGACAACCAAGAAAAATGAGTGGTAACAAAGGACTTTGTGATATATCCCTTTATATAAATTATATGAATACAAATGTTCAATTGTATATATACAAATTTTATTAAAAGTCCAAATTATCTTCATAAATTGCGATTAAGAAAAATGCCCCAATTTATTTTACCTTAATATATATATTTTCCATTCCAATTTTACAGATACTCGGATCTTGATTGGAATACATTATTCGTATAGGATTTCTATTGAGAGCTAAAACATTTAACTCCTCTATAGCCCTATAAGTTGCAATACATTGTCCTAACAATGATAATGGAAACCAACAGTTTTTTCTTAGGTTTCTAGAAGCATCTTGTAAAAATACGTTATTGTAGTAATGTGGCACGAGTCCTCAAAGTTCCATCTTTGGAGAATACATTTGCAAAAATAATAGGCATTGCAATCAAATTAATTATTAAAGGGATAGATGTTCTAGGCCATGGGGAAGGACATAATAATAAAGCATACGAAGCACTGCTCTTTTAATGCCCAGAACTGTGTATATACTACTAGAGGACTATTATTATTCCTTTCTTCATGCCCATAATTCCTTTTCATATTGAAAGAAGGCCTAACCATGCCTACATTTGCACTTTATGCTCAATTGTGGAATCCCCTACATAATAGGTATTAACAAGAAGTATAGCTCATTTTTTTTAGAAATAAAAAATATTGTGTGGGATCTAGATCCACATTTCTCTCCAAGGATTAACTCCAAGGATTAACAATAAAATATTGCCAACTTCCTAGATCCATCCTTGTTTCCAAGGGATATTGATTTAAATGGTACATCATTCAATAAAAATTTGTTGATGGGTGGTGGTATGGAGTCGGTCAAGAAAATTATGACGAATTTCTTCCTAATTATTTGGAATCTTCTCCAAGATTTACTCCAAGACACAAATTCCCCATGGGAAACTCTAAATAAATCATCTAATGCCTCAATTATTTTCGACTAGAAAATAGAACATGAAGTTGCAATCTTCCGGTGAGGTAGGTGTGTACACCGATGCTACCTAAATCATTGTCTTGATTTTATTTCCATCATAGTTCTTCCCTATGTTAGAAGACATCTTTTGTAGTGTTGGTTAAGAAACCAGAGGACACATTTCCTTCTCTAATCTATAGCAATAGGTATTCAGGTCATGCTACAGGTATACCTTTTTAGGACACATGAAATCACCAATTATTCTTCCTAACATAATTTTAAACTCTCCATCTATTCCACTGAAACTTCAAGCATTTGGAACCTTGAAAACAATCAAGTGCTTTAGGGATTTAGGGTGGATATTTCTACTTAGTATCCCTAATAGAGAAACACTTCCTGAAGATAGATACGCAGTCTTCCCCCTTCATCTCTCTTCCTCGGAAATTTGATTTATCATTTAGGACTCTTCCAAAATAACATAAGAATGTTATCAAACAATTGTGTTCTCCTCAAGTATAATTGAAGCACAACACTGTTTTCATAAAGTATGGGGAGGAAGATATTTTCATAAGAAGAACATCAAACTAGAATTTGAACTAAGTCACTTGAGGCACTAATTATTCATTTAGATACTTTGGAGCAAATATAGCTATTGGTAAATTTTGAGAATAGACATTTCTTCTTGTGATGTTTTCTACCCTATTTGTAGTGTATTTTTAAACTGCTTTGGTGATAATTAGGTTGGGATGGAAACCTACATACCTATAGGATGGAATGGTAGCCTATAGTGCCGTATAGATTTCCATCCCAGCTTATAGGCCTATAGGATTCCATCACAACCTATAGGATGTTGGTTTAAGTGCCTCCCAAGCCTTTCTTGATACCATTTTGGATTAAGTGCATATGTTTCCATGTCTAATGTTGTGTTCACAATGTCCCATATATATGCTGAATGACGGATCAAATTTGATGTGTAGAACTCTAATATAGGACCCCTCTCACGAATGCCAACCAAATATTTAAGCAATGAGAAGTTGGAACTTGGAATTTTTGTTGATCCCTCTTGGTGCTTAATAGATACATAGTCAATACGAATTCTACTAGTATAGAATCTCTCTAAATTGTTATAATTTGATTCAACAAGTGATTATAATAAATCTATTTCATGTATGAAAAATTGATGTTGTTTAAACCACATCTTAACAACATTTTAAGCCAATGTAATGGATGTGGTTTCATGTCATAAACTATTCAAATCATTTTAAAGAAGCAGAGTATAACACAGAGCACATTATTCATGAGGAACATAGTACCTTGCTTTTATTTTACAAACTTACCACTTTTAATTGCACTTTGTCTACAGTTTCAACTCAAGGATGGACACTAGACAATGACTATTTTATGCCACATCATGAACTATTCCAAGAGTTTTCTGAAGCAGAGTTTGATCTTAGAATACCTATTCAAACTAGAACAGAATCAAGCAAGTATAGGATTTTCTTTTATTCTCTATACTATTGTGAATTAAGAATTAGCAGGTAGTGTTTGCACTCTTGAAATTAATTTACTGAAGTTTTAATCTATGCAGATATAGGTTTTGATAGGCATAAACTAAGTTCTGATTTTTGGGTTTCATTTTTTGAGTGCATATTTGTACTATGATGTAAAAATGGACATGGTATCAGAGCTTTGCATCTCAAATATTCTAGTCATTATGTGTATGGATGGGACTATTTATTGTGAGATAAGTGTTAGAATATTTTAGTGGGTGTGATTCCCTTGCTTTAGTGATCGAATCTAATTCATGGATGAGATAGGCACTTGGATATGATATAGGTTTGAAGGTGAGATTCCCGCGATACTCCAAGCAGTGGATTATTGTTATTTCTACATGAGAGAGGTGATATGCAGCTATGAGAGCTTGTTGATATGTTGTTTTATTTTTTTGTTTGTATGGTTGCATCATGACAACACTTGGTCTCAGAGGCAGATAGATTAGATGATGTTTCCAATTCTTCACCTTGGAAATGCAAACTGTAGATGCTCTTAGAGGAAGTTGATTTGTGTATTTTTGTTGAGAAAAAATTTACACCTCCAATTTATTCCATTTCGTGGGTTCACCTTTCAACACAATAACAAGGTGTCCAAAGTGAAGCGAATCATCTTTGATTCAGTGAAGGACCACTAGATCCCTCACATCACCTAGAAGAATATGGAAAATGATATGTATGGTGTCTTGGTAAATTTGTATCAGGTTGTGAACATATCTCTAAGATGATTTCGAAGAACAAGCTCATTGGTAGCCCCATGCGCAATATTGTTACCATGACAAACTATATAAATAAGATCACTAAGTTGAGAGATCAACTAACAACCATAAGAGTCAAGGTTGATGAGGATGAGTTTCTTTTTATGACTATGAATGTATTATCACCATGCTATCTTGGCTTTTTACAAGATATATCTTCTCGTGAGAAGTTTCCCTCTTTTGAGAAACCGTGGGATGACTTTTTCTAAGAGGAGATCATATTGGAGACTGCGTTAACAAAAGCAATGGAGTCTTGAAAACTTGCACTCATTGGGAAGATTAATAAAGGTAGGAAGATGAAAGGAGGATCCAACAAGGGTGAGAAATAAGAGGGTTGTTTGTTTCATATTTTGCAAGAAGGGACATTATATAAGAAATTTTCTAAAAGAGGAGGGGAAGCATCAACAAAATTAGTTTGCATGGAGTGTGGGAGCATCATAAATAGTATCACCTAGTATTGTAAGTTGATCCTTGATATATTTGAGGTTGTTCAAGTGTTATGCCATCAAACTTCCTTCCTACAACATTAATGACAATAATTTTTTTTTTGTCCTGAAGAAAAAAATAATATTACTATAATTATTTCAAGGAGAAATATACGAAGAAACATACAATAATGCTGATGTGGGAATCCATTTTCCTAGAGAAAATTAGAAGGCTTTAGGAAAATATGCAAGAGTGTTGGTTTATTATCTGGGAAATTACCCAAATGGATATGAATACTGAAAATAACGAAAAGGAAAACCTCATAGAAGCTCCATGATAAGGATACAAAGACAACCATGAAGGCTATTTGAAAACATGAACTAGGAGGAAAAGAGACCCAAGCTGGGATTGTTCATAATGATAGATGAGTTTCTAGTTCATAATGACATATTACCTAATTAAATAAAAAATTATTCCCATCATTAGGATTGACATCCCACTGCCCATATTCAGGATTGACATCCCACAAAACCCATTTCCGAATAGTCAAATGTTACCATTAGTGAAAAATCTTATCTGCAAGGAAAATGAGTTGCTTTCCCATAAGCATAAATCAATAGCCTGCATAGAAATCATTGTTGTTTCAGTACTCAATTTGGTTTATAACCTTATTGTTTTAGGTTTTTATCCTTTAGGCCCCAGGGTTTGTTCTAAATATAATATTGTTACATGTTAAAATAAATGACAAGGGGCTACCTAGTTTCCCATGCAATGAGTTGATGCTGGGAAATATCATGGCCCTAGTCCCTCCCTCTATTTTCCTACCTTTTTTCATTCTTTCTTCTTTTTCTGTTATTTCTTTGGGTGTGTTTATGTTTCACCAATACCATCTCGACCTGTTTTATGTAGGTGAGAATGCTTCCATCTACATAAGATAGCGTTAAGGTGAAGATATGACTTGAATTGTGTGCACATGCATGACCCTAGGCACCTAGATTTGTATCTCTGGTCCTAATTCTTCTGAGTAATTTGGATTCTAACTTGCTAAAGATTTTGAAAATACCATTAGTTTATTAACACTAAGTCAACTTTTTTTTGGGATACAAACAATATTCATTTTCACCTGGGAATTTTTTTCCCTTTAGTTATGTCCCCTTCACAAAGAGAGTACCTAAGATTTTTTTGGAACTGCATTTATTGTTATAATAGGGCATGGATCTAAAATACCAACAGAGTAAGAAATGGGAATAAAATTTAGGGAAGACTTAACTAGGATGTGCATATTTGTAGGGTTTGTTATACCAAAATAATGTCATCATGATGTGATAAGACCTTTGAAATACCTACTTGCCCTTAATCCCAGCACTTGGAGTGGAAACCCATGCTATCTGTCAATTCTACATAAAAATGATCAACAGCGCACTTTCCCTGTTAGCCATGAGCGGTTCCTTACTCGCACCACCTTTCTACTATTTTCCATAGGCGGTGCCATCGCCTGCTGCCCTTGGTCCATAAGTGATTCTTACCTGAACCACTCTGTCATAAGAGGAGAAATGCGGTACCCTAGGTAAAAGGGGAAAAAAGAGAGGATTCTCGAGGCTTCTAGATCATGAGCCTCATGTCCTCCCTTATCCCTATCATTGTGGGTTAGTTGAGCTCGAGACCTCCCATCATAGGATTTTAGAGGCCACCTCATCCACAAATCTCTCAACCATTCCTATCCATTGAGCCTTATAAATATGAGCTCATGTCCATGGTTGAGGGGAGAACTCTTAAGGTATTGTTATGCTGTTGGATTGATCACTTGGCCCAAGCCATTGGAGAGCATAGAGAGCAAATTTGGAGCTTATGGGGATGAAATTTTTGGTTTCATGGAGATGCATGTCAACACTAAGGCTTAATTGGTTGTAAACTTCTCCATTTTATCTTAATGCAAAGCTGATTTCCGTCCCACATTACTGTTGTTGTTTGATTTCACATGTATATGTTGTTAGATTCCTTAGTCACTAACATGGATCAATAGATTATATTCTGGCAGCTTTGATGTGTTTGCGTGTTTGATCTGATTGCAGGTACACATGGTTACTATCGAAGCACCACATTTTAGGTATCTACGGCTTCCAGGGAGGGTTTTCAACCTTTGTCATTCATTTGTTCTGGATCTGAACCATTCAGACCAGTGGAACACCTTACTATTCGCAGAAGGTGAAATATTCCTGCTAACAAATATGGCGACTCCGCTGGGGATTAGATATATGTATCTGTTGTTCTGATCTTCCTCAGTTCTTCAACTCTTGTCCGAACCCAAGCTCCTTCTCCAACTCTCTTCATTCAGATCTGCTATCTGGCTCAGTCAATTTGGGTTTGAAACTTCCAGATCTATTCAGATCTGAATCATTTCGACCTTTTATGCTCTGTTTTTATACTCAATCTATCAGCCTTTACCCTGATCTGATATTTTTCTGACTTGATTTATTGTTCTCTTTGTGTTTTTTATTTTTATAGGGAACCACGCATATGCAGTGGGCGAGAAGCGGTGCCACTGCCTGAACAGAGTGGGCAATACGTGGTGCCATCACCTGTGTCATGTTGGCAAGAAGCGCTGCTAGTCCAGAACTGCTCTGTCAATACCTGTGCAACGCGGTGCCATGTAGGCCCTATTCCAGACTTTGTATTTTCATTTTTGTGTGCTTTTGGCTTACTTTTTGATGAAAATGAAGTGTGTTTTTGAAAAAAAATGCTCCCTCACGGCTGGGAGGGGCCATGAATTGTATATTTTGCAATCACTTTGATTGTTGTATTCTTTCTGCATTCAAAGAAAGTCTATGTTTCTTGCATTGGATTTTACATTCTTTTCTTTGCTTGAAACCTCTTGCTCCTTTATGTAGATATTATTCGTTGGAATTGGAAAATATACATTTCATTTTCATGAGTAGGTTTTGGTTTGTCTTGGACTTGGAATGCATGAGTGGTCCATGTTGTTTCGAGTCTTTCTTTGCTTGGGTGATTCTTGTTTCCTTTTGCATGCTGATTTTTTCAGTGCTTGGTAGGAAAGATTGGTTCTTCGTTTCCTTATCCGTTTCAAAGAGAAGTTTTAGTTTTCTCTCTCTGTTTCTTTATTCGCAAGTTTGTTAAATGATTTTTTTTTTTTTTTGTGCATGATTATTTGAAATTCTAGATCTTACTTTCATTAAGAAGAAATATCTGTTTTCAGCTTTGCATGCATTAGAGTTAGATTTGTTTGGAAACATTAGTGAAATCATCTTTCCATTAAGTTTTTATGCATATTTTTCAAGCATGAGAAGATAGGAAATTTTTTTGGTTTATTTATGTTTGATGTTCTCTAGATCTCTTTCTTATTTGCTTTGAAGATTGTGTGGGGTGCATTGATATTTCACTTTTCGTTTGAAAAGATAGAATTTCATTTGCATTTGGGTGTGCATTTTTTGGGAAGAAAAGTAAATCTCTCTCTCTCTCTTAGGTAGAATTTCATTGAAAAGGAAAACATGCATTGTCATATATATTAGTTTGCATCTTCTTTAATTTCAAGTTTTCACTCCATGGTTCCACCTAAATGCACAAGATAAAATTAACGGTAGTACTAGGTTAAAACTTTTAGCAATTTGAGTGATGAGGTAGAGACGCGTTCGGACGTCGTTAAGCGTAAGAGCTGTCATTATTTGTTAGCATTACATCCCAGTACTCGCACGGTTCTTCCAGGTACCGTTGGTATATCGAACGACCTTTCACGTACCCTTGAGGTATATAGAAAGGTACTTCACGTACTCGATTGTATATAGGAAGGTCCCTTGTGAACGGTTATGCATTAGACAACAATACTATCGATTTGAGCTCCCACGTACCTAGCGTATATCAGGAGACCCTTTTAGGAATCCTCAAACCATCTAAGTTATCCTTTTGGCCTATCCTGTGAGGTTCCTGACTCTTATCCACTCCTTTCACATGTTAGCTTGTTGCTTTTAGTTTGAGTAGTAATTTCTTGTGTGTGGTAGTTAGGGGGTTATTAGAGAGTTTAGAGATGGCATTCCAATCTGGGATTACCACTCAAGAGGTCCCTTTCCAAGGTGTACCTTTTGTATTCCCTCCAAGTGAAGGTATTGGTCCTCCCTTTATTGCCACTCTAAATATTCCTAGATTAACTATAGGATTACCGATCTGGCTGTTTAATCCGGTAATTCCTGTTACACCTAATGTATCAAATGTCACCTGTCCTCTGAGAGAGGATCGACCTCAACCTAATCCCGCTCCTTCTTCACCGGTTGTGGCTTTAGCTCTTTCTTCTTCTTCGCTTGACCAAATCTCTATGGTTAGTAGTCATGTGGATAAGAAGAAGAAGGAAGGTAAGGGTAAAAAGAAGAAGGATAAGAAAGATAAAAAGTAGCAACCATCTGCTCTTGATGGTGCCCATTCTAAGAGAACACCTGAAAAACCCAAGTTCCCTTGTAAGCTTTGCAAGGGGGACCACCTTCTTAAGGAGTGTCCCGGTCTCTCTCGTGTACAAGAAGAGTGGTATAAAAGATCCAAACCATCTACGTCATCAACCTCTGATCATCATCTTGATGATACTCCCTCAACCAGTGACCCATTGGTAAAAGGTCGTAAGGGTAAAGTCTTGTATCCTTGTTTGATATGCAAGGCTATGCATCGTACTTTTCTTTCTCCAAGCATGGATAAAGCTTTGCGTTGGTTGGAAAATATTAAGTGATTCCAACAAGTGATAGTAAGTTATCACTCAATTCCTCGATGGTTGACCAAGTGGTCGATTCGGATTTATCTGTGGTTGATCCCACTCTTCCTTTAGAGAGTGAAGTTAAAGTGGTCGAGTTGGTGTCATTTCCACTCGATCCTGCTCTTTCATCAGAGAGTGTTAAGACTGAAGTAGTCTCTTTGACCAAATCTTCATCTTGTTCTTCTCTTCCAGTAGAGAATGAACTGAAACCTGTTGAAGTTTTTATGCTTCATTCTGATTGTTCTCGACAAGAGGAAATTTTATCTATTTTGACAGAACCCTCTCCAAGTAATGAGGTTATTTCCTTTGACTGGAGTAACCTAACAGAGTCTCATCTTCATCCGAGTGTTCCTTTCCAGATAGTTGTGAATGTTACTGCTAGGCAGATACTTCACACTATTGTTGATGAAGGGGATTATGTTAGTATTCTATCCTCAACTGCTTGGCAAGATTTAGGTTCACCTTAGCTTGTGCCAGCTACCGATCAGATATTGGCTTTCAATCGAAGACCTACTGCACCTTTAGGGACCCTTCCTTATTTTCCTATTACATTAGGAGGGAAAACTGTTTGTATTGATGTTATGGTGGTCCAAGGTCCTTTAGATTTCAATCTTCTCCTTGGACATGATTATGTTTATGCCATGAAGGTTGTTGTGTCCACACTCTTTAGATTTATGAATTTTCCCCATGATGGGAAGATTGTGACTATTTATCAACTTTCTTTTGTTACACCTGACCATCACATTACTCCTAGTAATCAGACTGCCCTGAATGTATCGCATGTTCTTGTGTCTCTTTCCCCTTCTAGTTAGCTTCTTCCCATCATATGTAAAATGAGGGGGCATGGCTCTAGTCTATGGAAATAATAATGGAGCTAAGCTGCTAGATTTTATGTAATGGGGGAAACCTACCAACCTCTGGGTATCATGTTGGGTAGGAGCAGGTTTCAGAGCATAGTTTACTTTTGGTTTCAAGCTCATTAAAAAATAAAACCACTCCTTAAGCATAGTTTACCCTTTTGGTTTCAAGCTTGCATAAAAATGAAACCATGTCGCTAGCATAGTTCCCATTCTGTGTCAAGATCATTAAAAAATAAAATAGATGCCTATGAGCATAGTTCCCATTCTATGTCAAGCTCGTTAAAAAATGAAATAGATCTCCTCAAGCATAGTTTACCTTTTGGTTTCAAGCTTGCATAAAAATGAAATCATTCCTGAGCAAAGTTCCCATTCTATGTCAAGCTCATTAAAAAATGAAATGGATCTCCTTAAGCATATTTTACCTTTTGGTTTCAAGCTTGCATGAAAATGAAACCATGTTCCAAGGATAGTTATCTTCTATTTCAAGCTTGCGTAAAAATCAAACAGATCCCCTTCCATTGAGTCGAGTCTTCCCTTTAGTGTTAGAACTTGAACCTTCTTTCTACCTGCCTGATTCTCGTTCCTCCTACCTTCCTGGTGAACATTTTCACATTAGTAACCAGGTTTTTAGGTTGGGTATGGAAGAAGAATCATCAAATGAAACAAAGCTTGGGGGCCTGTCAAGCCGCTAGAAACCATGCTAGGGACGGGATTCACTAGCAATCATGCTGGGGGCAAGATTCCAACCTTTGTATATCATGTTAATGGGATTTTTCAAGCATAGTTTACCCATTGGTTTCAAGCTTGTGTAAAAATGAAACCAATCTTCAAGCATTCTTTCAACTGATCTTCGAGCTCGTTAAAAACAGTAAGATGGTTTTGAGCTTGCTTTTCATTTCCGTGCTCTGGTTAAAACATGAAATTTGGTTTGAGCTTAGTTTATTACTTTTTCATGCTCTGGAGTCAAACATGAAAAAGTCTAATGGAGTCTTCTTTAAACTCTTTTTGGGATCCTTACATATGAAAAGATTGTCGAGTACTTATCTTCTTCATACTCGTAAAAGTATTTGAAGAGTCATCTCTTCGACGGTAGGTTATCTCTTTTTCGGATCAGATAGGACTATTTACGAAAAAGGAACACTCCAGCCAATAATGACTGGAAGAGTTCCCTAAGGTATGATTTTATACTTTTTCGGGCCTTAGGGACTAAATCATATGAAAAAGGACCTCTGTGGAGTCTTCTTCCATATTCATTCAGACTCTCTAAACATGAATGATATCGAGTTTTCTTTTAGTGGACTCGTTAAATTAAACATTGAGAGGCTCGTTTTGGGAATGAACCCCTCCTCTCTCAGGTTCGTAAAACATATGAGTCTGGACTTGTCTTCCGACAAGCTATATTGAGTGTTTGTTACCCTCTTTGAACTCATAAAACTGAAAAGAGGAACTCATCAACCATGATGGGGGAAATGGGAAGGGAATCATTTTGCAAATAATGGCAGTTATTTGTCGTTACCTTTGAACATGGCACTTGTCTACACATCATGTCAGTCAATTGGGTATTCAGCTAATCTCCACGGTGATCCACTTTCATGAGTCATGTCACTCCTTTGAGTCTTTCAAAAGAATGCGTTGTCCACTATCACACCGTGTGTTTGTCCCGTTCAATCATGTTTCCAAGTATTTTTGTCATGCCACCCAATGTTCAATGGGGATTTGAAGAAGTTTTACCTCTGTAGTCTACACAGTCTTTTGTGTCAGTATTTTTGAGTCAGTCTTATGGTTACTATATTCACATCATTCCAAAACTATGTTTTGAGTTTTGTGTCATCGATGTGGGACTCATCATTACCCTCCTTCGACAAGACTTTTCTCTTCGACATCAGCTCATTATCCAGGAAATAGTCTTAGAAACAATATTTGGTACCTTGAGATCTATATGCCTTAATGACAGATTCTATTGCTCTTGACATAGGTTCACATCATTGACCTTTGATCGATAGAATCGACTGGGTGTTCGACATCAAGACATCTATTCGTACTTAGTAGATTGTACTAGAGTACCTTGGGAATCATTGACATTAATGGTGACCTCCCTCGCACTTGTTAACGGTTCACATCATTGGCCGGTAATCAAGTGGTTTCCACCATGTTCGACTTCTGATCATTGTAATCACATGGATAGAATTGTACTTTGTGGAAGACGAGACGAAGATCCTGGGTATTTGTTTAAAGTGCTCATTGATTTTTCCCAGGTTGTGATGGAGTTTTGTATATCTAGCATGGATCTATGTAGTGAATACATAGATCTACATTGTATGTCTGGTAGCTATGTCCAAGTTTGAGTCCTCTATCACATGGATCTACGCTATATTCTAGTAGCCATGCTTGTTTATTCCTCTCATGGATCTGCCTTGTATTGGTCTGCATCCATGAGTTGGTTACTTGTGTCTATGAGTCAACATACTGATGTACTACAGATGCCTACTTGACAACATGCTCCAATTGAGCTGACATTTTCAATTCATAGCAACGACTTGTTCTCTCAAAGCTCTCGTTTATCGTATCCCTCTAAGACTCATGCTTTGAGGGGCATCCTGTTATACCAAAATCCTATCATCATCATGTGATAAGACCTTTGACATACCTACTTGCTCTTAATCCCAACACTTGGAGTGGAAATCCATCCTGTCTGTCAATTCTACATAAAAATGCTCAGCACTGTGCTTTCCCTGTTAGCCATGAGCAGTTCCTTGCTCGCACCGCCTTTCTGTTGTTTTCCATAAGCAGTGCCACCACCTGTTGCCCTTGGTCCATAAGCGGTTCTTACTTGAACCACTCTGTCATAAGAGGAGAAATGCGGTAACCTCGGTAAGAGGGGAAAAAAGAGAGGATTCTCGAGTCTTCTAGATCATGAGCCTCATGTCCTCCCTTATCCCTATCATTGTGGGTCAGTTGAGCTTGAGATTCCCCATCATAGGATCTTAGGGGCCACCTCATCCACAAATATCTCAACCATTCCTATCCATTGAGCCTTATAAATATGAGCTCATGTCGATGGTTAAGGGGAGAACTCTTAAGGTATTGTTATTTTGTTGGATTGATCACTTGGCCCAAGCCATTGGAGAGAATAGAGAGCAAAGTTGGAATTTATGGGGATGCAATTTTTGGTTTCATGGAGATGCATGTCAACACTAAGGCTTAATTGGTTGTAAACTTCTCCATTTTATCTTAATGCAAAGATGATTTCTATCCCACATTACTGTTGTTGTTTGATTTCACATGTACATGTTGTTAGATTCCTTAGTCACTAACATGGATCAGTAGATTATATTCTGGAAGCTTTGATGTGTTTGTGTGTTTGATCTGATTGCAGGTACATAGGGTTACTATCGAAGCATCACATTCCAGGTATCTACGGTGTCTAGGGAGGGTCTTCAACCTTTGTTGTTCATTTGTTCTGGATCTGAACCATTTAGACCATTGGAACACCTTACTGTCCGCAGAAGGTGAAATATTCCTGCTAACAGAGTTTATCCCCTTAATTGCCTAATCGAACACCCTTTTGATGAGTTTGTCTATAATTGGTTTCTAGTATAAAGCTTGGATTCTTTCGAGGGACTTTGACAAGCTATAAGTTATTTATGAAATCAAACTCCTTCTGGGAAGTTAAAAATATGGAACATTCTTTAAAGCATTCTTCAGTTACAGTTAAAAGTTAAGGACATAATTTATACTTTTTGTTTTGTTTACTTTACGTCCTAAAAGTTACATCTAAATGTGCAAAAAAATTGTTAAATATTTGATACACAATTAGAAGTCCCTCCTAGACGGGTATCATTTGTAAATTGAGTATGGTTTAAAAAGTTGTTTTGACTATTCTCCAAGCCTCTTACCATTATACTTGACAAAAAATTTCTATTTCCATCAAAGTAGAATATTTGGGGAATGTGGGAAAAATTGCATTAGTCCCTTGGAAACCAGAAGAAATCCAAGGGTTTGCCATTGTTAGGTCTGAAGAAAAATATTTGTCAATGCAAACTGAAACCTACATAATCTTTCACCTAACCCAAAGGCCATAAGAAATTGCACGTTAAAATATGTGTTCACTATATTGAGAGCATTACTTTTCCCAACTCTACCAACATTACACTTTATGCTTTGCATTTTGCTAATAAAATAGTTTCCATATCCGAAACTTATGCATGATCAATATTATAGTTGTGCAAGCAACACATCTCCCACTATTCACAAACTTGGGAGGTCTTTTCATATGTGTTATTTAAATGTCCTTGTCGAAATAATTTGTCTTATATAATACCCGTGTTCTCTATTTTTCCAATATTAAATTTATAAACATGGTTATCTTTTTTATCTCTATAATATATCTAGATTTGTTTCCCAAGTCAAGATTCAATACTATTAATCCATTTTTTTCATAAGAATCTTGTTTTCTTCTTTTTCTTTGACATTTTTATGTACCAATATGTGAAATTATCATACTTGAAATCTTATTATATTTGGTGTAATAATTTTTTGTGATTGAAAAATTCTTGCAAATATATTGATTAAAATATTTAAAGTAAAGGAGAAGCAGAGGGAGGTTGTTGCAATTGTCAATGGATGAGACCCTGTAAAGAAGTAAAGTTCTGGTGAATTTCGGTTGCAAAAAGGTTGGAAGTGCTCTTGAAATATATTTTTCATTTCCTTTTTTTATTGGTGATGATGCTTCAACAATCTAGAATGGAAGAGTTTCCATGGCCCCACTTATGTTGGGGAAAATATCCAACTAGAGGTGAAGAACCTCTATGCAACTTGATTACACTGGAGAACCCATTCATGAAGGGTGATGCTAAGCACAAGGGGAAACCACGGTGGCTGGATTGAGAAGCCACCACCGACACTAGTGAACCTAAACCCTATTTTTGAACCTTATAAATTGTTTCATTTTGTCTACTATTTTTTTCTCTATTCATTCACTCTTGTCCATAACTTTACTGGATGAGATTGATCGTAATGATGCCTTTGTTTCTTGGTTGGTACCTCGCTAATATAAATTTGATTTTTTCTTTAATTTCAAATTGGAATTTGAGACAACAAGTGTTTTTCCTTCCTTAATCTCCGTGGGAGGCTCCTAAACTTTGAGGATCATCCATCTTCATGAAACTTCATATACCTGCTTACTGCAGTCTTTTTTTCACTAGAATGTAGATCCTGTAAGCCTTTGATGTCTTGTTGTATCCAACAAAAATAAACATAATAATACTTAATGGTTCAATCTTAGACTTTATCATTTGTAACATGAATTTAAAATGAACAACCAAACACATGAGCAATACTTCATATTTCTTTCCAATAAATGTCTCCTCTAGTATTTTGAAGCTCTAGATATTATGAGGACAACGGTTCAAGATGTAGACCATTATGTTGCATACCTTTACCTGTATACCCATGGTCAGATCCATATTGTTGATGATGGACTTATAAATTTTATTGATGGAATTATTCTTCCTTTATAAAATGCCATTTTGTTGTGTTTTGTAAAGCACTACCAACCCCTTATTTATCTTTCTTTTTAACCAAAATATGTCAAATCCCTTGGAGATGTATTCTCCTTATTATAATATGTAAGAACTTGGACATTCTTCCCTATTTGATTTTCAATCAATTCTTTGTATTGTTTGAATTTAAAAAACACTTCATCCTTAGTCTTCATAAAATAAATCCATCTTTTGCAAGATGAATCATCACTCAAGGAAACATTATACACTCGCTTGATCAATGATGAAGAAAACATAGGTCCACACACATGAAAATGGATCAATTGGAGAATATCTTTTGATTTCATCTCACTAGGATAGAAAATCTATGTTTGAATGCTTAATGAGTGAATATCCCTTGCACACTCCAATTTTATCATTCTTAAAGTCTGGAAATCCTTACACCATATTCCTCAAGAAAGGAAGTGCTACATATTGTAAGTGACCAAAGTGCTTGTGGCGCATTTTTCACAAATTTTCACTATCATGCACTAGATGATCATATTTTGTTCTATTAGTAAGAAACCTGCAAAAGCATCCTTCTTACACACCTTCAGCCAAAAGAGGATCACATTTTATCTTAGAAAGTGCACTAATGATCATCAAACTCGACTATACACTTCATATCTATGATAATTGAAATAGAAAGAAGATTATCCATCGAACTAGGTACAAATAACACATGATGCTATTTGAGATCATTTGGAAAAATATGGAACTCATTTCAGTGACTTGAGATGTTGCATCATCACCCAACTCCACTTGCATGCCTACTTCCTGCTCCTCAAACTTGAGAAATGTATTTTTGTTTAAGGTCATGTGCTAACGCACTCCACTGTCGACATGCCAATCATCATCAGAAGTGATGTCGGTGGAAAGGCATGAAATCATAGAGACAATGGTTTCAAGCCTTAATACTGACTCATCCACTCTGATTGAATAATTTTTACTCCTTGTAGACCGCTTTTGCTTCTACTTGTGCTTTTCCACCTTATTTTGAGGACTTTGACTAGAATAATGCCCTTTTTTGTAGCACTTGAAACATGTAATGTCTCATATCCTTCCTATAGTGGTTAGAATAACATGAATATTCCTTCATACCCTTATTGGGTCCTCCTTTTCTCACTTTCCCAATGAGAGCGAGGTCTTGGGCTTCATTTACTTTGTGTTCTATTGTTTCACACCTTGTTTCTTTTTAGATGAGTGCATCCCAAATATTTTCAAAAGTTGGTAGGTGTACAACAACATATATAACCTACTTAAAAACTTCCCATGGAGGTGGGGAACTATTTAGTGCAATGGTTACTCAATCCTCATATTTGATCTTCATGTTGACCATAAAGAACTGATCTCTAGCTTGCTTATTTTCATTATGAAACTGGTTTATGTGTCTGTCTTTATTACTCATGTAAGCATGGGTGTGTTTACTTTTCAAGAGAAATTACGAGAACCTTTGACATTTTGATATAGAGAATTCAATGACTAGTATTAGTAGTCTCAACCTTAAATCAATACTAGTAGTTGTCACATACTTTGAAACCTTTTTTAACCATGTGAAAGAAGATAAATTTACATCTCAATCTCGATCATCACTTGTCAGCCACTATTTAGAGTCCACAGATACCAAAATACAGAGAAACATGTTATCAATGAAATTTTGTAGCATCTTGTCTAAAACCAACAGTGTTGAGACATCTAGTTTGGGTGCCTAAAAGATGTTTGCAGTCCCAAATAATCAAAGGAGAATTCTACATGTTGAAGAGTTCTTCCATGTTGGCATGATTTTGGAGGAGAATGCTCATCTTAGAAGCATTCTTCTCTTTAGTCTTCATCATACCATGGGATGACCTTTAAGGATTTTTTGCATGATTATGGAAAACACAAATTTTTATAAAATCCAGAATAGAGATGGATATTAGAAAGGCGACATATTAGAAGAGAATATTTCTAACTTTTCATGAGTATCATGTAGCATGGTCTACCTTGACAGATTTATCAATTGCAGTAATGGATCACCATCCAACAACAATGATGAATGGTGGAGGAGGAGATGTGGAAGATCTGATTTCAAAACCTGTTTTGACTCCTTAATGATATTTGAATGGTATAGAATGAGCCATCCCATTTGGAGAGTCATGTTGTCTAATAGATGAAGCCTTTGTATACATGCCATTTTGGTGGATGTTTGGGATTGGATAGTTTTTATTGCTAAGATCGAGTTATAATATTCTTCTGCCCATAATTCATAAGTAGAAGTCCATTTTTATTTATAGATCATAAGAAAAATATAACCATAACAACCTCCTAACTACCGAGTGGACCTTCTATAATGATTTCCCATTACATTTATTCAATAATAATACCATATCAGACGTCATTAATACTAACAATCATAGTGGACCTACTCCACCTTAAATTGAACCCCTAAAGAGGGTCATAACACAACTCCAAATCTCTCGTTATCTTTTAAAATACATTAAGTGAATGTCTTCTTAACCATGACATCCTAGCTGCTAAAATACATTTCTATTAAATTCACGGGTAAGTCTCTCCCATGTTTCTTGTGGTCCAACTCTCACCTTGCTTCCCTCATATTTATTGGTGTTGTAGGTTGTGAAAGAAGATTCTCTACATTCATCCCGTATCTCACTTAAATAATGGTTAGAGCACCGAGAGGAGCTAGGTTCTTTACAACCTAGTATGGGGACATTCCACGCAACATAATGTAATGCGACATAATATAATGTAACGTAATGTAACATAACATTACCAAATAAAAAATTTTAAAAAAATTGTCAGCGTATAAAACAAATAAAATAAATCTAGCACAGATCCATCTTAACCCGAGAGCTATCAAGCACCGAGAGGGATCAAATTTCTTAAGGTGTAATTTTTTTTTTGAACGTGTAAAATTCTTAACGTAAAAAAAATATACCTTAAGAAATTTGATCCCTTCCTTCCCTACACAACTTTCTGGATTAAGTCAAGGTCACTGCCCTTCCCTCAAAACTGTCACAAAGGAACCACATCCACCTTTTCCCATCTATTGCATCTTCTTCATCTCCTTCTATGTTGATCTACTCAATACATTGGCTAGTGGATGAATCTCAATGGCCTTTGTAATCTCTACAATGCTTTCAAACCAACAGATGTGTCACCCTCCACTTGACGTCTTTCATGAAGTATAAGAGCTATTAACATGATGCAAGGCTATGCAAACTGGTAATTCAACCTATACCTTTGTATTGCACAAGAGTCTTGTTGCATGAGTTCCTTCTAGAATTACTTGGACCCAACAATTAATATATTATTCCTTAAGAATGAGACATCCATATGGCCTTCCTCTTGTGCAAAACTCTATGTGTGTTGGATCACATCCTAGTGTGTGCCTTTGTTTCCAACCTTCACAAGTACAACTAGTGCAAGTCTACCCTAAACCCACTTTATTTCTTCTCCTACCCTTAACTACAAATTTTTTTGAACAATCCCAAGGTATTCAACCCTTCTTCTATAGTCAAGTCCCCCTTGGCAATCCAACACTTCCATCTTCCTCATTGATTTCAACACCTTTCCTAGTACACATAGGATCCATTTCCAATTTATATAATCAATCATTAGAGGAAATTTGGGGTCTAAAATGGGCCTTATAAGAAAACACGCGAACAATAAATTTTGTGAGTTGAAATTCAAGATCCAATAGAATTTCAATAAAATGAGTCAACCATAATGGTTCAATTGACATATTTGTCATAAAAGAAAACTACTTTTTTTGTTCGTATTTTCGACATATCTCCCTGTGTTTTTACTCAAATTTCAAGCGGGAGAGCTCGTTGGATGCATAATTTAATTCTGCATCCAATGAGTACCCACATTGCATACTTTTGATGGAATTTCCTACCCCAAAAATAATTAATACCTGAAAAAAAACATGATGATGACATCATCATCATGTTTTTTCATGTATTTCTTGTTTTTGGGGTAGCGGGGTCCATCAAAAGTATGCAGTATGGGTACTCGTTGGATGCATAATTAAATTCTGCATGCAACAAGATCTCCTGCTCAGAATTTGAGTAAACACACAGGGAGATATATCAACAATACAAACAAAAAAAAGTAGTTTTTTACATTCCTCCTCCAAAATTAATAACTATTATTTTATTATTTTAACTACTATTTTATTATTTTCCTTAGGAGGCCCATTTTAGACCTCAAATTACCTCTAATGAAGCCACCCAATGTTGATGATCAATGATAAGAATATACATTGTGGTAAGGTAGCCATCGCAACCACTTCCCAAAATGCACCCCAATCTATCCAAAGTAATCTAAGTGTGATGAACCGACGAAAGATTTGCATACCTCTTGCTAAAAAAAGCATGTTTGCACCACTACTTTAGTTATCTCTCAAACACAATGGTCATCATGGAAATCATCCCCCAACAAAGACTCCACCACATCTTATTTTCCCATACACAAAGGCAGGTAGGTAAGTCCCAAGGAACTAGTTCGAAACTCTATTGGTACTATCTTATAAAGAAAAAAATGTCCTTTTGCATTACTTTGGGGACCAAATTCATACCTCTTCATTGGATTTCCAATTAAAGGATCCTATGCCCATGGCCTCTCATGCATATGTGAAATATCAACACCAATTAGAGGAAATTCCATGAAATTTGCAAGGAAATCCACTCAATCTTAGCGACTTACCATTATCCATTATGCACAATGCCTAAAATACCTTTTCCTTGTCCAACAATTAAAAAGAAACAAAAAAGAAACATCACTTATATTTTGATATTTTATTAGATAGTGTCAGCACAAGTCCTGCAAACTATCCTAACCATAGGAGAGGGTCTTGTATATTTATTTGAGCAATAGCAAGCTTGTCAAGGATGTGTTAAATCCCTAAAAGTGTTGTTATTGAGCAAATGTACAATATTTCCAATATTAAAGGATGTTGGTTTCTTTCTAAGAGGGTTGACATCGTCTAAACTAGGTTTGGCGTTGTCTATAATAGGTTTAAATTGGATAGTGGGGTGCATTCAGGATCCAAAGGGTTCATTTTTGTTTCTCTTGGTATGCTATAAGCCCTAGAGACATCTTTGTGAAGTCTGCTCATCCTAAATTTGCTCATGTAAACTTAGTCATCTCATATTAAGGAATATTATTCTTGTTGGAGTTTTATTCCTTTTGAAGGTTTCCTCAAGGTATTTTTGTATTCTTGTGGTTGATTGTTTCTTCTTTACTTTTGAATATATACTACTAGTTTATGATCTTAAAATATATGTTAAAATACTATTACTATTATCAAAATCATCTCCACAAAAGTTTAAAAAATCAACAAGAACCCCGTTGGCAACACAAATTTTTAAGGATGAATGTCTAGTAGGATTATTGCACCTCTGTTTGGGAAGGAGTACATAAAACCTATGAAATCAGTATCATTTCTCTAGTCCACTCCTCTTTCCCCCATATAAAAAATAAAAGGAGATTTTGTAATTGAAAATGCCTAACATATAAGGAAAGAGGCTGAAATAATAGAAAACATGTCTTATAGACAAGACTTTGTTTGTGATGGAGATACAAGATTCCAATGTAAAAGAGGGTTATCTTAAGAAACCCACTTGTATATTGTTAAGTAGCTTTACCACTCATTTCTCTAACAACCCACTTGTAAACTAGCACAATTCCCTAAGCACGAACATCTGGTTGGCCTAGTGCTACATCTTTTTAGGGAAAGTACATAAATCCTAGTAAACCAATGATGTTCCTCTATTTCAACTTCCCACCCTATTTCCTCCATTGTTCTCATTAAAGGAGCATTTCAAATTTTTGGTAGCGGAGAATTCAAAGAAAGAAGCAAGAAGAATATAAAACATGGCTTGTAGACAAGATTTTGTTTGTGATGGGGATCCAACTTGCAAGATAAATATCTATAGTGACCCAGCGTTGAAGTTTTCTTTCAAACCTATGTAATCCCAAATGGTTTTAAGAGATAGTTATGTGCCAAAAGGGATTCCTAAATAACACAATATATCTTCGTTAAGTGAAATTACATTGTATGTTAATCCAACCATGCATCTCTAATTGATGGAGAGTGCCTTAGTCTTCTCCTCTCTCACATCAGTGGTTACAACTGGATAAAAAGAGTATCGAGGAAGCAACCCTCAATGGATATAGGAGACAATTTTGGAGTGAAACAAATCATTTGAAAAGAGCATATTGAGTATATACTCTCCACCCAAAAAAAAATCTCTTGAACTTGACCTTGAATGTGAACAACATCAAGAAGGTAGCATTACACATCAACTACTATAACATATAAATTAGGGGCCCTTTAGCATAATTGGCCATTGGAACAATGAAATAAACTTTATCTAGATAACTATCCATTAAGATAGGCCAGAGAGGAGGCATAACAAAAGAGTGTTTTGATAGCACTAGAGAAGCATCCAAAATCCAACCATGAAAACATATCAATGATGAAATAATTAAATTTCATAATGAGCCTCTCAAAGTCAACCATAAGAAATAGGACCTTTTGGTTACTTTTACATGACCATTCCATATAGGTATAAGATTGTTGAGAACAAAAAAACTTTTAATAGATCTCATTTCTTCAATTCAAATAATGTCAGCAACAATTTTTTTAGATACAATAAACAAGAACTTTAGCCAATGCATTCTAAGAGACTTTCAACAAATTTTTAGACAACTAACCACTAACAATGTCCTTTTGCAATCCTTTAGGGACCAACTATTAAATTGAGCACATAGATCTGTGGACAAACACACAAATCACAAGATAGATCACACAATTTACTCAGTTATTGAAGAATGAAATAGTGCAAAATGGCTTGAAGTTGTGAATGATTTTCATTAATCAAAGAGTAATTAGATAGTAATTACAATGAAGTACAATGGTTTAAATAGCCACATGCAATTCGAATCCACATGAGGAAATTCAAATTGATTAGACTCTACTTCACTGTAGGTAACTAAAACCTTATCTAAATCATTATAGGAGGACTCAATAGTTAACTATCCTTGTCTAAACCATTATTGGAGTTCAACGGAGTTCTAAAACACAACTCAAGTGTCTAATTTAGTGTTATTTGAGGCTAACTTACTGTGGTAGGTGAGAAATGCGCCTCTCCTGCATGCAACCATGCAAACCTAGCACTAAATGAATGTAGAGGACTAGAATTGAATGTAATTGACTCCTAACTCAGCTTGACTAGTCACTAACTAAAATCAGTTGATGAAGGTTGCTATCGGCACTCCCAGTGGCTCCTAAATTGTAGGAATTTATCTCTTAGATATAAAAATATGATTGCACCCACAATAAGATCATAAAATTTCCACATTTATAAATATCAAACCCTTGAGGTAGGGTAACACCTTACAGTTGATCCTTTTATGGATGGAATCCATTCATATTCACTTGCATCTTGCAGAGGGAAACCTCCTATGAGCTAAGCTCCATTTACAATATCTATCCACCCATGATTCGTTGGGAGTACTCCATCCTTGTTTATAAATCACAAGAGGACTCTAACCCTAGAAACCTCCTAACTATCTCATGGACCTTGTTTATTGAGGTCTCATTATATTTATTCGACAATATCTACAAACATAGTGGAACTGTACCACCTTACATTGAATGGACTCATTGTTATTATTCTTATGGGACATTTTACCACTCATTGTACCTCGAGAAGGTCATAACACTGCACCCCTTGTAGAAAAGTGTTTCCCTCAATGCTTGATGTGAGAGGAATTAGCCATAAACTAGGGTCCCATTGACTATGTTGAATCCATGATGAAGTAGGCTAAGGAACCAACATCCCATTTACAAGTGTTAGCCACCATGTTCAAGAAGTTAAACAAGCTCCATCTTAATCCTAGGTCCAATGTCCATGTGCTCTAGCTAACCCCAATTGATGACACCTAACCTTCATTAACCGTTGAAAGTTACACATTGTTACCCCCTATGTTCACGGGTGGTTACTTGGAGCTTTTCTGGACCGACCTGAGTTGAATTATGAGTTTTTTAACATAAGTATAGAAGCAACATGGTTCCTACACATAAAAAAATAATTTCGGGCTCTCTATGTTAAATCAAAATTCGGAGGGGCTTAGCAAAATTATGGGCACTTCTATAACCCACAATAGAAACAAAGAGACCTAAATCTCCAATTATAAGTATAAGTTGTTCTAGGTTAAATTCAGACCTAAAGAAACATTCTGGGAAACCTGTGGGGGAGTAAGCAGTAAATTTTCAGTACTGGAAGCATTCATGGTAGATGAAAAAATAGTCTGGGAAAAAAATTACATAATTAAGCATGATCTTGACTTTTTGACAGCAATGAACATTGCCATTATCATAATTAAGCATGTCGGCTAACTCTCTTTCTAGTTTTTGAATGTGTATTGAGCTGGGTCATGACTGTGTAAAAATATTCTTGGGTAGGTCGTGACTGTTTGACCTTACTAACTAAACCATGGGATGTTATTCCTTCTCTATTAGGTTGTGATTGTTGTTGACTGTTTGTAAACCTCCTAGATAGGTAATGACTGTTTGGTGACTTCTTAGGTTGGGTAGTGATCACTGTTGGCTATCCAGACTTGGGCTATGATCCTTCTGTTGTTTATTAGAGTGGGATATGACCTCTTTATTTTACTATTGGACCTTGCATTTACACACCTTCATAAAGGCGTTCAATTAATACCCACCTTCAACACTTTAAAATTCCATTTATACAATACTTAATCCACCCTTAAATGCTTATTTATTTGTGGTGTGGGATACACAGAGTCTATTATCAATGCCCAATAAACTGCCAACTTCTTTTAGTTAATCCATGCGTAAGAAAAAATGATTTGCATGTATGAGATTTTCTCTTATATTCTCTTCGTAAATTGTAGTCAGGGTTTTATTGATAGCTTTGCTTTGCTAGCTTTTATTACACCTTCTTGAGTTTTACCTATATTAGTTATTAAGGGATAGTAAATTATGTCATATCACCAACCATACCTGTCATGCTGTACATCAATTCTTTGAATTCCAACTTTCTTGTTAGCTCAAAAAATTTATTACTATTGCTGATACAGAGGAAAAATAAAAATCGAGAATTGTTCCACATGAATCCATGTAGAGGGATGCATGTATTTATTTTCCATGTCAATGAGTTGTTCCAATTTTAATTACTGGAGAAAAATATGTTGGAAACAACAATTATGAACAACTTGCACAATTAAACTCTCAAATTGAAACTAAACATATAACAATTAAAACTAGCAATAAATCCACAGTCAAATATCTACAAGATAACCTATTTTTGTCCAATTCCTATATGCAAGAGTCCCTTATTATATTAAGAAATGGAGCGTTGCTAATAATGTTAAAGAAAGCTAGTGAAATAATATTAGTCAAGGGTTTCAGTAATCAAATTTCTTAATGGGTTTCGTCATTGAAATAAGGATGAACTAGCCACCTAGCAGCACATCACAATAGCATAGAAATAATGACAAAAAAGGTTTATGTATTCGATATATTTGTGAAGAAAACCATCTTATACAATCGATAAGTATGACGATAAAATAACCATAGCTTGTTACACCAATCCCCCTATTCTTCCCAGCTTAATCCCACTACACAAAAGGTAAAATTCTATACAACTATTTGTCATAAAAAAACATAAGATTCAAATCTATAGAGCTCCAAAACACATTTATTCACTGTTACTTTGTGTGTTGTACAATGGCATGATCATAATCAAGCAAAATATGTGTCTTCCATGGTGGCATAATATTCTTCTGTTTAAATGCCAAGTTGAGTTCAATTGAATGCACGTACTTCGAGTTAGCACATGAAGGAAAATCCTTATAAAAATAACAAACATGTTACACTGTGCACAGGCCTCAAAAATCATCTCTTCGCTATCATCTCTCTGCTATTTTCATCAAAGAGATCAGACAAGTTCTTCCTTCTAGCTGCAAGTTCTTCCTTCTATTGTTGCTTCCATATCTAACCGTGTTCTAGAAGATTCATTTGAAGGCCCAAATGCATAGGTTAACAACCATAAAATGGACTTGTTTCTCTTGAATCATGCCCAAGTCTTCACTTGTGTGGCTGAATTGTAATAATATATTTTCCCTATCTGCAATCAATGATGAATTCAATGACCAATAAAAGAAACCATTAATAAAAGAGAAACACAATTTTGTAATCATGAAAAAACTAGAATATCTAACAAAATTGAAGGTGAATTCATTGACAACAACAACCAAAAAACCATATACTATATTGTTAGAGAGTCCTTTTATTTTTTATTCTAAGTATATGACATTTATTTCGCTAATTTTTTTAAGGAAGGGATTTCCTTTCTCCAAAATCTCTGTGTCTGGGCCTACTTTGTGCGGGCTTGATTTTTACTTGTTTTTCTAATTCTATTGTGCATTTTAACAAAAAGAAAGGCAAGTTTGAGCACTACTCGATTACAATGTCCTATTTGAACTTGTTAATTAAGTTTGATTGCTTCCAATATAACAATAGTGGACATGCTTTTCTTTGTACCATTTTTTTTATTCCATCTAAGTGTTATTGGATAGATAGACAACATAATTGATGCCTCCCATAACTTTTAGTTACTTTCTGGTAAATGTCACCATGGTTGTGAATGGCCATCAAGTTTTCATTGTTTGAGGCTTTAGTGAGTTTTGTTTCATGTGTTTGTGTCTAATTGTCTTACTGGGCCAATAATTATTGATTCAATGTGAATGATTTGTGAGCAACCAAAGAATATTTTTAATAAATAGAATTTGATCATTGCCTAATTTGATCGTGGGATTGCATAATTTAGTTGGGATGATGTGAAGAGTGACAAGAACCAAGAAAATTATCTTGGTCATAACATCAAGCCCCCCATTGGGGGACGATTGAAAGGTATTTATTTGTGATAGATGTTACCAGTTTTTTATGGTTTTGTAGTCTTTTACCTTAGGTGGTTAAATTGATCTGTGCAAATTGTGTAGGACATTTTCCCATCATAGGTGGATTAGTTTTAGTTTGCATTCAAAAGTTAAATTTGAAAAAATTGCATAATTATCTGAACCCTGTGTAATCTCATCATGATTTATGCCACATTTTTTTTTATTGACTTTCATGTCTATCAGGTTGGTGTCTTATGTTGTGAGATGGATATAAATTAGAAGGTTTCCTTTAGATACTATACTTAAATATTTTTTAGTTGCTTGTTGGTGTTGCTGATAATCTTGTGAATTTCTTTAGAAAGTAAGGTTTTAGATTTTTTTTCTAGATGGCTATATTGGCTACCTTTTTTTTTGTTGATATATCTTTCAATTAACTTTTTCTTTCATGCATTATTTTCAATAAACATTTTTCTCTCCTTTTTATGGGATTGTAGTGTCAAGGAGAAAGAAAAAAAAAGAGAAGTATTTCACTTTATATCTATGAAGATGGGTGAGTTAATATGATACAAAGTGTTTAAAATTGCTTCATGTCTTTTCTATTGTCGTCATTATGCTTATGATTTTCTTAGATCTATCTTTGATTCCAAAATCATATACATAGTACATATGACTTGGTGTAGGATTTCTATGATATGGGTCTGCCATAGAGCTAAGTGTGGTTGGTGTGGTAGTACAAAGGTGCAATTTGTTGAATCATATGTGGCATTGCTTGCTTGATTCTATAAGATAGAAAAGTTTCCTTTTTCCTTTTGAAATTGATTTTGTATTATCCTTGATATTAAATTTTATCATTTGAATTTCCTAGTATCTATTTTGTTTTGTATAATTGAAACAGTTCTATTGGGTTGTAGAAGAAATCCATGTATTGAAGTTATTCCACACATGAATTGAAAACATTAGCCTTGGAGAATACTACATCGAATGTTGAAGTTATGTATACAACACCAAATATTGAAGCTACAAATGAGATACCAAATGTTAAAGTCGTTGATAAAAAATATTTCATAGTGGAAAATCTACAATTGGAGGAAATTAGTGGTGAGGTAAGTTCCTTAGAAAATAACTACTCTATTTACTTGGGATGCTTCCATGCAGCCTAAGATAGTGTGCAGGTTTCTAGTAAAAAATAGTATAAGGTTACAGAGAAATAGATAAACCAATGAAATAATAGTATAAGGGTACACATAGAAATACATAAATCGGTGAAATAATAACATGAGTCAAGGAGATAAGCATGAAAATTTAGTCTCATGTTAGTCAATGTAAATGCTTTGGTTTCTTGGATTGTTATCACTTCCTGAAGATGTTTTCCTCGCTAAACTTGCATCCTCTAAACTAGCATTATGATTTTTTTTCGAAGTCCTCTTTACTTGGCCCTTTCATACCTATTTGCATAAATCCAATTGTCCTCAGGTCCATGGTGTTAATTTTTTTTCTTAAACACCTCTTGCAAGGACTCTTCTTTAATGTTAATGATTGCACTTTTTTGGACTTGTGTATTCTAGTGAGATCACCAAGTTAAATGGATGCCTTCATTGAATACTGAAGGATTTCCATAATTGTGCCATATATTTGGTGAGGCTGAGTCATTATACTACTCAAGATCCTCAAATACCACTCTTTGATTTCTATGGATAAAGTGTACATGTTCTTCTAAGCTCATGTTATCTATGAAAGGGATCCCCTCCTTCCATGCTTGACTCCTCCTTTATTGGAACTTTACAATTTCTCTACTTCTTCCTTTAGCTGAAACCATCCTAGTTGATTCCATTCACTTTGATTCTCACCTAGGGAAAATGACAACTTTGTTAAATTTTAACATGGATTTAAAATTGTTAGCAGTAGCCGTCTTTCTTCAAAATAAATTTTTTTCTAACAGACTTGTAGCGACATTAATTAGTACCAACATTATTGAATTAACAACAGTAGTATTTGAATTAGAAACAATTGTAGAACAAGAAACAATCATGCACAAGTACACACAATTTTATCCTAGGAAAATATTTTCAGGAATAAAAACCCCAACAATGAAAAATATTCCTTAATATGAGATGACTGGTTTTTGTACAAGAGAAGATACAAATATTGCATACCTTTACATCATCATCAAACTACCCCTAGGGAACACATCTCAACAAAGAATGAATAATTGCAGTCCTGTATAAGACTGATAAAAAATAACCACGTGAACTGAGTTGTTGCTAATTGATATGTTGATTAAATGACTGAATATTATCTTACTGGATGCCTGGAACAAACTCAATTTCCTGGAAAATTCCTTTAGGTGCCTCATCCTGCTAATGTAAGCCTTTTAAGGGAATGATGTGAGATGTACATTCCCTCTTAGGCCTGTCCAATATTGGAGCAGGACCTAACCATGGCTCTAATGGTTGTAGGTGACCATAGTATGGATGGCATGAGCTTTTAACAAGCCCTAATAGGGATCGGGTGGCCTAGAATAGTGTTGGGAAACAAAGGAATTGTTATCCAATTCTAAATTTTGTTAACCTTGTATCTTATTATCAACTATAATGTAAAAGTTGTTATTTTTATAATTTTATAACTTTATGTTAGCCTATAATTTAAACTACAACCTACATTTTTTTGATAAATATCATAATCTAATTAAGATAGATAGGAACTAGCCCTAACTAAGGAGAAACTAAAGAATGAAATTAATATTAACTTAAAATATTTCTTCTATTATCTTCACTACTTGAGGGTATCACAATTCATAGAACACCCTATATGACATCTTTTAGGGTTGTTGTTCATGCTCTCTCAGCACATAATTCACTAAAATAGGGGCAACTCCTCCATAGATGGCAACAAAACCCTCAACATCTGGCTTCTCCATAAGATAAATCTATTCCAAGTGGGACAAATTCATAATGATGTCCTTACAATTTCTCCGAACGGTTAGTTAATTCCCAAAGGGGTGTACCCCAATGCATAACGAAGAGGGTTATAAGGTTGAAATGTTATATCCACACCTTCAAATTTTCCAAGTAACCTCCACAGGCCTGCTGCAACAATTATTGGTGGTTGCTTACTGCCGATTTGTATGGGATTAAGCACTTTTACCTCTGTTTATGCACCCATAACTCCTAGATTTGAGAATTTAGGTGTTTTAATACTCTTGACCTTCAAAATGCTCTCAAAGTGTTCATAATTGTCCATTTGATGATTAGAATTGATTCTAGGGTTGCTTATGCCCATAAGACTGCCACACATAGCCCATACTATTCTTAGAACTGAAAATGAAAGGGTTCACTTATGCCACACCGTTTATTTAGGACATAACAAATCCCCAAAGTTCCCTCATCTTTCTCTAGCATGTACATGACTATGGATCAGTTTTATTGAACATAAAATAATCTTGTTGAGAACTAGCCTTTGGTTGTTACCTCTTTATATAGGCATGTAACACATCATTGATCTTGACCCTAAAAAATCACATATGTTTGTCTACCCATACCTCTATTGTGATTTTTAGAGCACTACAATATAAAGCTTTGTTATAGAACTATTGGAAGGAGGAATTAATACTCCTAGAAAGAGTCCCTACTCAACTCCAATGGCGTTGGATAAAAAAAGAATGGGATTTTATCACCTTTTTGTTGCTTATATGGAATTCAATAGAGTCCATACCATTTTCAAATTCTTAGTGCCAATAATTGATATGCTTTGATGAATTATACAATGCTACATTTTATTTGTTTTTCTATAAAACTGATCATCTTAGCCACATTAGTGGATCACAAATTATATGTTTAAGAGTCTAAATGTGAATTTCCTAACATACATCTACATTATCTTGATTACATCATAGGATTTGAAGTGGTTAGCATATATCTAAATAAGGTTAGAGCCATAAGATTTGAAGTTGTTAGCATATATCTAAAGAAGCTTAGAGCCATTTAGATTACTTCCTTAGGTCTATTGAATCAGAAACAATGTTGGGATTCGTAGTCTTTTATAATAATTACAAATTATGCAATATTGGTGTTAATATTGCCCCTTTCCCCAATTCTTAAAGGGTTCTATCTCAATGGAAAAGAACCTACTTTACAAATAGGAGGTTGAAGGTTTGATTCCTTCGTGCCCTAATGATATTTTAATATTGATATTTTTAATAAAATTTATTTTATTATGATTTACTATGGCTATAGGGGGGGTTTCAAACCATTTTTGTATGTTTCTATGAGGGGGTTTCTAAACTGACTTCTTATGTCACTACGAAGGGGCTTCAAAACTGCCCTTATATGTTACAATGAAGGGGGTTCAAAACCCTCCCTGTAAGTTTATATGAAGGGGGCTCATAATCGACCCAAAGGTTGGTAAAGAGTTTTAGGGCAGGGGGGGGGTTTGAACCGCCTTCATAGGTACCTACGATGGGGGTTTATAACCTCCCCAAAATCTTGTAATAAATACTTTCAGAGGTGGTTTTGAACCACCCCCAAAATTCACTTTTAGCATTGATTTTTATCTCTTCCAGAACCGTCCTTAAAAGTGCAAACTTTTAGTGTCGGTGCTATTGGGGGGGTCTTGTTAAGACCTCCCCCAAAGGTAAGATGGAGTTTTACAAGGGGGTTAGAACCACCCTTGTAGGAACCTATTGGGGGGGTTTGAAACCTCCCCCATAGGCACCTATGAGGGGGTTTGAAACCGCCCCCGTAGGTACCTACAAGGGGGGTTTGTAACCACCCCCAAAGGTTTGTAATAAGGACTTTTTTTTTGGGGGGGGTGTGGAACCACCCACATAGGTGTGTATGATGGGGGTTTGGAACCACCCACATCAATGTCTATGAGGGGGGTTTGGAACCACCCCCATATGTGTGTATCAGGGGGTTTTAGAACTTCCCTTAAAATTTAATTTTTGAAAGGGTTTAGAACCACCCCCAAAAGTCACTTTTAGGGGAGGTTTTGATCTCTTCCAAAACCTCCCTTAAAATTCCAAACTTTTAGTGTCGTTACTATTAGGGGTGGTTTTGTGAAGACTGCCTCCAAATCCAAAACCACCCCCAAAAGTGACTTTTGGAGGTGGAAGATAACCCTCCCTAAAAGTCAAATTCGTTGTAGTGTCCAATGGTTTAGAAACATCTTACTTAGTGTTTCATCTTCCCCTTTTTCTTTAGAACTATCATTGATAACTCAATAAATATATGACATATACCTATTTGATTGTCCAACACATCTATATTTTAAAATTAACTATCTTTTAACATTTTGGTTGTAAAAACACATAATATATTTAACAACCATCACTTTTTGTCTATAAATTTATAAAAAGTCCTTGGAAGCACACAAAAAAGAGAGAGGAGATTTTTTTAGGGGACACAAAAACATTGCCCAAATTTATCCATATCCTCGATTTCTCCAAACTAGCAAAAAACTTCATCCTTATTCTTAAAAAAATAAACCCACATTTTATACTAAAATTAAAACTAAAGGTAAGTACATATCTTGAACCTTCATTCAATGAAGGTCATTACATGGGTTCTATAATGTCACTGTCAATTAAAAACAATGGCTTCCTTTTTTGTGAGCTAGTACCCATGGGGTTTTGAACCGGTGACATAACACAAGGAGTGCCTTAAAAATACACCAACTCACTGTCTATTCTACACCCAATGGGTGGAACAATGGTGTCCTTGATATCCAAGATTTTCCAACTTAAAATCCTTTCATATGATTCTTTTCAATTTCATATCCCTCACACAATATACAATGTTTTTGAAAGATGTAAGGAAGGTAATGTACTAGGAGTTTCTTTTGAAACCAATAAATGATTTTGGAATTAAAGTGACCCATTCTTGCATGACATGATCTTCTAACTTTGTTGGGTATGAGCACAGTCCTATTTTGTAATTAATTCCAATAATTATAGAGAAACAATGAAATGCTTTATACAGTGCATGTTTGGGAGGAAACACGACCTTTTTAGAATAAATATTAAAATTGGTAAATCTTAGATTCCAATAGATACCTTGAGTAAAGGATTGGAGTATGATCAACAAACCTTTCCACATGTAATAGAAACTCACATGGAATGACATTAGATATTCATCTGTAGTCTTCATGTGGTGGAATCCCATGTAATATATAGGAAATATGGGGTGGATCAGTATTGGTAGAAGCATAAGAATGAATAAAGGAGAGGAATATCAACTTCAAACCACCCACTTTATCATCTAGTCCTAATGAAACTACTTTAATGTAAAACCTAATAAGTTGACACCTAGTTATAGTAAGTTTGATCACCACCCATATATAAGGTAATATTTCTTTAATTAGTCAAACCATTGTACTTACCAAAACCTTCCTATTCACTCAATAGAGAAGTGCTTCACCTATAAGAGGATCATTACTCAGTAAGGATAATTGACTACTATCTGGACTATATCACTTCTTTAGCTAAAAAATACACATTAACTCAATATATTCATGAATCACTTTCCTAGTTAAAATCTTGTTAAGTTTCAATAATTTATTTAATTTCGGAGCCTCAATACTCCATCTTACGTAAGGGTCAATTTCATCTAGCCCTCTCCAACTCAACAGGTCCAAGATTTGAAACAATTGAATGATGAAAACCCCCCTAATCCATAAAATCGGGGGAATAAGAAGGGAAAGAATAGAAAGAACCAACAAAGGGAAAACACACCTAACCCACACAACCTAATTGTGGAAACCCAAACTAGAATGTGATAAATAAGAATCCACCTCAAAAAGGGAAAAATCATAACCTTCAAACCAACTATGTTTTTTTCATTTGTGGTGAATATGGCCATTACACTCACCATTGTCCATGACTTGCCAAATGTAAGCAGATGTTGGAAGCCAAAGCTGGTGGGAATCCACCTCCATGGAACCCTACCCCTCCTCCCAAGCAGCAACAAGCCATGCTTAAAAACCCTTTTCCACAACAAGGGGTGGTAGCACATCAATAGAAAGGCCATAGCACCTTTCAACCACCACTGATGACACAAGAACCCAATCCACCTCTAGCTAGCGATCCCTGTTACCAAAACATTTACATGACATCAACAGAGTTCACAATGTTGCCGGTATAACTTACAATGTTGTTTCTTTTGGTAGGCGAAGGTAGGAATTTGACTTACCTTGTAAATTCATCTATCTTAAAGTCAATTTATTGCTTTCTATTCCGAGAGCAAGGAGGAGTCGGGCCCGAGTGTGGTTTGGTAAACTTCGATAACGCTTCTAGATTTTCAATTCAATAAATTATTATAGTTGCATAGCTATTTAGTCGCAGCTTAGCCATTTGGTCTATATATTTTTTATTATCCTTTAGTCGCATTGCCTTCTAGTGTCGCATAGAGAAGAAATCCTAGAGAAGCAACCGCAGCTTCGAGGTCGGAGGGTGAGAGGTATCATTCCCTTAGGTGCTCTTATAACATATGAGAACAACTACTCAGATAACTACTTAGAGAACTACTATCTATCGTTTATAATGTTTTAGCGGAAGGTTTATTATGTTTCTTTATGTTTTATGTAGTTGCATTGCTATTACTATATAGTTTATTCTTTTGATGTTGGAGTTCATTTGCTGCATACTTTATGTTTTTATAATTTATTAAATTTGGCATGTGAAAATAAGCCAACATTTTGCACTAGTTGGGAAAGTGATCTATGGTCTTACCTCCATGGGATGAGATCAGTGCAAGATCTTAGAGTCAAGTATTTATTTTCCTAAGCTAACATGGTGATTGACATTCTAGTGGTTAATTGAATGGTTCCTTTCACCTTAGAATATAGATCTATTTTCCTTGAGCTGGTAGTGAATATGTTATTTTATTTATATCTTCTTTAAAAAGAAAATGTATGGTCCCCTGAGAGTGTGGTTTTAGTTGAATCTATTTTGGCCTTCCTTTATTCCTTTTGGGGGTTCATACATAATCAATTTGTTGGAGGGAGTTTCTCACCCAAAATTCAATGTGATGACATAAATTCAAGTGAACAATAGTAATTCTTTCTCTTCTTATGCATAACCACCATTATCCTCAACTAATTTAGCTATAAATTCAACTATCACTCCACCTCCTAATATAGTTGGCATAAATTCTACTTTCAAAATACCTATTATTTCTCTTGAATTCTTACTAGGAAATCTAGTAGTGCCTTGTCATCCTACATGAATTTAATATTTGATTGAGAATTGAATAAGCACTAGTACTAATATCACCCTCTTATATTTGATTATTTACATTTTTAAGAGATCCTTTGGTGGAGATATTTTATGCTTCTCCTCCTCCTCTTTCCTTTGAGGTTATAGTCATACCTCCTATTTCTACTACTCATGTTGAATAGTCTAACTCTATAGGGAAAGTGACTAGGGGATAATAAAAGAGAACGGGGTCACTCTAAGTTTTCTCATATTTTTTATGGATCTTTCATTTTTATCCATGTACCCTTATAGATGACTATTAACTTTTAGAAATACGTTATCTTCCCTTAACTATACAATGTCAAGTAGGTCCTTATTATGTTAAATGTTTTAATTGATTATTGTTTGGGTCTAGATGTTGTTTCCTATAGGATTTTTTGAACTTACTCTATACTTATTTCTCTAGTTCAAAATGGTTGAGTTATAAACATCATATATGTGTGAAACAAGTCCTAAATTCTAGCATTTATAGTGTCCAAGTGATATTATGTTAGTTTGACTTCATTTTCAAGACTATGTTGTGACATGAATTAATAGTGTAGTGCACCAAGTTTAGAAAAATCAAATATGCTCTTATATCACACTTCTATATTCAAGTCAACTTAGATTTGATAGATTTCACAAGGCTATAATGTAACTAAAGGGGAATGCCTTAATAAATATGACAATCTTAGCATATGGTCTCCTATCTTCCTATTTTCTCAATGTATGAATAGGAATCCAATCACATTATTTCAAACACCACTCCTATTGGTGATAACAACTCTAAGTATTTTCAAGGATTTAACATCTAGAGTATACAAAAGCATAGGAAGAAAGGGTAGGTGCATCAATAGAGTCCATTGATTATGATGGTTATTATATTTATTTAGTAGCGTATGAAGCTGATCAAGTAGTTGATGAAACTACACAATTACCTATTCGATCATATCCATTAGGAAGGTTTGTCGCTATTGATGAGAAAATGTTTCATGCTTTTGACAAGCGTGTTGTGTGAGTCCTGTTGGAATTAGATGTCATGCTAGATTTACTGGTTGAGATGGAAGTTAAATGGAGTGAGAGGCATTTTGTATAATGTCTAGATTATCTGAAAATGCCCTTTCGATGCCACTACTACCAAAGCACGAGACACCTAAAGAATCACTTCCATTTTATACTACAGGGAAAGCCTTGCCTTTCATTTGACTCTGATGAGGAGGAATTTGGTTCCACACTGATCACTAATACTTGGGAGGTTCCTTTTTCACCTCAAAAGTCAGCTCTAAAAATAGGTATGTATTCTTTGGATTCACCTACTATTTATGAGGGATTAACCAAGGGTGAATTAATTTTCATTGATGATGTGGAGAAGGTGGTGTATCTTCAGAGGTTGTTTAACTTTGATAGTCTGGTATATGGTTATTTGGAGGTACATGCCATATATGTGGTTGGTGTGTCGACATTACCTATGAGGGGGTTGGAAATCCTTCCTAATTCGTCTCCTGAGAAATTTTATGCCCCTTTCCATGGTGGGTCGGGGGAGGGGGAGGGTATTTTAGAATCTTTGAATGCTTTCCCTGGGGTTTCGATGTCTATTACCGAAATATTTGAGTCCCTGGGTGCCTCTATTTTCTCACCTAAGGAGTTAGCTCTATTAGCTCCATCTTATTCATGTATTTTGGCTCATCCTTTGTCATTGGAACCCTCTCATTCTATCCCAACAGAGGCACCTTCCTTTAAATACCCTACTGTACATGATGCTCTTCCTATTTTCATTGATATGGCACCTTTGTCCCCTTTTGTTCTCCCATTGGCATCCATTCTCCATAAAAATGTCACCATTAGAAATTCCAGAAAGTTTAGGAACTCCTCTGTCCCTGAAGATGATGGGGCAATCATTGGTGTTGGTAAGTATATTCCTCTCTACACCAGAATTAAGGAGGCTGCTAGAGTAGGTCTCTCCCTTAGTTCCCCCCTCTTACTAGGGCACTTAGAGTAGATATTCCCTCTGTTATAACTAGATCTTGTTCTTAGTTTATCTGTTCTTTTTTTCCTAATTTTCAACCGTTGGTTTAAAATGATTTTACATTTTATGTTGATTTTAAGAACTTTTGACAATCAATAATTTTTGTTGGATTTAATGCTTTTAATGGTTGAATTATTTCATTAATTTAGTTTTAAGGTTTGTCTTTTGGGCTTATTAGTTAATATGTATATCTATAAGCTTTTAAAAACTTATAATAAAAGTTTATTCCAAGTTTTCTTTATAATCTAACCCTCATTTTTTAGTCCTTTGTCAAATATTTTCATGAGGAGATTCCTGTAGCAGCTATGTTTTTTCTGTTTTTTTCATTATCATTGGGAGCATATTACGAGGTTATGGAAACAAATTATGGAAAATAAAAATATTTTTTTTTCCACAACAGATGCACTCACAAAAACCTCTCTCATTTTTGCAACAGATGTTATCGTTTGAGAGATTCGAATTCATCTTTGTGGCCTATTTTCAGGGTTTGAAATATTTAATAATTTCCTACTTTAGTCACAAATTTACAGCATGTATTCCGATCAATAGAAGGGGAATTTTTAAAAACCAAGAGAGGATTTTGTTCACAACAGACTCATTTAGAAACACCTCTCTCAGGTTTTGTACAGGTGTCCTAGATCGAGAGATATGAAGGCGTCTTTGAGACCCAAATTTTCTGAAATTTGCAAAATCTCCCCAAATCCGATTTGCTATTTTTGGGTTAATTGTCTTTAAAGATTTTGAGTTATCATGTAACTACTTCATATTAGATCTTTGTAATTATATAAGGAGGAGAGGCATATAATGCAGGGGTTGGAATTTTCACTCAAGGAGATGATTTTGGAGCTTTGATATCTCAAGCTAGCACTTATAACTCTTATGTAAGTGGATGACTATTATTGATTATATATAAAGTAATAAGCCCTTTTACCCGTCATGGTTTTTCATTTCTGGTATGGTTGATTGCTCAATCTATAATTTCATTTCTTGTTTAAAGGTTTATTCATGTAAATTCTTGTAGCCTATGGGTGGAATTAGTATTTCATGTGTAATGTTTATGGCTTATTGGGATGTGTTTGATCCCCAGTTTATCTAACTTGCATGATTCAGTTCTGTATTAGCTTGTGGATGTTTATTACCTCCTTGCTTATGAAGTTTTAAACCAAAACCCTAAAAAACCAATTTTATTCTATTTCATTTTGAGATTGTGTTAGCTTGTTCTTATTGTAGTCTAGGAACAATCTCTAGAACTAACACCCTCTAAGCTGGTTACTTAATTATTCTCATCTCTTTCAATATTTGGGGGTTTGTAGGACCTCCAAAACTAAGGGCCCTCAAGTTGTTGATGGATGAGATCAATCCCGAATTGAATTTCCTTAAAGAAACCATGTTTTCTTGTGAACATGCATTAATTTTCTTTGAAAATTTATTATTGGGTTTGGAATTTTGTACAACTGATGCAGTTGGACTATTAGGGGGATTATTGATGGGTTGGAATCTTAAAGTGGTTTGCAGCAAGGCCTTTCTCTCTTAGGCTAGTATCTTGGTGAAGGTGAGGTTTAAGGGGTCTGACATTCCACTAAATTTCTTGAATTGTTATGGACCCTACCATAATAGAGAATTATTCTAGAATGAAAATATGGATGGAAGTGTTTTTAATAAACCTAACATCATCATTGTAGGTGATCTCAAATTTACCTTATCGGATGTAGAGATATGGGGGAAAAACTCTCGTTTATATCCTTTATCTGACTACTTTTCTCAGTTAATTGTATGAGCACAAATGGTGGACATTATTTCGGTAAAGTTTGGTTCGACATGGAGGAATGATAGAGTGGGTGAAGAGGGAATTAGTAGCGACTAGATAGATTCATTGTAGTTGAGTCAGTAGTCACCTTAATTTATTGACATGCAGCTTGGATGATACCTTTGGTTATTTCTGAACACTTTCCTATTTGTTTTGAATGGGAGGGTCAAGTAATTAGAACCAATTATCCATTAAAATTCAATCTCTCATGGATAAGAGAGGAGGAGTTTACTCTCCTGCTTCGAAATGATTGGAGAAATTTTGTGATCCCTGGGGAATATGATGTGATGAAACATCTTGTATTTAAGTTGAAAAGGTTGAAGCAAACTGTGTCTGAGTGGGAGAAGGAGATGAAGAAGAGGAGGGGTCTTGAACTGGAATTGATTAATAAGGATATTCAACTTATTTTTCTGGAATCCCCCACTGGAATTTTATCATAGGAGAATACATTACTCATTTTCTACCTAAAGGTTCATGAGGAAAAACTGTTGGCACATGATGTCTTGACATGGTGGTTGAAAAGAAGGGTTGTATGGATTGAACATGGGTGATGCGAATACCAAAATTTTCATAGTTATGCTAGCTCTAGATGTAATGGCAATTCGTTTTGGGATCTTCATGACGAGGAAGGAAATTTCTATCATGAGTAGGAGAAGCTGAAGATTGAAGTTGTTAAATATTTTTCTAAACACTTTAAGGAGGATGATCGAGCGCTTATCTCGGATCAACTACAGGTCATCAAAATTCACCCCTCTTTCTTCTCTATGGAGGAATCCTTGTATTTTGGAAGGGAGGTTACTATCGAGGAAGTTGAGTCTGTTCTTAAGGGGTTTGCTAAGGACAAAATTCCTAGTCCATATGTTGGATGGTGGAATTTTTTCTGGCCTTTTTTGAGCTGGTGGAACAATCTCATTCTGAAGGGTACGTAACTAGAGACTTCAATGTGACCTTTCTCACACTCACTCCTAAATGTGATAAATTTTTTCTGGCCTATTTTGAGTTGTTTGGAGCTGATTTATTGGCGACAGTGGAACAATCCTATTTTGAAGGGTATGTATCTAGATCTTTCAATGCGACTTTTCTCACACTCATTCTTAAATGTGAGAAACCTGTATATTTCTCGGATTACTGGCCAGTATCCCTTTGTAACCTTGTCTACAAGGTGATTGCCAAGTTTATTTATAACGGGATGAAGAATTTGGTTTTTGTAGAAATTTCCAAATACTTGAGGTTGTGGGAATTATGTAGGAAGTACTCTACACCATCAAAATGAAGAAGTTGGACGCTCTTATTTTGAAGATGGATCTTATTAAATCCTATGACATGATCTATTAGGTATGTTTGAGGCTTATTCTCCTACAAGTGGGGCTGAATGTGGACACTGTAAATTAGATTATGGTGTGTATCTCGTCAGCAAATTTTTATGTGCTCATTAATGGGTCCCCAACTATTTTCTTCAATGTGACCTAAGACTTAAGACAGGGATGTACCCTTTCTCCATTTCTCTTTTTACGATTTATTGGAGGAGTGAGTCTCTTGATTGGTGAAGCTAAGAATCAAGGTAAGTTACAAGGGATTAAGTTTTTGTCTACATTATCCATTACACATCTCCTATTTGTAGATGATTTCACATTGTTTGGGACTGGTTCAGTGGATGAATGCATGAATTTCAAATCCATTATTAGTTTGTTCTATTTGGCATTGAGTATGGGGATTGGTCAAGAGAAGCCTTCTTTCCTGTGCAAGGAGATGACGGAGGAGGTGGTCTCTCATATTGGCTCTATTTTTCCTTATAAAATGGCACCTTGAGACATGTTTTGAATACCTAGGGTATTGGCTTAAACCTATGAATTATTGTGTTAATGATTGGAGGTGGACTATTAATAAATTTAAGAAAATGATTAGTAATTGGTCTTATTGGCTTCTATCTCTAGGAGGCATATTGATCCTCATCCACTCAGTCTTGATTGGAATTCTAGTATATTGGTTTTCACTAGAAAGGATACCAGTTTATATACTTAAGACTCTTCAACAAAAGAAGTTCAATTTCTTGTGGAGTGGGTCAACTTCTAGGTGAAAAATGCACTTGGCAAGTTGGGAGATCATTACTAGACCTTATTGTTATGGGGGATGGAATGTTAAAAATATGGAATGGTTCAACATTTCTCTATGGTTAAAAATTTCATGGTTTGCACTCTTCAGTAAGGGCCTATGGAACCAAGTTTTTCTTGCTAAATATATGTGTAACCTGTCCTTACTATTGTGGCTTAGAGGTGCAGAGAAGTCAATTGATAATACTTCTTACTTTTGGAATGTTTTTTTCAAGGTTTTTATTTGGATCAGTAAATAATTAAGCTGGAGGGTGGG
The DNA here is from genome assembly GCA_001517045.1 of Pseudotsuga menziesii. Classification (NCBI taxonomy): domain Eukaryota; kingdom Viridiplantae; phylum Streptophyta; class Pinopsida; order Pinales; family Pinaceae; genus Pseudotsuga; species Pseudotsuga menziesii. The sequence continues at coordinate 515,060 of LPNX010046740.1, read as the reverse complement.
GAATGGGAAGTTCATCATGATGTAGGTGGACCCGATAGTTGTCTTGGAGGGATCCCCTATTATTTCTCTAGAGATTGTGGCCTATTTGAATGATTATGGATTACTCACTCTCAAGTATGCTCTAAACTTGGGTGGTTGGTCCAACACAAATGCATATTGGTTAGAAGTTGAAGATTTGGAATTGAATGGAGTCTAGAAGGTGGAATGGTCCCGATATATTGTCAACCTCAATCGGGTTAGTATTAGATTGAAGGACTATGAACATAAGTTAGTATGGACCATTAACAAAGCATCGAGACAGATAACTGCTAAAGATGCATACAATTTCATTGTTAAATCACTTTTGGACCCGTGGAGGGATGGTGGCAGCGTCATTTATGGAAATGGAAGATCTCATCCAAACTCAAATGCTTCTATTGGATATTTGCGGAAAATATAATTAATACCTAGGACAATTTAATCAGAAGGGGTTGGGAGGGGCCTAGTAGATGTTGCTTGTGTATTGCGGGCGAAGAAATGATGGATCATTTATTCATTGGATGCTATTTCAGATGGAATACGAGAAACATTGTGGTTGATATATTGGATATTAATTTCAACTAGGAGGGTGCGTCACTGAATGCTAATATGCTTCAATGGATAAAAACTAATCATGGTCATTTATATCTCCCACTCCTATGTAATTAGGAAAATTGGCAATCTAGAAACGGTATGATATTTGATGATAAGAGACCTGATATTAGAAGAGTTTGTGCAATTATCATAGGCTTGCACAAGGAATTTTTAATAGAAAGGCATCCTAAATCTTTAAAAAGGATTGGTTCAATGCCAGAGTTTACTTATGCAACATGTTTCTTTCATGGGGTAGCAACTCAAGGTACCTGTGGCATGGGTATACTTTTATCGATCTGTAATGAACATTTATATCATTTGAACCTTGGTTGTGGTAAGAACACTAATACTCATGCTAAATTGTTGGCGCTTTGGGATTCTTTATCATTTGCCACTTATATCAGTCTACCTGAATTGAATAACTTTGGAGACTCCAAAATTATCATTGATTGAGCCAATCAATCTTCACAACGGCAAGTTTTAGATATTGACCAATGGTGTGCTCGCATTAAAGATTTGAACAGGCCCTTCCTTGCCCTCATTTTTCGACATATTTATAGAGAGCATAATCTTACTGCAGATAATTTATCCAAGGAGGCATTAAACATTAAGATGGGATCCTTAACCTTCACTGAACTTATGGAAGGTGAGAAGATTTTTGAAGACATTGTCCATGCCTTTCAATGATCCTAGTTTATTATGATTTATGTGTTGATCCTTCATTATATTTCTAGTTTTGAACTTGGGGTGGTGTAGGTTACAACCTGCTTTATTTTGGGCTATGGTACTAGGATGATTTTTTGGATTTGTAATTTATGGAAATGTTGTGAAATTTTGACATGTGTGTAATAGTCATGATGATAGATTGGAAAGGATACTTTGTATCACAACATTGTACCTTTCTTACCTTTGATTCTTAGGAATATCAAGGAACCTTTTTTTTTCTGCTTGGGAAAAAAATAATTTATTCAAATGTATACTTACCTTTGTGTAGTGAAGGTAAGGGATCACATTGAATTTGCTTATTTTGTGCATCAGACCGATTTCCTTACCAAAAACACAACTCTCTTACATTACTTATGCTTCAGGCCTTACTGTTTTATAGTGGTTTTATACAACAACTCATGCTTGGACCAGTTCATAGTTCATATGCCTCTCCCTTAGCCATATTATTTTTTTTGTGCCTCACCCTTGATCCACCCAATTGACCTTTCTTTTTGTTTTTTTGTCTCTTGAACCCGTCTGTTTGTTCTCGGACTAGATTTTTTTTTGTATATGGAACCCTTATTCATCTAGAGCTAGTCACCTTGGCGTGCCTAACCTTCTTACATCCATAAATTTGAGAAAACAAAATGAATATGCTTCATGAGGACCTTGGAAATAAAAGCGCTTCATCATGTAGGTGGGGTGAAAACCATAAATACTTGTGGGCATCAAAATCATGTGGACCTTGGCACTTTCATTTCTACCATGTGCACCTACAGAAATGAAAATGTGAAAACAACCTATTTTGATTTCATTTATACGTAAAATATATATTACAATAAACAAAATATCCAATTTCGCATTAGATATTTTAAGCATCTAGAGATTTTTTTCATTCTTAATGCATATGGAGTTAAGATAAACATGTTCTAGTGAAAACAACATTTAAAGAGAGGCATAGAATTATCTTCAATGTGGAGGTGAAGTTACAAAAGATATTATAGATGGGAGTGATACAAATAAGAACTTCTTGGTGAAGAGTTGTAAGATGTTCTTCTTTATTTGATATAACTTTCAGAAATATCATAGGGAGGGCCTAGTTGAAGAAATACCATGTAAAGTTAAAAAGAACTGTCAAAGTGTACCCTTGAGACTTACAATGTCACTTAATCATTGGAAATATTTTGATGATTTCAATCCTCTTTTTAAGTATCACATTAACCACTAACATTGTTACCTCAAATGTTCCAGAAAACTAAATGCAGACATATTTGTTGAGTTAAAAATTGCATTCTAAAACCCTTGTGAAATGGAATCCAACTTATATTACTATATATTCTTGTCTTATACATTTATGAGTATGTGTAATGGATTTCATCATGGGAAATAACAAGAATTGGAAGAAAAAACATAATTAGCTACTAGATTGCATGGTGTCATATGTCTAAAATCTTTTAGGTTACTATCACAGTGTCCTTTGTGTACTTGGTGTAGGAAATATTGAAGGACTTCATTTGAGGAAAAATCACAATTCACTAAAAATACTGCAAATATAGTTGAGGTTGCTTGTTTAGGAGACATAAATATGTCCCTCTTATTTAAGTTTCTCTATCTTCTATACTCTATGGATGAATAGAGATCTATGGGTTCTCTATCTCCTCAACCTACAAACAAAATTATTTCTCACCTTTTCTCAATGGGTGTATTAAAATCCATGGGTCCTTTGTCTCCTCAACCTACAAACAAAATATTCTATCACCTTTTCTTAATGAATGGATTGGGATCTATGGGTCCTCTATCTTCCCAACCTGCCAACAAATTCCTTGACTACCTTTACTCAATGGAATAATTGATCTATGTTGGTCTTATGTCTCCTCAAAGGGTCCTTGGTTTCCTTTTCTCAATTAATGGATCAAGATCAATATCCTTTGAATTGTGGACTAGTGGGCAATGATAGTGGCCAACTAATTTGTGGAATTGTTCCCGAGTGAATACTTTGTTTTTTTTAATAAAAAACACCAAACATTATGGTATACATTTTAGTTGTTATATCTTATTTTGTTATGTGTTTTGTTTTGTATGTATTTTTAACATTATGTTTTGTTATATATTTATGTGTTATATAATATATAAAATATACAATGTATTATATTTGTTATAGTTTATTATATAATAAATATTTTGTTTGTAAATCATGTAGTTGATGATGGCTATGATGGTGACTATGACAATGACGAAGACGGTGGCGATGAAAACGACGGTGATAACTAAATAAATGCAAACAGATAAAACCCTCCATACACAAATCACACAAGAGTAATGATACATAAAAAATGATAGGCACTTCCATGGTCCTTAGACTACATATAACTATGGGGGCACTACCATGGCCCTTATATTGCACTTACATTGTCTATTTTATTGGCCATTATTCTATCAGGAAAGATACATATCCCGTTGAAAACCTCTTGGCGACTTACCATCATTCTAAGAATTCTATCTAGGATAAACCCTAGATTCTTTAGGACATAGGGACAGGTCAACAAGTCATCGATATGTCATTATATAACCCATCAACTATTGGATCACTAAGAGAAACCGTGTCTCAAAGTGGGACTGGAACCCTAGTGGGGACATTAGTATTGTGTTATCTCAATTGTTAGAGGTCAAGTACCCCCTAAGAATAGTGGTGCATTTCATTTGGTTATCATACCCTACTCTATTGAGAGCCTAAGGGGTAATATGAATATTCAAAGATATATGCCTGCAATTTTCTATTAGCAAACGTTGACATGTTTTAAACACATCACAATGTGAGAAACCATTATACATGTTTCCTATCAATATAAGCATATAATTCATTCCAAAAATATTTAGGAAAGAATCTATAGATAGAGGGGTTCTTTTCCAACCAATTTCTCTAAGGCTCACACCTAGCCCTAACATAAAACACAAGCACAAGAAAAATATAAGCATAAGCACAAGCAACTAATTATGGGAAACTTGCCTTTGGGTAGACTTGAACCCTAGCAGAAGAAATAATTGTTCCCCACTTTTATTGGCCCAACAATCCCCATAGTTTATTATACTCTTTCATTTTAGTCCCCGTGCACTTTTAATAAACATCAAAAAATCATGCATCTTGCATGTTTCCATTAAACAATAAAGGGGAGGGTTGGTCAATCCCTTGGAACCCCTTTATCACCTATTGCAAATTAATTCACTTTCCTAACATTATGATGATGATGACAAAGTTTAGTATTTAGGAGGTGTTTCTTTATGTCATATAAACTATTCCAATATGTATAATTGTGAGATGTATCCACATTTTAAATAACATTAGGATGAATGGGAAATGGGTAGGAATCACTAATTCCTTGTGGTTTCACGCATTAGCACACATATCATAATATATTGGAGATTATATATTACTACATTTTACATCTATCAAGCAATGCTGGATCATAATTTTGTTATGATAAGAGTGAGTTTGTCTATGAAACAATTCCAAGTTACATGATAATCAAGCATATCAATAATGTTTAAATGGAATGTGAGAAAGATTGTGAAATTGATACCATACTCTTAGAAAAATATAAAAATAGAAGCAAACAACAATAACAATACAATACAATAATTACGTGGAAACCATATTGTACACAGGTAAAACCATGGGCCAATGGTAGCTTCTATCTTTTATTATTACTCGACAAAAATCTTACAATGCTTTCTTCTATCTCTCGTATGTTACAATGACGAGGGGGGTCACTCCACTTTTATACAATGCATATGAGGGTTCCAGAAGTAGTCAAAATAAATTAGAAGGGTCTATACATTTTTTCCTCAACACCTATACCTCGACATCCCTGAAGGGGGGGCTTGGCACCCCCTTCACATGCCCGAAGCATATGAGTGACATGTGGTCCTAGTCGAGCGATTTATAGCAATAATATTGGAGATCAAGATATTGGATTCATCTCCTAACACATCGAGTACTATGAATTAAGGATTTTTTGTGTTTTTTTTTCTCTCAAAAGAAATGAGAGGGGAAGGTAGACAAATAAATAATATTCACTGTAAAACCCAAAAAAAATTGTTTTATCAAGAAGCGCCAATCTCTTATATTTTCCCCTATTGGTGTAAGTATCATGGTATATTTGGAATTATATGATATAATTTTTAGTGGTTAGGGTTATTAAGGTTAAGGGTTGAAAGTGTTAAACATTACAGGAAAATCCATTAGGTGTTAGTAGTTATGGGATGTATGGGTTATATGGGTTATGAATGATATCGGTTATTACTTGTAGCGGTTAGGGGCTTACAGATATAGGGTTTATGGGTTATGTGTGTTAGGGGATATGGATTATATGGGTTAGGGTTTGAAGGACATAAATGTTAATGATTATATATGTTAGAGAATATAGGTTATAAGTGATAAAAAATAATGCGTGTGACAAAGGACATCACTTAAGTGATGTTATTTCTTAAAGTCACTTAAGCGATGTTTGTTGAGGGCAAAAAAACCCAGATATTTCACAAAATTTTCATAGAATTTCGATGTTAAAAATCATTTTTTTCAACATATGTCGAATTTCAATCCCAAATGTAGTAGTGTGAAATTCTCTTTACATCTCGATAAACTTAAATAATACCAAAAATTGTATTAAGATAAATTAGGATTTGAAAAGCATGTTCTATATTTTTGAGATTTAAAAGAATTAAAATAAATTCATGTTCAATATTTGCAATTATGACTTTCACAATACGTCTAAACTCTTTCTCTGCTACCCAACCCTTGGACATGAGCTTATAACAACACATGCTTAAGAACATTATTCCATGGTGTACAAAAATATATATTTATATAGCTACAATCTCTTCTATAGAACTATTGGGATGCTTTCCATTTCATACAATTGATTATTCTTACTAATGTTGCAGTGAAACATCAAATGAAGTGGTTGCATTGCACAATTTATTATTACAAAAAGTTATTGATAGAGTAATTTATAAAGAATATTGTTGGTTTAAGTTTGATAGTTTTGGACCAATACACCTATTTCATGTTGATTTTTGATTTTTCTGCATTGCACAAATACATTAATGCATTTTTTCTACCATTTTATGTGTAATAATATGAAAATATTCTTATTAATGAACATAGGAACTTTTCTCTAGAAGGAAATTTAAGAAGCCACCTCTAAAACCATGTTACATTGGTAAAACAAAGCATGGTTTTTGGGGGCATTATAGATAATGAAGTAGAATATTTATATGACCTCTACACCAATTCAATCTTGGCTTTCTTTAGGTATAACTTACACCCTACCAGACTACTTGCCATGCATTGATGAAAATATGTGTGCCCTTTTTGAATTCTCTTCAATAGTGATGGTTCCATTTTTTAAAAGTTTGAATCTCCATTTACAAGATGTGGAAGATTGAATTGAAACTCATCAAATTTCATTTGTTTGTGTTCTACAAGTTAATGATTTTAAGCATTAACCAACTTTTTGTTTTAGTCACACCACAAGTACATGTTCCAAATTCAAATTTGTCAGACATTCTTTACCCCTTTTATCCTTTTAAACATTTTCAACCATTTTTCATAATTGCACATACAATTTATGTTACATCTAGTTTGGTTTCC